>OY728140.1:1879896964-1880449653 GCA_963277665.1 Viscum album
TAATATATAAACTACAATCAACCAATAATATTCCTTAAATTTACATACCCAATGGCTAGTAGCACAATATTAATCACTATGGTGTGGGGAAAACCCATGTATCAAACAAATAAAAATCCGATCTATTTTACAGTCATCATCAATATTAATTTTTCTTAAAAAATATGTGTCATAATAAATATCCAAAATAAATCATATATATAATAACCAAACCAAAATTGTATATCCAATAACATGATATATAAGTCAAAATAAACATACTAAATTCAAAAAAATAGGAGCTGGAGTAACCCTTGGGTCCATCTCCTCATGAACATATTTCACCATAATCCCTACCTACTTGAAAGAATCCTAAACTATGAGAAACATCCTAAATATGATGCATTTTCCTTTATATGTATCTTACAAAACATAGGCAAAAGCTGACCAATGGAATAAAGAATGGTGTGAGAACTAATTCAGAAAAATATACTAATTGTGGATCTATAATTTTTCTAAAAAACACATAATTAATATTTAGTGTAAAATGGATTTATAAAAATTCATAAAAAAAATTTTCTTCATATAAAACAATAATTTGTTTTTCTATTCAAAATAATAGAATATTCAAATAATAAAATCAATATGAATTAAATTAATCAATGATTCAAATGAGGAACCGTAAATATATTTTAGGAATCAATACCCATATAATGTAGGAAATTAATTATATTAAACAATTAATCATGAAATGAAACCCCATTGAACTAAATTTTAATCCTTGTCATGAGGGAGTATGCAACTAAGACACAAAGAGAAACACTAGAGTACATAAGTGAGTTCAAAATTTGATATCCTCTTTTCCATAGTAATTAATACCAACATGCACTATAGAAATATGATCACTGACTATAGTGATAGATTACTCAAATAAGACTTGTTTAAGTCTTATTTTCATTCATAAACCAAGGAATTACCATGGTCTTATTACATTATTGTTACATAAATTTAATTGAATCCAAATTTCCTAAAACATTTTCCAAATAAATTTCTATTTCATTTTTATACCCAGATTTTATATATAATTTCCCATTGTGATTCCACACCTCTTCAATGATGAAATCAATTTCCATTTCATGTACATTATTTAGAAATATAATTAAATAAATATGACCTATAAAACCTAGTTTTCAAATAAAACCCATTTTGAAATATCATTCCATTTATAGTGAAGTTAAAAAATACGATTTTATAAACCACAACCAAAGGAAATCATCGATATAACAAATAACATGAATAATGATGAACAATAAGATTGTGACAATAATAAAAATAATTTTTTGAAAATATCAATACCTTTTGGGATTGTTATTGGGGAGGAAGAGATAATATTATTGAGAACCTATGTATAAAAGATAAAACATCAATTCTCCACATCTATAGAATATCCAAAAAATATTCTAATAATATTTACAAAAACATATAATTTATGAGAAGAAAACTAACATCAATATGAACCTACTTACTGCATTACACCCAAGAGTGATCTTAGAGTTGAACTAGTACAATGACCAATAATGTTGGAGAGGGGGATAACAATAATCATTAACAAGGACCCTTTAAATAAAATTAAATCCTATTAGGGTATATAGAGAAGGATTTGTGGAGTTAAAAAATGTATTCATGCTAAATAGACTCATTACCCCTTACTAAACTACATGATCAATAAAGTCATCAACCTCCCACTAGGTTGCAACCTACAATCCTATTGGTGCAAGAAGAGAGATTCAACATACAAGTGCACCAATAATTAGAGTATGGAACCTGTAGTCATATACATATTCATCCAAAATGAACTGTCATCCAGTTACCTCTTTTAGAAAGCTAGAAGCCTCCTAGTACCATTAGGAAGTTCAGGTCACCACACCTCATTAATCAATGATCTGAAATTAATAAGGATAAAGATAAAAACACCACATAACAGATTCCACCTGACATTGTTTGATAATTATCCCCATAATTAAATCATTATATACCATTAGAGTCCTGGGTTTTCAAACCTAAAAACAGATAAGTACATTGCTACATCATCAAGGCCTCACAATCCCAAGTCTCATGAATATCATTACCCCAATACCATATCACTATAACCAATGTGATTAAATTCAATGAATCACCTTATATTTATATTCCACGATCTAAATAATCTCTCGATCAATATGGTTTCTGGATCAATTTCAACATTCTCCAACTCAATAATGTTTGGAATATCTGGCAGATACTTTTTTATATTGGAAACAAGGGACACATTATGGATTAAAATACAATAAACATGTAATTAAAAAAATAATCCTCCTTAAAAAGTCACAAAAAATATCAAATGAACTAATATAATGATTCTATAACATACCGTACAACCCAAAATTAATATGTATCAACTAAGTTATATCTTTAAGGAAACTTTATCACCTACATGAAATTAAAACATATAACAAAGACAATCATAATACGATCTCTAAAAAATATAGGCTATATCCCAGATACTCGTAGTAAATTTCAAAAAATATGTCCTCTCATAAATGATTTTATATATCCAATGACTTTTCAATAACGTCATAAAAATAAATACTTTATCTGCATTTCTTCTTGTAAAAAAAACAGTTCCATACTAATCATATCATAATAAATATTGTTATAATAAAATACCAATAATTGTGTATGATTATACCAAGATACATTCATTTTAATTATTCATTATGAATGAATCTATTTAAATATATATATAGATTGCTTACTCTTTGCATCCATCATGGGATGAAATGTCATGATGAACATCAACTGAAAACCCATCGGTATTTGTAATCCCTTTTAAAACAATGAGGTCATGTGTGGGACAATATATGAAATTATTGTCCAGGGAATATCAAAATTTGTTAATATATCACATTCATGTAGTTTCTAAATATCCTCTTTCTATGTTGATTCCATGATATGTATGAAATTAGATGATCTCATGATTCAATAAATAATCACCATTTCACATCCATACCAATAGGAGTATGTAATAGAAAAAACACATATTCCATGACAATTATATCACATTTCATCATTCTAATATATAATTTTGGTACCGTAATAGATAAAATATGAGTTTTTTACTTGATTATATACTATTTACTGAATTGGGAAAAAATTACACAATTAATCATCTCATTCATTGCCACAAATATGAATTATCTGGTCCTGATAAATCTTGGTAACTCCAAGTTGTATGGAATTCATGTATCATTGTCAATATTCTATCAATTACTATATATAATCTAGAAGAACAGCCATCAGGAATTAGATTAATAGAACCCCACATGGATATTTAGAGCACTCACCTACAACCACCCCATTATAATAAATTATGTTATTGCAATGACACACCACATCATACACCAATACAAGTTATCTATCATCGTCCATCTATGATAAATTCTATTAAAAATATAGTAACACATTTCCATAAACACTCCCATTATGTGATAGCATCATAGAAAATAATTTCATAATGCACTAATCTTCTAACGATCCCATCAATACCTGTTTGGTAATTTTATAACCAATTAATTTGTATGACCTGTCATTTTATATGTGTTTTCGAAATGTAAATTCAATAGTTCAGTGATTTTATACATAGTTTTACTACATTTATTTAAATATATTTTAGTTAATATATACTTCAGTTTCATATTGTTTGAATATAACATAAACTACTCACCAATGTGGTAGTGGTGCTCTTTTAGAAGAGTGTGCATCAATTCCAACAACTCAAGATCAATAATGGGATAGTTTTTATAAGGAGGGAATAAATAAATAATATTATAAGCTACTACCTAACAATCAAACCTAATAACTAAACAAAAATCGATCCATAATTCATCAAAATACATATCATATCCCAAATTCAACTCCTAAATGATCAAGAATGGAGTTGGAATCATTTCTAATTTTTATCTCTTCAAACGATCTCTGGAATTCATCACTACCAATATAAGTCACATTATTATTTTTAACACTATTTAGGATATTAAAACATATATATGTCTCAAAAAATGTTTCTATAATTACATTACAATACTATGACACTCAATATATCAAAATAATTTCATGTATAGTCAAAAGAAATCACAAACCAAATCCTCTTAACATCTATTGAGACAACCATTATAAAATCACATGGCCTATAAATTTAATCTCATGAATAAATAATGTAACTTTGGATGGTACATTATATAGATACATTTATATTAAATCTCCTAAGATAATATTAAAATTATCAATTTGATTTAGGTTTTATTTAGAATAAGGTAAAATATTTTCCACTAAAAAATTATGAATGAATCTAATAAACAAGGGAATATACAATTTTGGAAACCAATAAATACCATAAGATAATTTTTAAAGAAAAATAATAAAGAAATATTACACATAATTCCAACAAAATATCTGAAACAATATCATGGGATTACCATTAACACATACACAAAATTAATGGTACCCAAATATCATTAACAAATTGATAAAATCATTCCTCCCAAGAGTAGATAAAATCTCTATCAAATTTAGGAAATCTTTATTTGAACATGACTATAAAATAGCCATGATTTATATAATAAACCCAATTTTTGAGATTTATATAAGATTTATATGAAATGAGTACTAGTTATTACCAAGGTAAAATTTTATGTGGAATAAATAATTTAATCTCAATATCATCAGTCTTGAAAATTAGTTATTTTTGATTAGTGGGTTCTATAGGGTATAAAGGTAAGAAAATAGGCTTCTTACCTAAATTTGACTCTATTAAAATCCCATCATTCCTCTAAAAAAATCCTCTAGAGAGATTTTCATCCACCAATGTTCACATACTAGGATAGGTCAACCTAGATGTGTATCAACAATAGCAGGAAATATCTGTAAAAACTTGGACAATATTATCTCAACATAAGGAGAAACATGACATAAAATACCAGATCTATGTTCCCACTAACCTATAAATTCATTAGTTAATCTATCATAATTGAAGACCTATACTTGATATTGATATCAACAAATGTGTTCTTCATAGGGAATCATTTAATCCGTTCCTATGATGATACCAATATTGTCAAGATAATGAACTGAAAACAACCATATGGATTGTGTCCACAATATACACTCAACATTTGGGACATCAAAATCCGTATGCACTATATTTATATTTTTTTGGAAAGATTCATCATGAATGACAAAATATACTACCCCAATCCCTTAGAAATAGTAATCCTATGTAATTTAACTTAATGAATTCCATTAATATAATGTTTGTAAATAATCTTGAAAGATACAGTAAACATCATACCATTAATGGTACCTAGTCCTAAGATTGAATCCTCTTGTTCACACTCATCTAAAAAGATATATATAGCATTATCTCAAATTGTCATCACAACATGAGAGTCAACCATAGAATGTGGTTGACATTCCAAAAATGCTTCAGTATCTAATCCAAATTATGTGCCCTTAAAAATGGTGGATTATGCAATAATTACCTAGGATTGACTCTCAGAGAAACACTAAATATTATTAGATTTACCACATATGTGACGCACCTTTGGTGATTACGTACAATTATTTATGAGTTATTTCTTTCTCCCACTTAAGTAATAGACCCATGAAATCTTCCCAAACATCTGCCACACTCCCATTCCACTAAATTAGTGATATTTAACCCAAATCCTCTTCTAGATAGAAGATTATCTCTAGGTTTCACCATCTGTATATGATTCTAAAAAGATTCATATATTCCATATTATATAAGATTAATCAATATATTTCCTATCCAAAATATCTATAAAGGTTAGGAGGGACATAATATTTCTAAAATATTCTATATGAAAAATCAAAATCATTTAAAAACTCAACGTATATATTTATTAATTGGAAACAAGTTCTAGAGACTATTGGACCATCCAGGAAAACCTTGCAGTTTACACCTTTGATGAATGATCTCTTTTCTGAAAAGAAATGAAATCACATTCCCTAACCATTCAAATTTGCACAGGATATAACAATTGATTAACGTATTTCTTTAATGTGTATAAGTGATTTTGTAATGAAATATGGTTTTCAAAATATTTTCTCGACACATCCATCCCATTACATTAAAATATAATTGAAAAAAAATGTGTCATCATTTAGATTTTTATTATGCTTAAAAAATTATCTCAATCATTTTGATTGATTAATCTGATTAATGGGGTCAATATTCACAATGTAATATAAGTGGTTTCTAGACAGGGAATTCAAAAGCATAATCAACTTTATTTTTTGGTTTAACAATAGCATCAAGGATCATAGTATCGATCATTCAGACTATAGTTTCAAAAAAAATTGTTAACTAAATGATTCAACAATATATATTTCACAAAAACAACAACTCTACCAATAAAATATGTTCATTTTGAAGGGACCATATTCTATATAAAATCGGATAAAAAATTTATTGAGTAAATTAATTATATTATGTGAAACCAAATTTATAGAAATGATGCCCAAAAGATTAAATTATAATCCAACATGCCCGAGAACCCTAATATTTCCATTATGACCTAAGGGGTGCCTTTATATATATATATATATATATTCATAATCCAATACTAGTTCATGAGTTCCAAAAAACAAATCTATGGTCTATCAACAACAACTAGAACAAGTGGTTAATAAACAATCATGATCATAGTATTTAATGATAACTTAACCCTTTGATACCTATTTTTAATTGAATGACCAGTCTTAACAATTTTTTTCACCTTAATTAATCCACCATAATTCATAGAGTGTGGTCCAAATCACCACCTCCCAATCATAAGAACAAGAGTATCACACAAAATTAATAAGGAAATGCTTTCAAAATTAAAAAAATATGATTAGAGAAAAAAAATTCTATATCAGAAATGATATTTAAAATATATCATAATACAATTAACTAAACAATAAATGTACCAATAAATTGGGTTATAATTCGCTATATAATAAATATAACACAAAAAATAGAATATTTAAAAAATGTTGTTATATCCTTGTGACCATAAGCCTCAACAATCCAAACCCACTAGAAAGAATTACGATCCAAGAGACATATCTAACATATGATGGTATTCCCTTAACATGTATATTTCAAAACCAATACTAAAAGAAATAAAAATGTTATTGTATTGTGTGATAACTAAAGTTTTTTAGTATACCAGAAAATAATAATTGAAATTTCAATCATTGTGAATTCGATATTTATTCTATTAAATATATTTCAAAAATATGTCAAAATAAATAAATTTTCAATATAAAATCATCATTTGGGATTTTATTTCAAACCATACCATATTGAAAGAAATAAAAAAATATGACAATATATATATATATGATTTAGAAAAATATGAATAAAACCAACTTAAAAATATATTATCATATTAAATGTAAAAATAATGATATCACAAAAATATGAAAATAATTTATCAACAAATTCATAAAAATAAATCCACGTATTAAGGTAGTACACAACTAAGACATGAATCAAAACATTATGTATAGTTATTGAATCATAAATATAGGAACCTTATTCTCTAGTAATGTATAACTCCATGAACAATGACATCAACCATATATAATCATGAAATACAACCCATGTGAAAGCTTACTACACTTAGGTTCCCATATATATTATTTTTCCTCACACACCAAGGTGTCTTAAATTTTCAATTGCATTATCATTAGTTTGATGTATAAAAATTAATATTTCATATTAATCTTCCATGGGTAATACATTTAATTATCATTACAAATTTTATAATACATCTTCTATAAAAATTACTACCACATATATTCTTGATGAAAATTTGCATATCAAATCCATCTTTCAGTGATTTTATAAAAAACATCATGTGTATGCAATATAGTTTTTAATGAAAACCCATTATTAAATCACATTAAATTGAAAAATTAATTCAATCATTACACTCGTAAAAATAATAATATAGAGAACAAAAAATAATAGAAATCCTTCTAACGGATAAATGATATTATTGTGACACATGGCCTCATGATTGATGAAAACCTCATAGCATTATGAAGCATTGACGGGAAAGGAAGTGATTAGAAAATATATTATAAAAATATTTTTAAGAAATAACAATTCTCTATATCCATGTAAATGCAATAATATAGTGACCAAACGAATCATATTTTTGAATAAGAAGACAGTAAATGTTGTTGAAAAGGATACCACGTACCTAATTAAACACAATATATGTCTAATTATCCATTTAGGATTACGATACATTAACCGAATGACGGAGATAACTAAAATCACCACCAAAGATAATATAAACCATAAAAAATAATATTAGGTTTTTGAGAGAGGGATTAGAGGTGTTAAATAGTTGTACGATGATAAAATAAACACATTTCCATTTTTAAATCAAACTCTTAGCTGTATCACAATCCAACTGATAGGTGTCCACTTGAAGAATGTTGAGTACATGAAGAGAACCTGTATCTACATTTACTCAAATTGATAGCTAGTGGATCATAAAGACATGTAAGCATGCCTATAAAATGTACTAGGTAGTCAGCTCTCTCTAAAAACTTCTTGGGGGCATCCAATTATAAAAAAAATACTAATTCTACTCTACTGACATCAGGATGACATTTAAACCATAAAGAAAAAAGATAAATGAGGATCTATTTCGGCTTCCAAAAAATGGAGTGTGAATTTTTTATTAGGGTAAATGTAATTTACGTAACAAAGTGGAATGAGAGACATATCCGTATGAGTTTCATACCTTAAAAAGGTTATATAAAATTTTTTAATGAAATTTGAATTAATAATAATTTGGAGAATAAAATAGGTCATTCGTTTCAGTAGTATTCATGATAAAATTATTATCCTATAAAATTATTTTATTCAAATAAAATATAGGAAAAAAAATTATATTGTAACATTATATTTTATAGATTATGTGGTTTTTACTTATTTCATGTTAATTACTAAATTTTTTAATGTTTATATGTTTAATAAATATGAGAGTCATAAGTTATGATATAATAATCAAATTTGTACATATGAAATTTTCATATGTCTTATAAATTTAATTCATTGAAATCAATCCGTTATCTTTTACCATGATTCCGTTTTTTGTTGATGTCAATAAAGTTTTCTTTAGCCTTAATTGTAGTATATCACCAAATTAGGATGGTTTCACCAACCTCTATTTATAAAACTATTGGAGGTTAATTATTATAATTTTTTCCATATTTTCAATAATTTATTAATTGTGGAAACATCACCCATGGAATCAATGAGAAATTCCATTCAATTATACCCAAAGGGGATATATTAATAAATAATAAACTATTAATACACATGGGTATTGTTAAGGTGATATAAAAAATTATTAATAAAATTATACCTAATAAGCATGCCAGTATTGCGGACACAGTTATTTCTTCAAATCGGTGTTGTTTCATTAATAGATAGACCAAATAGGTCCACCTCATATCATATAATGATTACATTAACTATATTAATAATTCCACCATAGGAGGAAATAATAATTTGAAATCTCATCTAATTTTTATGACAGATAATTTTGGTTATTATTTTTATGATACTTATCATTTTTTATTTTGATGAGACATCCATCAAGAAGGGAAAAATAATTCAATGATCTACCCATAAATATTTTAACATCAATAGACCTATTGTGGGGTATCTAAAATATTTCATAGGTGTTATGATATGTGATCCTCTCTCATCTATTGACATAAATATTTTACAAGAATATCAAAAAATACAACTCATCAACATTGAGGAGAAATATCATATAAAATTTATCATTGTTTTGAAAAAATTTCATGAATGTACTAACCTATTTTATATCATTGAAATTATTTTCAAAACTCATTAATATTAGATAATGTTTAAAAACATCATGGATGTGCTACTTAATTATGAAATGATTTTTCGGTAAAATGTTAGATAGATAAAACTATTAAAATCCATTGGAAGGAATGTTCCTATATTTAAAAAATTGGATTTCACTAATTTGATTAGAATTATAGAATTATTGTTCCCCTATTCATAACATAACATCCTAATATTTTGTGAAATACCTTCTATGTGTGATTTTACACACATTTTTGGTAACTAAAATAATTACCCAGCTTCATAGGATGGAAAATGAAATCAATGGCTGGTAGGGTCTTTTATGTGAAAGTAATCATTGTTTCTAAATTTTTGTATTAATTTATGATATATGTATGGCTTCTTAAGTCATCCTTTATTAATGAAACTAAAAAACTTTTTCATGTTTCCAATGAATAAGTTATTCTGTTCATATAGAATGGTGGGAATGACATGATTCAATATTAGAAACTATTTTATATTTAATCTACACTTTTCCATACTATGGTTGGGGTGAAAATGAATGGTATGTTAAAAAATTTAACTTTAACAACCCTATTCAAGATTTTTTGGTCCCCAATATTCATAGAGAATTCAATTAATTTTCATGCAAAAACTAGTACATTAAATGTACTCTAGATTCTTGTATTCATTGAATTTTTCACATGCAACATGGATGGAGCATAATGGGGAAATCTTGGTCCCTTGTTATTTGGTCTTGTTTTTAGGAACTGTAATGGTGGTTTCATCGGATCCTTTATTGGTTTTCTGTTACCACTATGTTTCATAAAATGGAAATGCATGGAGGTATTAATCTGATTAAAATGGAATGACAATGTGGTTTGTGTGAATTATGGTCTGAGTGAAACTTGACAATCATTGTGCATAATATAAGAAATGAGAATGTTTATTTATCATGGAGGAAAAATTCTAGATGAATGAATTTAATGAAGAGATTGTATTCTTTAAACTAATTCATTACCGACAAATATTCTTAATCCAACTACTAGAAAAATATTCTTCAAAATAATGTATTGAGAAATAATTATTTTATTTTTTTAGATTTCTAACATGTTAAATTTTTTTCAATGTTGAAACTGTATTATATAAAGGACGATTTTCAAGCATTTGTATGATATTTTTTAGTTCATAAATGTGGTATGTCCACTTTGATAAATAATTAATTATCCCAATAAAACATAAGTAATCGTTTTTTAATCTCAAAAAAATGATTATACATGCTAAAAAATTTCATTATTATGAATCAACATATAAAATGAATTATATCAAATAAAAATATTTTTTGTATAAATATTTAATGTTAACATTAGAGTAAATAAATCCCATTTTAAGAAACATTGTATTTTTTATAATTCAAATATATTTAGGACAATTTTTTATTGAATTTGATTTCATAAAATTAATTGACTTATTTTAAAATAATAAAATTTTACATGTCATCTGATTCATGAAAACCCATGATTTTACATATATTATATTTAAATAATGAAATAAAAAATATTTTCCTTGATTGAAAAATATTACATTTGATCTTTGATTTTTTAAAATAAGAATATTATTTTAATCCATATATCTGCAATCCTTAATATCATAATTGATTAATAAATTTTTTTTATAAATATATATGTCTTTATAATATTACTTCATAAATATTATTATTTTGAGAAAAACTATATTGTTCACTATTCTCATAAATATGAATTATTTCATAAAAATTTAAAAATTCATCCAAAGAAATCATTGAAATGATTATTCCAAAAATTTTATCTTGTTATAAATTTAAAATTCTAGATTTTTATAAATTTAAATTTTAATTATAATCATCAATAGTTTATTTAGAGTGTACATTGAGAAATATTTCTGGGAAGCATTATTTTCATAATTTATTAGGTTCTCACATATTATAATATTATAAAGAGTAGTGATATACATCAAATCCACTTCAAAAAAAGTTTAATAGATAAGGAATAAATAATTGTTCTTATTATCTTCCATATTTAAGATTACATAATAATAACTCAAGAATATATATAATTTAATTTCCCTTCTTATTTTAGAATTTATTCATTTTTATGTCATGTCAAATGTTCCACTCTACACCTTTCTTTATTATTCTATGAATATTATCATTCATGAAATTTTTATATAATAAAAAACCCATTATGATCATTTTTAAAATTTAACAACTTTTTTAAAAATCCATTAATCAACAAATTTAATATCATCATAATAAGAATTAAATCACGAAACATTAAAATTTTCATGTAACAAGTTTATGAAAAATTCTTAATGAATTTAAGAGTAACACATGATACTAATTCTTCTAATTATTAAAAAATTACAATAGAAAAAGAATATGTAGATTTTTTAAAGGCTCAAAATTGCAGATAAAATATTAAATTCCACTACTAATGGATCATGTATATTATAAAAGGAATGAATTCCATAAATTTTCCATTTTTTACCTTCCAAAGAAGTCATATTATATACTGATGTCCTATGATCAAGAAATATGATATAGATCAAAATATAACATTCTTTTTAGAAGGAATAAACTAAGTGAAAAATGGGTTTTGTTAAGTGTTGTCTTATGATTCTGACTTTTATAGATATAAAAATGTTTTAAAATAAAATTATCTATCCATTTTTTAGATTTATTCTCACATCTCAAATGCTGATAAATCCATGTTTTTTGAATACATCAAAATTACACAGTGGTTGGATCAAATGAACTCCAAACATTATCCAAAATGAAAACATATCTCAAGTGACCTTTTTTAGTTTCTCTAACATATTTAAACACCCTAACATCATACCCAAGTACACTAGTATAATCGAAACTCATCATTCTATATTTTCTATGAGATTCCAATGAACATAATTTCAATTATCAAAAAGACCCTTTTTTAAAACATCACCCAAGGGTTACTTTACTCTATTCTAAGTGATAAAAAATAGTAGAAAACATTAATTGAATTTTCAACACCTTTTTTATTAAAAAAACTAAAAATATATTACCATTGACATGAATAGTAACATATATCAAATATATTATGAAGGAAATCATTTTTATTTTTATAAAAATATTTTAAGAAAACCTGTAATCTTTCAATCAAAACTTATCATTATACATCCAACAAATTTAGATTATAAATAAAATAATTTATATTTGATGGTAATCAAAGATATTCATAAAAATATTTTATAAACAAAAACACTTTCATTATTCTATTATTAGCAAAGGAATATTCCTTTGTGAAAATATATGTGACCACATATTTATATTAAATAAAAAAATGACATTCTACATATTGTGAAAAAATATATTAATGAAATTTTAAAATACTAGGGAACATAATTAATAATATCTAAAAAAATTATATTGTTGTTTACTTCTAAAAACATTTTAATTTTAATATCAAAACACATATAGAAAAATTCCTAAATAAGAAAAATATATTAAATATAAAAACATACTACCAAATGTTTAATAATATATTAAATTTCATAATATTA
The DNA here is from genome assembly GCA_963277665.1 of Viscum album. NCBI lineage: Eukaryota > Viridiplantae > Streptophyta > Magnoliopsida > Santalales > Viscaceae > Viscum > Viscum album. Next base: position 1,879,910,466 of record OY728140.1, read on the forward strand.
GATACACAATTAAATGGGAAATATTATTGGATAGAAAAATCCCGTAAGACTCTTATGATGTTTGTAATATTATTTTAAAGTACTTATTCTACTTGTAATTAATTATTTTTTATGATACGTAATATCATAAAAAATAAAATAGATTAAGCCCTAAAAATTTATAATACTATTATAATTATAAAAATATTTTCTATGAATGTAAGATCTCCAAATATCATATGAACGTTTTGTTTATAAAAGAAATTCAGAGTTGTATTTGGTACATTTCAGTGAGATACAAAAATATGCATGATATTAAAATCATTAATGAAAGAGTGATAAAACAACAAGTATTCATTGTATGAATACTCTGGTTTTATATAAAATAAATAAAAGGCATTATAAGGATAATAAAAAACATTGTAAGTATCAGGTTTCAACTATAAAAACATATTTTCTGAACCATCAGGGTATTTCCCTGGATAATTTTTTCTTCTAAAGGTATAATTTTAAAAACTGGAAGGATAATTTAAAAAATCATAAATATGTCATTATTTAATGGAAATGATAAACTAAATGTTAATATTTATCATCAAAAAGATATAATCTTTTAATATAAACGAGTTTTCACATAATCAACACCGTAATAGAAAACAATTACTGATAAAAAAATTAAATCATTAAAGACCAAATGAATATTAATTCCAGGAATAAAAGAGTCAATGCGGTATTTATAATCATATATTTAACATCATCTAGGGTGTTTATGTCAAAATGAATATATGGAATAAATTTTGATCCCAAATAAATTGATATTATTCAATTTTGTTCATCTTTTTAGAACAAAATGATATATTATTATTTTCAACATTATTATCTATTCTATTTCAATAATGGATTTTTTGTGTGTATCAACAGATTTGATGAGGATTCACTAGACTGTTTTTACTAGACTGTCTTTAGGGAAGTTCTTGGTAATCATAATTTTAAGATATAGAGTAAATATTATTTGGGAATATTATTGTGGAAATATATGTGTGGTTGTGGGGTTAACAATGAAAAGTACAATGATTTGGCTTCACATGGATGGACTATGTATCTCGCATGACCTATACATGTAGAATTAATATGACCTGAAAAATTGGGTCCTCACTAATGTCAGGAGTCAGATGAGTGTTCCACCATATGATCAAGTCCAATAGGGCAGGGGTTAGTGGAAATAACTTAGTAGGGATATCTCGTAATATTTATGTCCTTATTTTACATAAACAAATAGAAGAAACATATATATAATATATAAATTACCAAATATCACAAGTATTATATAAATAATAATAAGAATTGTATCCAATAAAAACATTGTACATTAATTATAATCATAATTCCACTCAATAAAATACCCAGGAACAACACATCCAAAAATCCTTTAAATTATACTCATAAATGGGATCATCAATATACTCATATCTATAATTACATTTTGATTTATCTCTAGCCTCAGTAGTCACTAAAACCATCACAAACCACCATTACAAATAATTCCTCACCAAAAATCTCAATGAGTCACACCATACAAGATACACGAGTTCCACAGTCTCTAAGACCATCACCAAACATATAATCAACATCATAGAAAAAAATCATGTGGGAAGCAATCACATGTGTATGTGAGTATAAATATACTCAATATTATTAACAAAAACAAAAAAGAATATTAAAATGATTTATTTATCTGAAAATAAAAAACATATCAGATTAAACAAGAGAAAAATATTGAAATAACCTTATTATGTTCAACCTTTAAATGTCACAACGATGTAGATACATACGATTCATCTCAAATCCAATCCAAGATTGTGACATCTCCCAAAAATTAAGGTATTATTATTATACAAAAAAATCTGACAAAGCCTGATGTCAATAAACATGCCACATTTTACATCTCAAAGGAAAAATGTAGTTCATAAGGAATTAATGGTTTCATCATATCTAAAATGATACGTCTTTATTCAACACATCTTCAATAATCTATTGTGGTGAAATTCCATCTCATTGAGGTACTCACATTATATGAGGAAGGTCCAAACATTATTTGTCACCATTACAACTCCTCTATTCTAGAAAACCATAGGTGGATGACACATTGAATAATAATTCATATAATCGAAGAGAGTACTAACATACACTATTAATAACACCTCATCAAAGAGAAAACCAATATCATTTCTCTACAATTTATGTGGATTAAAATTTCACAATCAGGTTTCCCATATAAAATTTGGGTGGAAACATTTTTATATATAGAGGGCCTACCACCCCACCCCCCTAATTAGTAAACATGCACCACACAATATATGGGGGAGGTGTATCATACCCTATATGTTCTGTCTATAAGACTTACACATAATAGGTTTAAAGTTATTTCCAACACATACCTACCAAAATGGCCCATAGACTATATATATGGGGGAGTACGAGACTCATGGATGAATACAATGGAAAAACACTCACACACATACACAGATATATTAAATTATTTCATTGGTATTAGAAAAAACATGAAATCATCACTCTCGATGACAAAACCACGTCAACAATCTAATGGATCTAAGGAGTTTTAAATATTTATATAATTCAGGGCCTCTCATTTTTTTCATAAAATAGGTATAAAATATTCTTTTACATATAAAATGGATATTTTTCATTACACTCACATGAAAATAAATACCTTGAAGAAAGGAGTTATTAAACTCACAATGTTTAGAAATATACATGCCATTTAATTTTGGCAGATGTAGTGTGTTATAATATTGTGGTCTTCCAGTTATGTACAGTTACAAACAAGTCTCATAAATTTAACCAACATGGTGCATAAAATTTGGTGCACAAGGTATTAACCTATCCGACTCACTCATCTTGTACATCCAAATTACAATGTCATGTAGCCCATGACTGAGTCAACTTGATAATAACAAACATAAACATTACATCTTCTTATATTAATATTTAATGAATATCCAAAATAAAAACAGATGAGTTATAAAAAAATTTATTATATTAAAAGTATATATGTGTAATGAATGCATGTCTTGAAATATCATCAATATTTCACACAATGATCTTCATATTAATACTCCTCTAGAAATAGAAATCATAAATTCTTCCATCAAAATCAAGGGAATTTAAACATAATAAATGTTTTTCCAAAGATTCTATTTAATTTAAAATATGGTATCTATCAATAATTAAATAGAATTTAATGATAATAAAGGTATGATGACATAATTAAGAGCATGTTCTCAATGTAAAATATTCATGCATAGAATATAGTAGACCATACATTCAAAAATCATGTCATATATTTATGATAGATCAATAATGGGGTCAAATATTTAATAATCATTCAAGAGTAATATCACTAAAATGAAGAATCATAAGAACAATAAATAATTATATTTTCAAAATCGTGTACATGAAAATTATTTCAAGTATAGCTGGGTCAAATCATAATCACTCACAAAAATTGGTTCATTTTTATTCATAATCATCACCACAGAGAATCTGGTTATCATAGATAGAAAAATTTATACTCATATACAAAAAAAGAAAATATATATTCAGAATAACTTTTATGAATAATCATTATTGGATATCTAGAAAAAATAAAACTCAGACACAAAAATTTGGACATAGATATTCACTGTCAACTTTATAGGTTTCCTTTGAAGGAATAAAAAGAAGTAATCATACTCACACATAAAAATATTTACAATGATTGTCATAATCATGTATATTCTTATCATCATTATCTCATGTGATATTAATATCAATTTACAAAATGTAATAGTGGAATAAAATGGAAATGACCATCAAATTATATCACCCTATTCATATGAAGGCCCCAAGATCATAATACATTCATCATATCATCGTATCATATGCTGTTGAAAATTAATGAGATTTGTAAAAATCTATTCATCATAATCATAATCCAACTAGAGAAATAATAAATATTTTATTATTTGATCATATACCAACTAATTAATAATTAACAACAAACCATTTTGTAAAAGTTGAAATATGCCATTAAAATATCACTGTAATGTTTGTTGTAGAAAACACCATTTACATTATGAAAAAAATAAAATCAAATATTAAAATTAATACAATATTTTAAAAAAAATCTATGAAAATATGAATGGAAATATATAAAGGAATAATAAAATCACTATTTTTTTAGGATTAAGGAAAATTGTGTTCCTGGAGAAAATAAAACAAAAAATTTTTCAGATGTTCTTCAAAAAGAACATCGTTTAAAAAATTATCATATGATTATTTTCAATATTTTTTATTGAATTTAAACTAATTCTAAGAATATATTAAAACAATTATTGAATCATAATATAAACATTTTTACATTTATTGGAAATCATATATATGGAAAAGAAATATCCATAGCCAGAAAATGTAAAATAATGTCCTCATTCTATAAAAATATTTTACGAACCGTATTGATTAATAAATAGAATGAAATTTTAATAAATCACAAAAATATTTAAATATCATAAATAAAATAAAATAAAATATATGTATCAGATAAGGATCATATAATTTCCATTAATGGAAATTTAGTCATAATGAATTCTTAATAAAAATGTGATTGAAACATAAACCCCTTAATAGAAGTCTTGCACTGCATCATATGCATTATATACTCATATTTAATTAATATTTATTTTTTATACATATATTAAATAATAATTATCATATATATAAATATATGATACAATGTATTGTTTACTTGTTACCTTATATCAGACATTTATTAATAATTATTTAATAAAATTAGAGTTCTAAGTGATAATAGTTTATTCTATAATGTATGTTTTTTTCAGTAGTCCTAGACATTGTAATTTAATTATTGTTCAATAATATCTTCAATGATAATAATTCCATGATTATCGTATTTAATAAGAATTTATAATTTTAAATATTTTAATTTAATAATGTTTAAAAAAATAACTGACATCACGTTGTGGTAATGTTATTCCATACATTATGTTAATTACCAAACTTTTTATGAAGGTATGTATACATATTTATTTATTATAATTTATTAAATTCATCATTGTAAATTTTGATAGTGATTTTATCGAGGAAATTGTTTTTGGGTTTTTTTAGAATCATATAGCTTTGTATTATGGAGGAAATAGATGGGTTGAACAGTTGCTAAAAACCACAACGCGTAGTCCACAAAGTAATAGTAACCATTACAATGGAATTATAATGAAAAATATAGGAACACATGGTTTTACTAAAGCATTCCTCACAAGATTAATATACATTTGGATTGTACGATTAAAATTTTAGATTAATTATACATTTTCAACAAACATCTAGAAAAATATTTTGGATGGCTCATGTGAGTGAGTTCATCAGGAAGTAATTGTTAATTGATTGCTCCACGTTTTGGAAAAATATGTCACCAAACCATGAAAATACCTTCATAGAAGATAAATTTTCTTATTTAACATTAATTATTTTAAAACATATTCCTATTTTCTTCCTTAAGTGGATATAATATCCACTTCCCCTCCTGTGTTAGATTCTTTCTCTCCCCCAATGTAAGGATTTAAATCAATATCCTCACATAGAATTAGTTTTAAACTCTATTTGATGCATTGTATAGATAATAATAATATCTCTAGTCTACTACCTTAATTTCTAAGCTCCTTTATCTATATTCTATGCTATTTGGGAATGTTTCTTCCTTAAATGGGTATGACCTCATCAATTTTAGGTTCAAACATTTCCAATCTGTTTCTAAAGGGTTTATTCATAGAACCGGAAACATACATTGATTGTATATCCATTTGGACTTACATACCAAAGGTATTTGCTCATTAGTTGTAGACCTATTAGGCTTAATAATTTTCATTGGTTGAGAGAATGGGAGGTCAGGCTCCTCACACCTTTTTTGGGGTAATTATTGGCTAATCGGGACACTCTCATAGATTTAAGTTATGTTCACTAATCCTTATTAATTCACCAAGTTTGAAAATGAATTTTCCTTTAGACATTACAATCAATGATTGATATGTATGAAATTTAGAGAAAATTTTATATGTATTTTAGGTTCTTCATCGATAGAGAATCATTTGAATGTATTAGATATTCTTAGTCAATTGTGTCCTTCAATACATTATATAGAAATCCCTTGGACATTATGATGACCATAGTGGTTTTTAATCCACTCAGTGGGGCTCTTGAAGTTTATTGTCATTCAGATGGAAATGGATTATTTTAGTGTTGGGATCGTACACACATATGGACTACCTATGAATCGTTGTTCGGAAAGGAATCAAAACCCACATTTTTTGGGAATTAGGATATAGTTTAAAGTCATATGGAATGGATGGGAATTAATGGGTGGTGGGCTTGAACCTTATAAAGGATTATTAAGTACTATACCTTTAATGCAGAGATCAATGTCCATGTAGTTTGATTAAGAAATGTGGGGATTACATATGATTAACGACCCAAACATATGTGTTGTGGATACTTGTACACTCTTTGTTCATGTGAGTCATGCTCGGTATGAGAAAGAAGAGGTAATAGTAAAGCTGATGATTTTTTCCATGAAATATGTGGTCAAAAGGAATGATATGGGGCTTATATATGTGACACCTAAGTAGATGATGACTAGGATTTAATTCTGGGTTGAAACCTATGAACAAGGTCCATAACGGTATTTTTGCTTTATAGGGATTTGGATACTCTCACATGGGGCTTACTCTTGAGAAGGATGACAAAATTAGGTGGGACTTATGATTAGGGATTATTCTTGAGAAGGATACCCAGTTTATGGATATTTGTAACATGGTACTTACTCCTAAGAAGGAGGCCCAAAATTAAAGGGGATTTGGGGCTTACTCCTTGGTAGGATGTCCATTAATGGGGTCCATAAAGGTATTTGTGCTTTATGGAGATTTATATTCTAAATTTGGGGCTTACTCCTAATAAGGATGCCCAAATTAATGGGGGACATGATTTATGATTGGGGCTTATGCTTGAGAAGGATTCCCAAATCAAAGATTCTATCATCTTAAGGGATGAGGTTGTATAAATGGATCCTCTAACCGTAGTGATATAAAGTTATATAAATCAGAAGGTTTTGAGAGGTGTTCCATAGAATTAATTTCCGATAAGGAATCCAACAAAGGAACCATGCCATAAGTGGCTTGAAGAGGGTTTTAAAGGCTAGATATTTGAAGAGGAAAGGTTGATTTGAAGAAAGGAAGTGAATAGGAAGGAGGGGCACCCAAAAAAGGAAGGCGCGCAAGTCCTGTTTAGGTGCGCAAGTCTTGTTCGGTCGCGTAAGTCTTGGTCACTCAAGTATACTTGTGAGAAATGAGTTCACTTGGGCAATGAATAAACCATAGGGTAATACTTGGGCGAGACATGGCTCAATCCCTTAGTATTATCCCTAGATGCTTTCAGATAGGTGGCACACAAGATTCCTTCAGAGGGAAAAGGTGTCGCGCAAGTGTATCCATTTCCCTTAAGGGCTGGACACTTAGGCAAGCATGTGTTGATGAGTTCTAACACATAGGCCTTATTCTTCCTCTTTAGATCTTCCATTCTAGGTAATAAATTACGTTAGAAGTGTTCGGAAGACTTCAAGCAGAGACTAGGGAGACCAGATCATAAACCATGAGTTTTATATTTTTCTTCCTCGAAATGGTGGCCCATAGGGGGTATTTATAGGCCATTGAGGACCTTGGATGAAAAAAAAAGAATATGGTGTGCAAGTGACTTGCATGACCCATACGTGGCGTGCAATTATACTTGTGCGACCATAATTAAACTTGCACGGCCCATGCTTAATGAGTTCCTTGTTCATGTGTTTGTAAATTTATCATCTTCTTTAAAGGATTACTCTCTTTGTGGTTAAAGTATTCCCCTTTTCCATTCATTAAACTATGTTACCTAATGGAGCGTCAAAAAAATTCCCCCCTCAGAGTTGGATCCAAAAAAGGAAGGAGTATTTGACTCTGAGTAAAACGAAAAATAAGGTACTATGGTGCGCAGGTACTAGGCGTGCATGTATACTTCTAGCACATATGATCCAGTGTGCAGGGGTATGGCCTCGCCTATAAATATGGGTGCCACTCTTCCACAAAGCACCCGACATTCAAGAGATTCTTTCTCTTGTAGTGCATGTGATCTTTTGTTCATACAAGTGACTTGGCATTCCTATGGTACGATCTTCCGTTCGTGTCTCACTTTTGTAGTGAGTTTCTGACTTGTGCACCAATACTAGCACGGTAAAACTTGTGCAACATACTTATACTTGTGCGCCAACATTATACTTGTGAGCCATAATGCCTTAGACATTTTTTTTTTGAATTTCTTCAAAAAATTTATGAAAAATAAACTTATTTAAATGTTAATTATCTAATCTTGGTGTAGATTCAATGGCTCCCAGAAGAATTGGAACGACTAATGAACTAGAAATCAAGAGAATTTATGACATGATGAACATCGTTGGCCATGATTAGTATAATATCTGCAACATCGCCCTCCCAGATTTGGCCATGTACTTGAAGAAGTATCATCTTATTTTCCCACAAAGCATTTATCTGCCTTTGTATGGTCATGGTCATCTGCAAGGAGTCAATATTGAAGAGGAAAAGAACTATCTCATGTATTCCTGGTTTCAGACTTACACCAACTTTTCTTCAACAAATGTCTCAGTTGGAGGATCATTTGTATATGTTGGAATAGTGGAGAAGGCATTTATAATGCATCATAGCCCTTGTGATTCAGATTTAAATCCACACAAGCCTCACCTACAACAGCACTGTTATCCCTCAATTTTCATAAATTCTCAGATGGATAAATCCAAAGGCTAGAAGAAGAGTTGGGAATTTTATCCCGGAGGAGGTGTGAAACCAACTTGGATGTTGGCATACTGGGAGCAAGAAACCTATGCGGAGTTTGTCGTTGATTTGAAAGGGCCGAAATATATGAAATCATATGGGTTGGCCCAACATATGTCTATAGGAATGAAGACTTTGTGCTAGAGCTAATCAGCCGCTGGATCCCAAACACCAATTCATTCCATCTAACTCATGGAGAAGTAGGCATCCATTTGTGTGAAGTTTACAAGATCCCAGGGCCTCTAATATTAGGCGATATGTATTATGAATTCATCCCCCCCCCCATGGTGACTTGGAATGACTCAGATAAGACACTGGATTTGGCTCTAGAATAATTGAAAATTTTCCCCAAGCTCAAGAATTCAAAGACCTCCAAAACTCATTCTAGAATGGATATTCATCCAGAGGAGTGGATGGATATGTTTCTTAAAAAGAAGAATGATAAGGGGACCACTTGAAATCGTCCTACTAGCTACCCCAGAATAGAGAAGAGGTGTTCTCTTGGCACATTCTGGCCGACTCTAGAAGTGGGAGAATTTGAAAAGTTGGGGTATGAAGTGAATCAGATATTCCCAGAGAAGACCCGTCAGGTGGGATTCTTAGAATTGTGGCTCAGATAATTTCTTCTACTAGTTGGGAATTCTAAGGGAGGTGTCAAGTTAGGGACCTTCATTGTTTCAGCCAAGTTGGATGAGAGGAAAATGGTTAGGTTGGCAACCGCTATTTTGGAAAATATTCACAGGAGATTACTATGTTTCTATATGGGTATGTTTCCTTTGAGAATAGTGGAAACATTCCATGTTTTGTGGTGATGGATCACCACTCACTTCAGGACATATGTTGTACAGAGAAGAGTATAGGTTCCTAGAGGTCCTTTTAGGACATGAGTGCAGGAATATTCTGGAATTTTTCTATTGTCCCTCAACCACTATGATATAAAGGTGAGGCTGAGCATGTTCATGGAATTCCATTTCATTCCATATAGAATTTCGCCAATCAGTCGGTTTGCTTGTGATGGAAAAACCATCCTATAATTGAGGTCTTACATGATGGCTTGCAAAGATGGTTTATTGGCCACCAGAATTGAAAGAGTATTATATGTGAGGCATAATATCCATTCATATTTTCACGTCAATTCATGTGTTTGCAGCAGATTGTTGTATCCCCTCCTGTGCATGTGAGGTCAGAGCAGCATCTGATTGTTGGCCGACAACTATGGTTGCTGACAGCTATGGAGAAAACCGGGGAAGTATTTGATCTACCTGTTGCTGAAGCGGCGAGTAACTTGACTTGATGGTATGCCAAGAACTGGGTAGCATCATACCCTGAATGGGTACTGAATCATCCGGTTCCTCGGGTCGGGAAAAAAGAACTATTGAGAATGAAACCCTTCATCTGGTTGGTGAATCTTCCACACCAGGAGCAGATTCACCAGGTTCCTCAACTAGGGGTGATTCACCGGATTCCCAAGATGGGGATGAAGAGGCAGAACATGCGTCAATGTAGCCTCGTGACAGGTATAATACTTCTTGATAGAGTTAAGAGACCTACTTCATCAACTCCTTTTGAGTTATATAATTGAAGAAATTTAATCACCATTACATAATAGAAAAACAAGTTTATTTGCAAATATATTGTCTATGATTATAGGATTTGGGAAGAAGTTGATGTCCATGATTGTAGGACCCTCCTCGCAACCATCAGGTGCACATGTTGAATATCTATGACCAGAGGCTTTCCAGACATGGAAGAGTTTATACTACGATGTTGAAACCACCGGGATAGACTTTTTCGAAGGGTTACACATCCCTGGAGTAGGGAATCATCAGGTTTTAACTAATATCCATTTCAAGGATAACACTGATTAAGTGCGGGCTTACATCAGGGAGCTGGAGATGCTCATATATACCACTAATGATTCTATTACTATCACTATGCGGGTGAAGGAAATGATGGATTGTGGCACCACTGAGGGTACTGGTGCTTTCAAAGATGAGGAGTGGCATGATAACATGGCTCCTAAAGATGTATGTCTCTTTCCTTATTTTCATTGCAACTTGATTTTAGTTAAATCTTTTTTACTCAAGGAAATTACATTCTTCATCCTGTAACTTGTAAGGAAAGGAACTTCTGAGGTTCCTTCACCACAGTATAGCCCTGGTGGCACTATTATCAGAGATATTGAATCACCTTGCGAGCTGGGCGAGGTTTCTCCAGGATGACAAGCCAAGGATGAGGAGTTAAAAAGGGTTCTTCACATTTCAATTACTGTATCTGGATATGATGATGTCAACACATACAGAAATCCAAAGAATCAAAGCCATCGAAGGAAGAAGTCCTTAGCTAAATGCTTCATCCGTAGCGGTATGTCCTTTAGGTAGTCATGAATCTTAACACTTGAAAATATTTCTCATACTTCTTGGGATTGTTGGGGCTTCTTCAATTTCCCTTTTGAGCGAGAGGATTGACGCTCCTCCAAGGACGTCAGAGGGTGATGGTGAACTATTACAAATTCATGTTGACTTGGCTACTCTCAATGAAATGAGGAGAGAAGAAGTTCCAGATTCGGTTCCTAGTACTGCCCTTGTTGCTACTTCAAGGAGAGAAGAGCCTTCTTTTGGTAATTAAAAAAATACTTTATAGAACATTTGATTGATAACATTAACTAACATCCATTCCATGATACTTTTAGGATCAACACATTCACTAGAACATTTGTTGTCCACTGCAACTGCCTCCTCAATTTTATCTGATGAAGCTATATAGGGTCACCGGACGCATGATGAGGGTTTCCATGAGTACAAATCGAATATTCCAACTGGTGAGACTAACTATAAATCTGAGATATCACTGTATGAAATGATGAAACATGGCACATATTTTGAATACATTTTAGATCATGTTAAATTTCCATTCAATTTGTATGATTTTTGACATTGAGTGTTATCCTTCGTCCTGTTAAAATTTTTGTATTAAATCTTGGCCCATGATTGGTTGAAATGTGCAGTTCCATCTGAGCAAGCTAAAGATTTGTCGAGGCCTTAAGGGGGTATGGAAAACCCTATCATTGCAGAGATTCTAGATCAAGTAGATCATAACCTGACAGAGCTTCCTAAAATTCGTCCTGAACATCCTGTTGAAGCTAGGAGAGATGAGAAGAAGCCTTCTCATCCTGCTGATCTACAGTTGGGTAAGAGATTAATTTTCAAGACAACTTAAACAACAATTTTAATCCTTTTCAACTAACCAAAACATTCCATTGACTTTGCAATGCCATCAATTTCATTGGCTAGATACAGAGGTGAAGCCTCTACCTCTACCCTGACGGGAGTAGAAAGTGAAGCACTGATGGTTAGGGGGGAAGTAGCTGAACATGGAACTTCTTTAAGTGCATTAATTTCAGATTATATCCCCCCTATGATAGTGATGCTGAGTCAGACACAGAGGTGCAGAAGGAACAGAAATTTTCAAGTCACAAGGCATGGAAGAACATATTGAAGATCATATCTGATGTACCTCTTGAAGAGCTATCCTCAATGATCCCACGACTATCATCCATGTTCGTGATGTTAGGTCTTGGTGATTTTGGATATCAAGAGATCCTTGGCGTAGTGAAACAAGTCATCTTAAAGAGGGAGCAGGAGAAACAATATCATCAAGATCTAGCTAATGAAATGTTTTTGACCAGTATCAGTGTATTTGAGGTTGTGGTGTCCTGATCTGAGGATTATCATGCTGCAAAGTTGAAGGAACTGAAGCATAAGATCAAGGAGAAAGTTCTCTATTAGATGCACCTTCATCAACAGTTAGGTGATGTTACCGGGGAATTTGACCAGCTTAACAATTCACAGGATGGAGTTCAAACAAATGGAATGAAAGCCATCATATATTCCATGAACGCACTCAATCATGATGAAAAGAGTGAAGCTGGTCGAGGCCTGAAAATCAAGTGTCTACTGATGAAGCTCTGTATGTTGTAAATAAAATGAAGATTTTTTTTGAAAGCCTATTGTAATTCTTGAAAATGAGAAGAGACTCCAATCATTGGACATCGTTCTAACTCTTGTGCATCTATGAAAAAACACTTTCATCTTCAATCATTTGTTCCAGCATTCACTAATACTGACATTAAATAATTTTACCTAATCCAATGGGCCTAGTAAGCATAGTTTTAATTTTTCTAGGGTGATACAATCAACCCCAAAAACATTGCATCTATCAATGCTCGATATTTCCCAAATCATACAATATGTACTTTTAGCGAGCTGGGACTTGACTTTTGTTAAGATTTCCCTTGTCATTTGTTGGCATTTTAATTTCATGCACGTCAGACATAAAATGGATAATGACTAAGGTCAGATGGCTTTGACCAAATGGATTAAAATTGACTTAATTCCTTGATAATTTCATTGAAAACATATTACCATATTCAAGTATGGGGATAAGGGGCATTAGAAGAATTATTTTCTAATAGTGAAGTTACCACTATTTAAAAAAACCATTAGGGGTTTGAATTATGGAGGGCCACTTAATGGTATTGGATGCATAGTCAAATAATAACATCTTTTGGCTGACAGGTCCGTTATATAGACTACATATGCAAGGCCACCTAGGGGCATGTGATGCATAGTTAGGACAAATAACTCTATTAAATTTTACTTTTCTACTGCTAAAAAACCAATGGATGTTTATGGGGATTCAAATATTCCAAATCAGGGAGTTTACTGTATAAATAAAGGTACTTGAATATGGAGAGGATATTCCAAATCAATATTTCCAATGAATTGGATGAATGTCACTCCTGTGAAGTTCTGACCCAAACAGGGAAGGGAAATATAAACCATAGACGTGAATAATCTCAAATCATGAAAAAGTGTACGGGGAAAATATGTTAAGGAGGGCTATTTCTACGAATCCCTACATATTTTCGTTAAGAAAAATAAGGACAAAAGAGGTTTTTCTCCCACGAATTTAGTTACCAATATTTGAGAAACCTGTTAGGGGGTTGAATTATATAGTTCCATCTAAGGGCATCGGCTGTATAGTCAAATAATATCATCTTTTGGCTGACAAATCCATTATGTAGACTACTTATGCAAGGCCGCCTAAGGTTACATGCTGCATAGTCAGACAAAATAATTCTCGAGTATCATACATTTTGTGACCAGATGTTAAGAAAACGGGTATGGAGATCTAGAAGTATTTTAGGTTAGGAGTATGACATCTCAAAATGGGAATTGTCCAATGCATGAAGGAGATACAGAGAGCAATGAAAACCATAATCATGTTGTGGCTGGGTCCTGAATTGAGATGTTGGACTTTACTACGTATCCCATAAGGATGGGAATCAATCCATGCGTAGTTGTAGAAATTCAATTTAATATCATGTGGGATGGGAATTTAGGAGATCTTAATTTACTTTCATAGAGCATTGGACCATAATGAGGAGTACACATTGTGTGTTTTATGAACCTGGTGTGAATGGTGACTAGGGTTTTCATACCACATTCGTGTTCTCACAAGGGGACTTTTCATCAAAGGGACTAAAAGTGGAATTTGGGGTTAGGCCCAAAAACATGGGGCTTTATTCGAGGGATGATCAAACGTTCCTACGTATCCCATAAGGATGGGAATCAATCCACACATAGTTCTTAAAATACCCTTTGTATAGATTTGGTTTGTACATGTGAAGGGTGAAAGGGGGATTTAGAGAAATAATGGTTTGACCCAAGATTAATGGTTCATGCATTACCATGTATGCATGTAGACTTTGAAATATGGAATGATTGGAAGTCAATATTAATGATGATTCCCTCTCAGGCCATTTACAATGGGGGACTGTATAATTTAACATCATATAGAAAGGAAGATGGTGCTGCATAGTTTAGTGTCATGTAGCTGGGACAAAAGGGATGTACGTAGTTTTCCATCAGGTGGGAAAAAGTTGAACCAACATGATGATATTGGTTTTGGGTAGCTTCACGGATCAACATCGTATGAGACGGAGGTGAACCAAAGTGAAGAAATTGGTTTTGGTCTTGAACCTCGAGAGGTTGCCTACGTACCCAGCCTAGATGGCAAGGATCAAAGTCTACATAGTTTAATTGAAGAATGAATTAGTGACCAAGTATTACTTGAGTAAAACAACCTAAAAATGGTGTTGGGACTTACGCATGGTTAGCGGCCCAGAGAAGGTGTTATGGTTGATGTTTAATCTAATCTCACCTGAGTCAGGCTCAATGTGAGAAACAAGAGGTAACAACAACCCTAACCATTCACAATTTAACATCATGTAGGACATAAAGGGACTATTACATAGTTTAAATGATAGGTGTCATAGACATGGGGTGCCTGGAATATTAAAATCTTGTAGTTCAGACAAACAATCTAACGTCATGTTGGAAAAATGAGGTGTTGTGCAGTTTAATGCCATGTTTTAAGGACAATGGGGACAGTGCAACTTAAATTCTTACAGTGAGGACTAATATAGTTTAAGTTCATATGCATGGACTAGTGCTGCATATTATAGTGTAATGTAGTAAGGAAAAAATATACTTTATCATCGTGTAGGATGAATTAAGAGACTTTTTTCAGTTTTACGTCATGTAGGATGAATATATGAACAATTTAATGTCATGTAGGACATTACAGTTTTACATCATGTAGGACATTGGGTTGAATAGTTTAACTTCATGTAGCCAAGATGATGGTTATACAGTTTAACATCATACTGGATGTAATTATTTGTGTTACACAAAATACTTTTTCAAGAATCTGGCATTGGTTGAAGTTGTAATGATTTCTCCATCAATTGAAATTAAGGAATAATCTCCATTAGAGTAGGCCTTATGTATTGAATAAGGTCCTTCCCACTTTGGCTTGAGATTTGGAGGCTTCATTCCTGGTATCATTGCATTTATGAGAACCAATACCAATTCTCCTTGAATGAATGAATGAAGATGAACTTTATTGTTGAAATCCCATGCTATTCGATTCTGATAAACATCTATGTGGGTCAGGGTGCACAAATGTTTTTCGTCTAATCATTCCAATTCATCAAATCACTTATTTGATTGTTCATCTATAGATGACTGATCACAAATTGCTACTCTGAGTGAAGGTAATTGAACTTCAATGAGCAAGACTGCTTTTGTTCCATATATAAATGAATATGGAGTTGACCACGTAGCAGTGCGGGTGGTGGTCCGATAAGCCCATAAAGCATGAAAAAGTTTATCTGGCCATGATTTATTATCTTTATACACCATATTTTGTAGTATGTTTGAAAGAGTCTTATTGAAGGCACCTATTTGGCCATTGGCCGTTACATGATACTCAGATGAATGGTTGGATTAAATGTTGTATTCTTGATACAACTTCCTTACCTCAGATGAACAGAAGTTAGTGCCATTTTCCGTCAATATGGTATGTGAGACACCAAATCTGGTAATGATGTTGCACTAGATGAATCTAACAATGCTTTTAGAACTGACTTCATTGATAGGTATTGATTCTGCCCATTTGGAAAAGAAGTCAGTAGCAGTAAGAATATACTTAAACAGCTTGGATGTAGGTGAAGGGTAAGGTCCTACTACATCCATTCCCCATGTAGAAAATGGTCATGGGTATTTAGCTGTATTAATAAACTCTGGATGTTGATGAATGAAATTGGAATATACTTGGAAATAATGACACTTCATTGTGAAATCAACACAATATTGTATCATTGAAGGCCAAAAGTATCCAAGACTTATAACTTGATCAGACAGTCTATGTTCAGACTGGTTGGCACCACAGACTCCTGCATGTACTTCTTTCATGATATCCATTTTCTCTTCACCATAAATACATATGATGATAATTCCATCAAAACCTCACTTTTAGATGATATTTTGGTGATATTGGCTATCACAAAGAGTAAAATTGACCACACATCACTAGATTTGTTCTTTCCCAGCACTATCAAATGGGAGTGTTCAATTCTGAAGGTATTTCCTGATAGGTGTCATACATCCTATATAATGACCATATGGTTCAGAAAAAGGGACTAATTTCATTGATTTCCACTATTTTTATTTGAACAAAAGGTGAAACTACATGACGGTGGGAAATACTGATGATTGTTTCATCCCGATTTGGATCTTCCAAAGTTGTGGATACATTAGCTAGTGCATCAGCTTGGGTGTTTTGTGATTGCGGGACATGAGAGAATGTCGGTTCCAAAATAAATTCCTCCATTAAATCTAGTATGTTACAACATAAAGGGATTAACACTTCTTTTTTGAAGTCATAATCCCCTTTGACTTGTTTGATTACCAAGTATGAATCACCTTTTACCTTTATGTGATTCACCTGTTCCTGAAGCGCCAATTCCAAGACTGCGATGAGAGCTTGATATTATGCTTCATTATTTGTACCGCCTCCCAAAAATAAGAAGGAATAGGGAAACACTACCTTTTTTTGGAGAAATATGAACAATTATTAATCCAGCTTAATTGAATTTAAGAACTTCCAATTTCTTCCATGTTGGACTTCTAGAAGCACCATCAATGTACATTTCCCATTTTTTATGATTATCTGGAATACATAACACTTATTCATCAGGTTGTTCAGTATCTATGGATGTAAATTCTCTTGAAGTGTGTTCAGAAAGGATATCATCCAGAGCTTGGCCCTTTATTTCCGTTTTAGACACATACTATATATCAAACTACTGCAAAATAACCGCCCACCTTCCCAGACATCCTGTAAGAATTGGGTGACTGAGGATAAATTTGAGTGGGTTATTATTAGATACAAATTGGACCACATGATGTTGCAGGTAGGGTCGCAATTTCTGAACTACAAATATTAATGTCAGGAATCACTTTTCAATACATGAATATCATGTTTCTGCATCATGCATAGTCTGACTAAGATAGTAAAGTCTTTTTTCATTCCCGACATCATTCTTTTGGCTGAGGAAGGCACCCAATTATTGCTCTAAAGCTATCACATAAAGGATAAGTGGTCTTCCTTCAACATGGGGAATTATTACTGGTGGAACCAAGAGATATTTCTTGAAGATATCAAATTCATCTTGGAAATCATTGGTTCATTGGTAGGTGACTCCCTTCTTCATTAATTTGCTGAAGGGTAAACACTTTCCTACAAAATTGGAATTGAAAAGCCGAATATAGGCCATGTTTCCTTGAAGTCCTCTCAATTATTTCAAATTTCGAGGAGACTACATACAAATGATTGACATTTCCTTTTTAGGATCAACATCGATACCAAGATTTCGTACAACAAAGATAAGAAATTTTCCTGAGGTTACCTCAAATGCACATTTCAAGGGGTTCATCTTCAAGGAGTGTTGTCGATGTTTGTGGAATATGATTTCCAAATAATCCAAATGATTATAACATTGTCTGGATTTAACCACCAAATCATCCACATTAAATTCAGAAAATTTTCTTAAAAATGTTTTGAAAATACGGTGCATGGCACCTTGATATGTTACTCCTGCATTCTTCAGGACAAAGGGAATTACCTAATTGCAAAACACACCCTGAGGGGCATGGAAAGCTATTGAATCTTCATCCTTTAGGGGCATTTTTTTTTGATTGTGCCCATAATAACCATCCATAAAGGAAAGTTCTTCATAGATAGTTGTTTTCATCAATTAAGAGTTTTGTGATCGGAACTGGGAATTCATCCTTGGGTCAATGTCGTTTAAGGTCTCTAAAATCAATGAAAACTCTAATTTTACAAATATTATTTTTCAAAGGGACAATATTAGCCATCCATTTGGGGTATTGAACTTCTCTGAAAAAGTTATGGTTGATAAGCTTATCCACTTCAACTTCAAGTTTGGAGGCATAAGTTGGGTGTGTTCTTCTCGCTGCCTGCTTGAATCCTCGATGTTCTTCTGGAAAAACCAAATGATGAGTGGTAACATCGGGATCAAGATGTGGAATTTCTTTATAATTACAAGAATAAACATCTCAAGATTTCCTTATAATGAAAATATACATTTCTCGCTCTTCAAGAGTCATGGATGAACTAATTTAAGTGGGGTGTGGATCTTCTTCTATACCCAGATTTATTTCTCTGAGTTCATCCATAGTGGTAGAGATACCATCTTCATATGCTGGAGGATAATCCCTGAGATCTTCCTCTTTTTTCTTTAATATGTGTTACTTTTTTTATTTCTACTTTCATAGTAAATTATGAAGCAATATTTCCATGATCAAGTGAGAAGATAAAATTTGAACAACATCAAGATGAGGCTACCATTTTTGACCCTATTGATGATGAAGAGTTTTCCTTGGGTAACAAAGAAAATATGATGGATTGAGAATCTATATCATCGTTCATCTCTGACATTGCTATAAATTTTTTTGGACTGGTTGATGAAGTATAGAATTACTAGATTTCAGCGGATGAAATGAAGACATCTCCATTTGAGCTTTCTCCATTGCCTAGTAAATCAAACATTTCTACCGTGCTGTTTGGCTTGGTTTCCATAATAGAAATTATGGAAGTTTCCATAAGAGTATTTGTATTTTTTTCTACCTTGTCAATTTAACTGATAAGAAACACATAATATGTATTCACATGTATGATTGGGTTTACTGGAATATTTTCCAATCCATATTTATGATTAATTTTTCTAACCTCCTTTGTCATGGATTTCTCATTTCCTTCCATGTGATAGAATTATGCCTCAATGTACCAAGATTCACATGTTTTTAATGGGGATTTAGCACCATACAATTTCCTAATTTGACCATTGAAACAATATTTGAGACACACATGATATGAAGAAGGTACAATCGCCTGTTGATGTAGCCAAGGTCTTATAAGAAAAAATGTTTAAAGTTGTGTCATGTAGAACAACCATGAAATATGAATTGGATACAAGGTCTTCAAACTGAGTTGTGAGTGTAATATCACCCTGATATTCTTGTTCATTTTTATCATATCATTGCAACATCAAAGTAGAAGAAGATAAATCCGATTCAGTGAGGCCCAATCGACGAAGTGTACAAATAGGGATGAGGCTGAATCATGGGCCATTATCAATGAAACCTCATCGGATATCTACATCATTGATCTTTCTAGATAAATACAACGGTCTGATATGTCCATCCACAACATCATCTTCGTCCTCATCAGTAAAAGATATCACTACATGGAATTAAGTAGGATCATTCTCTATAAGTTATACTTCATCCGCAACAATTTTTGTTTCAAATTATTTAGGACTTGACAAATCCTCAATAAGTGCCTCCCGAAGTTCCTTTGATAAATTCAAGGAATACATAATTGATGACTTGGCCGGTGCTTCAGCCAAATGTATCAATACATCATACTTTTGGTCCAAAGTACTGCGTTTTCCAATAGGAACATGTGGTTTCACAGGTGCCTTAAAATTTGATGCTTTTAAGTAGATGCATCTTGTATAAAGGTAGTAGTTAGAATTACTCCTAGCATTGGTAGATTAGACCGACTTGGTCTATTTATTTACTGAGAGGTTGAAGGTGTAACCTCTAACCGATCCTCCAAAATATCTATTCTAGGACTGAATCTTCCATGCATGGAAGAACTTTCTTATTCTTTTGAGCCTTATTAATGGATTTTCCATGAGTTTTGGCCACATATACAGTTTTGGAAGTGGTATGATTGGAATAGTGGCTTCTAGAATATACACATCATCCCCTATATCTTACACCTATGTCTCTACCTCTAATTCCTCTGTTTGATAAAGGGAACTCAGGCTCATCATGATCGAAAGTCTAATTAGCATATGGACTATTAAATGAATCATATTAATAGAACTAATGATCAACTCTTCATCTGAAGAATATTCAGCCTAATTACTTAGTTTAGTCTGTGTCGTTTGGTGGGGCGGTGCACATGATTTTAAAGTAGACGGCATAAAATATACCAGAGTCAAAGAAAATTTATGTTTTGATGTGAACACATATTCTTCTGACTATTCTTCTTTCTTTGAATTATGACACCTCTTTGAATATTGTCTTTCTGGTGAAGGTGGTTTTGTTGTGGAATTCATAGAAGAAGACACAATTGGTTTGTTAAATTGAGATTGTAAAATTTCATGAGTTTGGTTGATCATTTTAATGACCATCCAATCATCATATTTCTTCACAATTTTTCTTTTGACTTTATGCCACTCACCTTCTTCTTCTAGATTAGTAGCAGTAACACATGCTACATGGGCTGAAGATCCATTCAATTTTACATTCCAGAGTCCACCATCATTTGCAGTAGGTCTTTGAAGACAAAACACTCTTTAATAGGATGCCCGAACATTAGATGAAATGGAAAATAGTTGGGAAGGTCTTCATCTCCTTCCTTATTTGGCCTTTTGGGACTTGGCAACTGAACATGATTATTTTCTAGGGCCGAAATGAAGTTTCCAGGATCATGTTAATTTCGGAAACAATAAAATTTTTTCTTGAAATCATCAAATTGTTTCGGTCATTGAGCTATTTGATCATCTTGATGAAATGACCATTGTTTTTGATGCTAATGAGGTGGATCCTTTCGATATGATGATGGTTTTGAAGTGTAAGTAGGCATAGGTGGTTGTATATGCGTAACTGTAGCAGTCTCTGCATTCCCAATTCTGCTTCCTGGAACTAGTTGAATTGCAAGAGTTTTAGCCTTAGTCTTCATAAGAGAATATTAAATGTGTCGAGCGATTGAAGTACGGTCTCGAAACCATCCTTTGTATTTCCTAGGGATCAATGGTGTGTGTAATTCATCACTAAAATTTTAAACACATATTGGAAACAATTCTTATTGAGGGAGTGCTAATCATAAGGAATATGTTAATCCGTTCAATTGATAAATGAAATCTAAAACTACTTCATTCTCCCTTTTCATACAAATTGTAAGATAAAAAATGGTTGCCTTTGTCAATGTGGAGCTTAATTGAAGGAATTTTTCACTAAGGTCTTTCCACCTAGTAATTGACTGGGCTCGCAAGATTGTATACCAAACAAAAGTCTTCCCTTGTAATGACTGTACAAAACACCTGAGCTTAACTACTTCTTGTTGTTGAGGAGTTCCCCTCATGTGGGCACAACGTGAAACAGAATGTGTTAAGTGTTCTTTTGGATCTCCCGAACCATTAAAAATTTGGAATATGGTACTTGAAAAATTTGATAGGCGAGGAATTGCATCCATGCATTCAGGGTAAGATCTCTTCTCCAATTTAACTAGTGCATGCTTTCTTTCCATAGCTTCCAATCGAGCTGTTAATGACTCAATGGTAGACATTAATTTTTTGAGAAACATCTTGTTGTGCTTGGACCTATGCAGGTGCCTGAATTGGAGTTTGGATGGGTGTGACGACCGGGACGGGCACTGATGGTATTATTGCCAGTTGTTGTGTATAACCCATAATATTTGACCTGTGAGGATGTACTGGTAAAGGAGGATATTATTGATCCTACCCAGAAGCTGCAATGAATTCCTTTAACTTACATACTCTTGCACGCTTAGTAGGAAGACTTCCTATGAAGTAGTTCTGCATTCAACCTCCATAACTACTTAATTTCCGCCTCTTGTTGTGAGAACCTTTCCTCTAATGAGAGTTATTGGCCTTCTCCAGAAGTAGGGTGGCATCTAACCTAACCATTTTCCTTTCCCCTTGTTGGATGCCTTTCGGAGAGGGGGGAGTTGGTTATTTGAAGGAATACCTAGATTCTTGGTAAGCCTTTGATTTTGGGTACACACTCCTCTCTAATTTGACTAAGTGTGTACAACCTCTTGATTAAGAACATCCTCATCTGATTCTTCTGAGTGAACCTCATGTTCAGGGGGATCAGTTACAATGAAATTGATGAAATTTATCGATGCATATATTTTTTGGAATTTCTACAATATTGTCTTCATCTATGTCATTTATGAGACATTTCCCTTGGTTGAGTTGATCCCTTATGAACTTCTTGATGAACCGTAATTTGGAGTGAATCCCTTGATAATTTAGCTCTGCATTCCTCTTGTGGATTCTTCCCTAATCGAGATAAGACTAACATTCTCTTAGGAAGAAATTGAGGATTTGAATATTTTCCCAGTCTGGTGGACTGGGGTTATTTTTGCTCAACTCCTCGAATCCTATCTGTTGATCCCGAGGGATGGATTAAAAGAGTCCATAGTCTGGAAAGCTAAGGTGGATCTTGATCTGCGACATCTAAGACTTTCATAAAATCTCTCTTGATTTTACGTACTTTATTTCGGAAATTGGTTGGATGCATCAACCGACATACACTCAGATCACCTAGCTCAGATGATTGTTGGATGATTTCTGACACTTCTCTCACTTGCTGATGTGCACGCTCTAAATGAGAAGGTTGTTTGATATTCAAATTTACTTTATTCAAGAGTAATTCGACAACTTATTCTTTGTATGCCTAACTTTGGGAAGAACTAGTTGAGGCCTATTCCCAAGCAAGCATCTGATTACACACAAAACCAGTTTCATGTGGCCGACCATGGGCAATAATAGTGCATGAGACCAATTTTGGTGGGCATTCTTGACTAGAGAGATTAGTGAAATGCAGTGCTCCATGAACACCCCATCCCCTGATATGAATACCATATGGGGCATTGGTAATTAACTGGCATAATGTTTTTAGTGTTCCAAGGCATGAATATTGTGTTTAAACCTTTGGATATACAAAAACTAAGAGAGATTACAATACAATTTTTCATTGATACCCTTCTATTATATTGACATTATTTTGATATTCATCATAAGATAATATTTTTTGTTATAAATGAAAAAGAGTTTTCCACATGTTGAGAAGAATATCTTGAATACAATATTCCGTCAACATTTCTGGATTGTCATACTGAGAGTCTGCCAAAGGCCAAAACATG
Organism: Viscum album; assembly: GCA_963277665.1. Lineage (NCBI taxonomy): Eukaryota > Viridiplantae > Streptophyta > Magnoliopsida > Santalales > Viscaceae > Viscum > Viscum album. The sequence goes on from OY728140.1 coordinate 1,879,934,282, forward strand.
ACTGGTACTTCACCTTTTTCTAGTTGTTTTCTCATATTTAGAACTTACTTCTTATCTATCGATAAATATTCTTCTACCTAATTATACCAATGTTGTTGCTTCTTGGTCGCATTATCAAATTCAAAACGATTGGTAGTTATTTCATTTATCAAACTAGTAGATGAATGACCTAGGCATTGTTTGGAGAATGTCATATGCCTCGGGTTATCTTCAGATTGAGATAGTATTTCACCTGCTAGTGGTAAGGCATCAGGCATGACTGGCTTTGCATTTACAAGTCCCTCAAGATAAGATGGATTTATCATTAATACATTTTCCTTTGATTAATTTTCCAATCAATGTGAATTACTACTGCATAGAAGTCTTTCACATCTAAATTCATCATCATAGGGAGGACTACCATGGTGGGTTACAACAGCATATGAAACCTTTTAATCATTAGTCTTATGGCCATGCATATGGTTATCATGAATCTCATCTGAGGATGATACTTCGAGATCAACCAAACTGTCATGAAGCAAGACTTCATGAGGATGTGTCTAGTGAAGTCCTTTGGAATTATTGTTCCCAATATTGGTAAATGAGAGATTAGAATCTTGAGGTGCAATAGAAAATTGTCTGAGTGCATTAAGAACTCCAGCATTGAGCAAGGCCTTATTTAAGATTGGCTCTTGATTTCGTGACTATGTTGGACGAGCTTTTTTCGTAGACACATTCTTACTCACTTTGGGGACCACTTGTTGATTAACGTGTTTATTATGGGAAGGTGTGTGTGCTTACTCTGGTGATGTACTTAGGTTTGGCTGATTATCTCTATGCAAATCGGGTGTATGTGCCTGACTTGATTGTCTGCATGACATGGGGCAGTACGCACCACGACGCTCCTGGACTAGAACAGAGGTGTGTATCTACTCCGAAGTGCCATTTTGATGATCGCTCCCCTGATAGGGATAGATTCATGTTTATTTCGCTATGATGCTACTGAATTTGTTATAATATTCTGACAGACATCTAGAATATGGGCAGTGATTTGCTTATGCTCCTTCACCATTGTCAGAATGTGCTTGCTGACATCAGTTTCTGGAACAGGAATATACGTCCATTTCGTGTATGGATTAAGTGTATGTGTCTTCTCTTTTCATCCTTTTTCCTATCAATGAGTAGTGACAGTACTTATGCGCAGGGGCATAGAATTGTGTCTGCTCTAAATTTGACGTCGGAGCTTTTCGACTGACTTCTCCGGGTGCTACCAAACGTGGATGTTGGTTAGCATGATGAACATTTCTAGGTGTATATGAACACTAGATGTTCCCCATCATGTATGGTTGACACATTTCCTTCAGTACAGGAAGACAAGACTGCTGATAGAATTGGTGATTGTAAGAAGGTGTATGTTCGTGTTTATAGGTGGTCACCGTATTTGGTTGGAAAGCTACTTTGGATGCAGTAAGACGAGCCTGTTGACTGGTTGATTAATTATAAACAAGTGTATGTGTCTTCCTATAGTACTCCGTTTGAATTCCCTGACAGGATTGGTGGGTTTCTTCTAGACGTGTCAGCTGGACATTGTGATTAGAACAGATGAGTTTATGTGCCCGCTCGATGCATTCCATTGTGTTGGCATGATGCACTTCTCTGGAGGGGTCAAAAGTAAGAACCTTATCCCTGTTGACTGGATTTTTCTCCTAACGATTCGTCTTGTATGCTCAGGTATGAGGAACCTAAGCCGAACCCCTAATGGTGGTACCCTCATCATGTTGAGGGTGCACTACCACATGAGTCTGACGACAATTGTTGATGGGAGTCCTCGAGAAGGACTCCTCTCTTCATGAATTGAGGCCTTTAGTGAACTATTCCTTTAACTCCCTGTAATACGGGGTGGACTAGTTTTTGTGTTCCAGGGATAAAGACCCGAAACGGTTGGAGACAGTGGTTAGCAACACCTGTTTCTTGATCACTGGTTGTCGTTGTCCGGACAACCAGGGTGAATTGTTATCTTGGAGGGCCTGTCGAGTGGCCTCCATAGTTGGAATGGTACCGTTTTGATGGTATTACATAACCAATTCATTTGAGACCATGAGTTGTAGATTCTATGTAGGTGATGTCCTCTTCAGAGCAGATGAGGATCCAGTATGAGTAGCATCCAAGGCATTCACAGGTGTGAACTTTAGAGAAGCCATTTCTGTATTGCAGATAGATCGTGGAAAATATTTCATGTTTGATTTAATAGGCATAATCAAGATATGTTTGTCCACTACATATTTTGGATGAGCACATATGTTATTGATTTTTTTGTTGGCCCACACATTGAGTTAAATAGGGGCCTAATAAATAAGTAAAACATCATTTAACTTGGTTAAGTATTCTCATCGGGTTCAGCATTTTTGTTTCTTCTAGAAATGTGGATAACCTAGTTTGATTGAGGTCCAAAATTTTCCAATAGGTTTCTAACGGGTTTATTCATAGAACCGGAAACATCTGATGATTATATATCCATTTGGACCTACTTCCCAAAGGTAGGTTCTCATTAGTTGTTAACTAGTGTGGCTTAAGAATTTACATTGGTCGAGGGGATGGGAGGTCAAGCTCATCACAACTTTTGGGGGGGAATAATTTCCTACTCTGGGACTCTCTCATAGATTTAAGTTATTTTCACGAATCCTTATTATTTCACCAAGTATGAAAATGAGTTTTCCATTAGACTTTACAATCAATGATTGATATCTATGAGATTTAGAGAATCATTTATATGTATTTTAGGTTCTTCGTCGATGGAGAATCATCTGTATGTTTTGGAGATTCATAGTCAATGGTATCCTTCAATACATTATATAGAAATATCTTGGTCATTATGATGACCATATTGATTTTAAATCCACTCAGTGGGGTACATGATGTTTATTGTAATTCAGAAGGACATGGAATATTTTAGAGTTGGGATCATACATGTAGATGGGATACCTACGTATCCTTGTTTTAAAAGGAATCAGAACCCATGTAGTTAGGGAATTAAGATATAGTTTAATGTCATATAGGAATGATGATAATTAATGGGAGATGGGAATGAATCATAGAATGGATTCATAAATACTCTACTTTTAATGAAGAGATGAATGTCAACGTAGTTAGATTAATAAATGTGAGGCTTACGTATGATTAACGGCCCAAAGAGATGTGTTGTGGTTAAGTTAACTCTATAGGCTCGTGTGAGTCATGCTCAGTATGAGATACAAGAGGTATTAGTAAACCTGATGATTTGCACCATGAAAGATGTGGTCACATGGAATGATAAGGGGCTTATATATGTTTGACTTCCCAAGTAGATGAAGACTAGGATTTACTTCTTGGAGGAAAACTAGGAACAAGGTCCATAAAAGGTATTTGTTCTTTATGGGGATTTGGATACTCTAACTTGGGGCTTACTCCTAAGGAGGATTCCCAAATTAGGTGGGACTTATGATTGTGGCCTTTTCTAGAGATGGAATCCAAGGTTATGGAGATTTATAACTTGGGACTTACTACAGAGAAGGAGGCCCAAATTGAAGGGTACTTGAGGCTAACTGCAAAAGAGGATGGCCATTAATAGGGTCCATAATGGTAGTTGTACTTTATAGAGATTCATATTCATAATTGGTGGCTTCCTCTTAAGGAGGATGCCCAAATTAAATGGGGACTTGATTTATGTTTGGGGCTTATGCCTGAGAAAGATCCACAAATCAAGGATTCTCTCATCTTAAGGGATGACGCTGAATTAAGGGAACCTCTAACCGTAGTGATATAAATTTATATAAATCACAAGGTTTTGAGATATGTACTACAAAATTCCTTTCATATTAAGAATCCAACGATAGAACCATGCCATAAGTGGCTTTGAAGAGGGTTTTGAAGGGTAGATCTTTGAAGAGGAAAGGTGGATTTGAAGAATGGAAGTGAATAGGCAAGAGGGGAACCCAAAAAGAGGTAGGTGTGAAAGTCCTGTTTAGGCATGCAAGTCTTGTTCGGGCGCGCATGTATTGGTCGCACAAGTATACTTTTGTGACATGATTACACTTCAGTGATGAATAACCTGTAGGGTAATACTTGGTCAAGAGTTGGCTCAAGCCCTTAGTATTATCCCTAGATGCTTTCAGATAGGTGGCACACAAGTTTCATTGAGAGGGAAAAGGAAACGCGCAAGTGTATCCATATATTTTAAGGGTTGGACACTTAGGCGCACAATTATTGATGAATCATAACACTTAGGCCTTATTATTCATCTTTTTATCTTCCATTCTAGGTAAGAAATTACCTTACTAATTTTCAGAATACTTCAATCAGAGACTAGGGTGACCAGATCTTAAATCTGAGTTTTGTATTTTTTGTCCACGAAATGGGGGGCCCACAAGGGGGTATTTATAGTCCATTCAGGACCTTGGGAGAAAAAAGAATATGGTGTGCAAGTGACTTGCACGACCCATATGTGGCACACAAGTAAACTTGTGAAACCAGAATGAAACTTGCGTGACTCAGGAATAAAGAGTTCATTGTTCATTCCTTTGTCAATTTATCATGTTCTTCAAAGGATGACTCTATTTTTGGTTAAGGTAATCCCATTTTCAATTTGTTAAACTCTGTGACGAAAAGGAGCTTCAACAGGGAGAGTGATAATATTCTTTATTTTCAATGAATTTTATAATCCTTTCAATTTTATCCATTCTACTACAAAAATGTAGCTGATATTAGATTATGAGTCATCAACACACTACAAATGGGGGTCCTAGTAATCATCCATATATATTTTGGACTTTTTAAAGAATCATCTTTATTCAAAAAGAAAAAGTATTTTACTAAAAATCATAAAATTTAAAATCCCATCTAAAACGAACAGAACATTGCCAATATTATCTCATACAGCAATTTAAAATTATCAATGAATGTCAACATCATTGTTCACCACCACATTAAGTTTATTTGATGAATTAAATCCACGTTTTAAATGTATAAATGAACCAAACACATACTAAGTTTATTGTATTTAAAATGAAATCGAATTTCCATGGTCTTCAAATTAAATTAAAAAAACTATGTTAATTAAAAGTGAGTGGTAGGGATATATCTGTTATTGTAAATTGATAATGAATTTTCATAAGTTTTGATACCATTGATTGATATAGAATAAATGAATTTAATTTTTTAAAGGTAATATCTTAATTATTTATATTATTGTTATACTATATATATTTATTGGCAGAAAAAAGTTAACGAATTTAATGATAATGGTGTTTCATGATCCCTTATGTTGGGTAATGGGAATAGTGTCTAATATCATTTAATTATACATTGATGATGAGAATGATGTTTGACATTACATTGAATCGACTCTTAGGAATAATGACTCCACCGTCATTATCAAGTGAAGATCATGAAATCACATATTCATTAATTATTTAGGGAAATTACTCTTCTTGGAGCTTATAGATTTTTAGAATATGAACCGATTCTTAGATAATGCTCTGGGACAACCTATCACCTAGAATCCATGTATATGCCTATACATTTCCGTACATATAAAGTGTATATACATTAATAACTATTATATATTATTAAATACACATTAGTCTATAAGGTAACTATTTTCAAACTTTTTAGATCCTACAATGAATTAGGTAATGTCAGTTAGGTATCCTTTATGAACCTAAGATGAATGTTATTTAATTTCAGCATGTTTTAGTATATATTCAACTTGTAAACTAATATAATATATAAAATTATTAGATTATTCAAGAAACCATCAATGGTGGCATACTATTAATATTTTCATACTCTTCTTCGGACTCCGATAGATACTCAGATAGACCATATGGATGATGGTATGGTGAAGAGAAAGTTCCATAACTTGGATTCTTTATCTATATTTCTTACAACATGGGGGCGTGGGAGAAGTGGGCATGGTGTATGCTACTGATTCTATTTGACATTTATTTTTGATATTTTTATATTATATATAATGTTTTATATGCCTATTTTACTATATTCTTATATCACCTTTTTTATATCATTATTACATGACCTAATATTTTTTACCCGAGGGCATAAGGATTTACTGCTTCTCTTTTTCATACTTTATTGTTCTTATTTATGCTATTCATTTATATTATTTGGTTAGTAATGTAATTTCCTTTATCTATTAATAATTTAAATTATATAACCTATGATAATATTATATGATAGTGTTTTATACCCACCATACAACATTAGACCCTCACTACAAGTTTGTATCCCTTGGAATACAAGGATGCATGATTGAGTAATTTGACATGCTGGCTAATGCAATTGATTTACTGTCTCATGAGTAGAAACATTACAGAGTGGAATCAGTGGAATTTTTTTATTAATTATTAGGTATTATAGCAAGAAGATCAGGATCCAGCGTGAGCCGGTCCTCAGAAATAATAAATAAAAATAAAGAGTCAGGCGTACAAGGGGTTATTACATAGGCGAGTGTACAACACACCACATCTATCCGCATCCACCATTGGAGCACAAAAATCAGGGGTCCTGAAGGACCATATCGTATCAGAATCAATAATAGCCTATCTTTCCAAAGAATCAGCAAACTGATTGGCCTCCCGATACACGTGAGAAACAACCACCTGTATTTGACTCGAAAGGTGGAGGCACTCAACCCACTGTGGGAGCACACGCCAAGGCACATTACGTGTTCTAGTATTCAAAGCATGCACTGCAGTCATCGAGTCAGATTCAATCTAAATCCATCTCCAATTATATTGGACACCATACCTTATATCATGAATCATCGCCCATAGCTCAGCTTCCGAAGCAGTGCCAATGCCAATGTAATGGTAAAAGAGTCCCTTGACAAACCCACAAAAGGTGCGGAAAACACCTCCACATCCCGATGGGCCCGGCGCACCTGACACAGCTCCATCAACATTCACCTTGAGGCATGGTGAAATCGGTGGCATCTATCTAATATATTTCAGCATCCGAGGTTTGCGGGGACGGCCAGCAACTCCAAGCATCCTCAGGGTTTGTAAGTCAGAAATGGTATTATCCATCACACCATCTTGAGTCATTGACGCAGCGTACACATCCCTATGGATGGAGATCATTCCCTTCCGAACAGTATCATTCGCACTGCCAAACACAGCCACATTCCGTGACTCCCACAAGGATGCAATACACGCTGCAATGGTAGCAGTGAGAAGATTACCCAGCTGATCACTGCATCGTATATGCAGCAGTCCGGACAGCATGTCAACGAGCAGAATTTCTGATTTAATCGTAATTCCGAATAGCATTCCCAGGTAATTCCAGAGTTTCCGGGCCTGCTTGCACTCCATAAATATGTGTTGCGTGGTGTCCTCCCCAGACCTGCATAAAGCACACATGGAAGCCATCTGAAAACCAGCTTGCTTCAAATGTTCAAATGTGGGAAGTCTGTTCTTCCAAATCCTCCAAAGCAGGAGAAACCGGGCTGGCCGAATGAAGGGAGCCCTGAATTTCATGATTATTATATATTGAAATTTGGTAACATTTTATGGCAGGTAAAATAATTTCATTTAGAAATGTTACTACGTCAATATATACATTTTTCCCTATATGCATTGTCTAATACAACTTAATTGACCAATTATTCAAACTTTGATTCAAGAACCATTTGTTCAATGGAATAAAATGTAATTTTATATAATTTTTTGAATTAAAATTCTAATTTTTGAAAAATTTACATCATCAAATTTTAAATGGATATTCATTTAATAAAATCATCAATTATTACATATTACATCATGATACTATATGTGATTTTTATGTCATTGTTAAATAGAGGGATAAGTGAAATTTATAATACAATGAAATTTATAAATTGGGAATGGTGATGCATTTAATTGGACCATGAAATATTTGTATTCAAAGAAGATTATTAACATAAATGATACTAAACTCCTAATTAATATTGTGACCAATAAAAGTGTATTCCAATTGAAAATTAATCGGTGTCATCCCTTATAATGTTCAATTAAAAATACATATACCAAAACTATAGTCATGTTAAATTTTACCTATAACCTAACAAGACCTTAGTAGATGGTAGTTGGGAGTGACCATTATCTTTTTTATGGCTTGTTATGGTTCTACATTATCATATAGACCTGGATTTTAGAGTAGTCTGAGTTGTGTCGCTGTTTTTAAAGGATGTATGTATACCTGTCCAGCTATCTCCATTTGATACAATTAATGGAAAACTATTTATCGAGGCCTGAATTTATAATTGTAGAATAATTCCACCATGAAATCCTCAAGCCATATGATATGAGGGTAGTGACGATAATGTTATGAAGATAGTGGGATCTGAGACAAATTTCCATCCTCTCGATGTTCCACTAGAGGAACAACATGTTATTTTCTGATTTGGGAATAAAACCCCAACTTCAAGAGGTTTACAATCTTATTATTCAATATGTTCAATGAGTTTTTTGAACTATATATACTATGGAATAGTTAAACCATGAATGTTTGAAACAAAAACCTTTAAATTTTCCATTGGATGGTGGTCCCCAATATGTTGAGTGATGCATAGTGTCCATGCTTTACTTATTTGGGAATGTAAAGATTACTTTAGTGAGGATGGTGATAATCAATATTCATATGGTAGTTGGTTTTTCTAAGATATGGTGGGATTTAATTACATAGGAAAACCAACATCTAGATATGACCATGAGAGTCTCCAAGATTGTATTCTTTGAATAAAACATTACACGGAAATTGAGAGATTGTAAAGAAATAGAGTTCGTAATCTTGTATAAGGGTGATATGTCGATGATGAAGTATTTTTCTTATTTTACAAAGATTCAGTGACTCACACCAACTCCAACTGGGGATGGGATAATGAATATGAGTATATAAGATGATGGGATTTTATATGTTATCTGATCATATGTTAATGTTTTCTCATTGAAAACTATGTCAAACAAGACCCCGTCAATTAGTGAATTTTGAGGAATTTGATGTTTTATGATATGGATGTTCACCAACTAGACCTATAAATTTATCTTCTAGAAAATGAAGTTGTCAAATTGTGGATTATTATAGTAGATGGAGGTGTCAGAAAAACATTACTAGAAGTTTCAGTATATTTCAGGAGTGCCAAGGTCCAAGACATACAAAACCCCAATTTTGGAGAGACAAAATTGAATGCTCATTCTTTGCATAGATGGACCATATTCAAAAGATATGAAGGATCTTCCCATTTGTGCCTATTAATAGAGGATCTAAGCTAACTATAGGTTCTGGAGTGGGGCCAATCACAACTCACCATGTTGCTTGCTCGAGTAGCATCATCCACTAAGGAAGAGGTGTTGGTCATGACCGCTGGAATCAAACATAAGAATCACTTTTCGATGAGATATTTCATACTCATGTATTCATGGTTATTAATTGGGGACTTCTTACAAGATATTAATATATATTGAAACCAGTAATTAAGGATCATAACAACATTCCTTCTACTATTTAATGTATTATCCTTTTATCTTTAACTTTTTTTGTGTTTTGACATAGCTACTTCACACTTTTTATATATGTGGAAATTCATGAGGATTTGGGCCTTGAGATAGAGAACATATGTGGCATAATGACACTCAATTACCATTTGGTATCTGATTAGAGAGTGTTCTCTAATGTAAATAATATCCGCTTGAGACAGGCAATTATATTTTCTTATGTAATATTTTCATCAATGAATATTTTTTGTTATATTCTATTATCATGATGGTATTTTTAATTCCCTATCAATATCATATTGATTATTATCATCGTACTATGATGTTTATATCCCCAGAGGGTAGAATTCATGTTCATATTGGAGAATGGGTTGTCGATGAAAATCAAGATGGACCTGGGCATTAATGGATACATAGAGTGACAATTCAGATTACTAGTCTCTCCATGGATGATCAGGAGATAGGACACAAATTTACCCCTTGATATAGACCAATTCAGGGATTCATTTGCGAAATAATTTTCAGGGATATTACTTGTGAGAGAAGTAGTGTTCACAATTCATCTAGTTCCTTGAGTGTCACCAGTGACTATTTCTCCTTATCATATGACACCTACAGAGCTTCCAAATATAAAAAGTATACTTTATACATATAATTTAATGTCATTAAATCATATTGTTCATCTACATTGGGTTCAATGGTCCTTTTTCCCTTGAAGGGTGGTGATACCACTTAGAGTGGTACTATGTAAAAAAACCATTATCATCCAGGTCATCCAACATCTTTTTTAACTCTGTAATATATGTAGGTTCCATCCTATAATGTGGAATAAACACTAGGGATACTATAAGAAATATATCAATCATGAATTCTACCTCTCTAAATAGTGGAATAAAAAAATCAATAGGAATGAAATCACAAAAATGATCCTCCATAATATTGAAAATAGTGTCTTTTATCCCTTATCATATAAAAATACACAAGAAATATATGATATCAATATACATATCCCAGTATGTCAATGTCCAATATGAGCTACACGGACCTCCCATTATCCATGGTGATCATGGATTCCACTATACGAGGATGTAAACATTACCCTATGATGATAACCATAAATATGAAATTGAAAGGGAACTAATGCAGTTAGAGGAATTATATTATTAGGGTGAATAATGTAGTATTACTAATAAACAAGCCTCAAATATAATTTTACATATTGTTATCAGAATCTCTAGTCCAAAATATGGGTTGAATACATGTTGTCATTAGACCGCGGGCTTTCTTATACACCATTTAATGGTAATGTATTTCATCCTGTTCTAATACAAAAGGCTCAGACATTGGTGGTTCGTAATGAAAGTGTTGAGTGGTAGATTATGTCATTTCTTTCAAAGTTTCAGATTGTGTTCTAGGAAAATAATGGCAACACATTCCCCATGGAATGAGCAAGGATCTCCACCCTTCTATAGTGGGTAATGATGGGGTAGATTTCTTTTCTCAATGGCTTAATCTTGAGAGAATGTATCTTTGATGAGGATTCATTGCCAGGTTAGACCAAATATAAGGTCACGACATTACGCATTCAATGGCATGAATAGGTTCCATCAGACATCAAAGAAACGTTTATGTGGTAATCTCATGACTATGTGTGGGAATTAAATCCTTGTGTTACAAAAATATATCCATACAAATGACTCATGTATTGGTGTCCTATTATCAAATGGGTGAAAAATAGTTTTATTAATTGGTGTTCCACCTGTCAATAAGTGATGGTAGATCATGACAGACTGAAGAGACTTTTACATCAATTGAATATTAAAGAGTGAAAATGGGAAGATTCAACCATTGAATTTGTGACATGTTTTCCCAAATCAATTGGGGGAAATGATATTGTTTTATTCATCCTTGAATGGTATGAAAATTTATCCCACTATTTACATTATTAAGAGATATTTATATAATAGGATCTTTGGAGGCTTAATATCTGGGAGGTTAAACACCTCAATAGAGCTCCATGTTCTATTGTATTTGAAAGAGATGCTCATTACACATCATGGTTCTAAATGGGGCTATAGAAAGCCTTGGGTAAATAGATTATTTTATGAATGACCTACCACCCTCATTTATACGAATAGATAGAGTTAATTATTAATGTATTAGATGAAATTTTCCATGCATTTTTCCTTGACATTGGTGGTTCTTGGTAGAAGCAAAAACCTGTAGTTGAGTTCTCTTATAATAATAGCTTTCATGAAACCATTAAAATTGATCCTTATCATGAATAACATGGTAGTACATGACGATTCCCACTGTGATGATTATAGGTACGGTATGGATCATTTCATGGATGTTATCTAATTTAGGAAACATAAGAGAATGACTACTTGATAATGGAGTGCATATTGAGAGCTCATTTAGGAAGCATTCTATTTCTAACTACCATCCACAACCACTTAATTTGGAGTTATGTGTTGTTGATTTCCCTTGATTTTCTCAACCTTCATATTATTCTCAAGAACCATGGAATTTTCTAAAACCAGAATAGGTTGTGTTAGATTTGGATTCCCCTTTATAGGAGTACATAGTGGGTATCATATATCAGAGCATTAAGGCTCTCCAAGGCATGTTAGTTCCTTTAGTGTAGGTGTGATGATTGAATGACTGAGGATAGGACATGACCAAGTAGTAAGAGGAAAGAACAAGTGCCCAAATTCTATATCTATTCTAATATGATCCCTTACTGCCATTAGATTTCCAAATGGAGGACATGTTTCTTTATATAGGGGTGGTTGTAATGAAATAAATTTTTATGAATGTACAAAAAAAATTAGTATAATTCATCACATTCGTCCTGATAAATTTTCCTAGTGTGGTCATGGAGGAAATAAGGGTTTTTAGTGATTTTTTAGATCATAATGCATATTGAATTGAAGTAAAACCGACATCCACGTAGTATTTATGATCTATGTAGCATAATTTATATTGTTAGATTAAACTATATATGGAATTTCAAGGCATAAGAAATGGGGATACTATTATCCCTAACTATGAAACCTAGGATTCATGGCCATGAATATTTTCTCAAATAAATTAAATAGGAACTTCTCTCTATATGTGAAAATTTAATCAAACAATGTACCTAGCCAAGGAGAGGGTGTTCATTGGGATGTAACAACCACATGTTTGGTCCTTGGTCTAGAAAACCATGCATATAGGCCATGAAACAAACATTAAAGATGTTAAATTTTCCATTTTTTCCTTTTATTATTTAAAATCATTTCTACCTTTTCCTCTAATGAAAAGAAACTCCCCTTATATTTCTAACATTTGAAATTCTACCTCCTTTATGGATAGGATTTTAATCCATCATCTCATTAGTAATCCATTTCATTCAAAAATGGATGTATTGGAAGGCTATTTGAATGAGAAATAATCACATTTCATCCTTTTTTTAGTTTCACCCTCTATATTATTTGTTTTTTTTGTGCGAGCTAATATGACCTATTTTTTCATCATTTATATTTTTCTTAAATTTCAATTGTTCTACATCAATCATGAAGCTGATATCACATGACCAATTATCTATAGGTCTATGGTACATGGTCTTGTAAATTATCATAAAAGATTAGTTGTTTTTATAACTTCGTTGTTGGGGTGTAAGGAAATTTTTTTTATATACAATAAAATGTAAATTTATTTTTTTTAACTAATTGATCTATTTTAATTTACTCTAATATTTTTTTGGTAAATTATTAATGGTTTCATACATCATTGGTAACCACCCCTTTTTGTGTGTTAATGATATTTCATTCATACAGTAAAATATTTTGTTGACAAGTCCATATCCTTTGTGGATTATCATCACCTTGAATTGGATTTAGCTTACTTCCTAAATTAAATGGATAGATTTACGTTAAATTGAACTGAGTAGTAATGCAATGAAAAATGTTTTTAATTTATATCTAATTTGAATAACTTTTTATACCACTAGTTGAATGGTAATAAATTAATTTAAATTCTTTTAATTTTAAATCATTATTATTACTGTTATTATTAGACCTTGTATATTTTTTGGAGTAAAATAGATGAAGGATTTTTTGAGATTGGAATTTAATTCAATCTTTCATAAGGTTCTGGGAAATAAATCTTCCACCAATTAATTTCATTTAAGGATGGGCATAATGATCCATGTTCCCTTATACTGTGTTCAAGCATGATGACTCATCCTATTATATCTAGTGACAAACATGAAATCTCTTATTCATATGAGATTCAAGGTTTTCACACCAACTGAAGCATATAGCCCATTAGACCATGTATAGATGCCTACGTTCACCCTATGTCTAGCTAGCACCCATTATAAATGTATATGAATATAATTTTCCATAAACATATAGTATATATATGTGGGTACACATTACATATGATTACTTATTTTTGGATGTTCAAGCGGTTGATGAGAGAAATAAAAACGTACGAACCTCTGAGTGGCGAGATCCAACTCTCTCATGGTGTGTAGGGTTTCAACCCCACATCTTCTTCTTCTCTACTCCTAATTTTTTCAGTCCTCGGTGGTGTCTTCCCCTAGAGCTCATTATGGTGCATCATCGTCCCTAGATCTCGTGGCCCTCACTGCCTTGGTGGATCGGTGAGCCTCAGTCCTCATTATCTAGGTTTTGTAGGATTGAGTGCTTAGGTCTTCTAGTACAGTTCTTATGGGATCGTGGTGTGGCTCGTTCTACCCATTGTGTGGATTGGTTCTACGACATCCAGTTCGAACACAGATCTTTCCATGGTAAGTTTGGCCTGTCTCTCGGCAGATCAGATGTCACAGCTGGGGTTCTTTGTAGGTTCTAATGTTGTTCAAGATAAGGGGATCTCTATTTTCTAGTCTCTCAGTGGAGGATTTTTCATTTCCATTTGATTTCTAAATTGGTTGGTTTGTATGTTTTGGTTATTGGATTGTAGTGGATGGATCATGGTTTCCTTGGAACTAGAAAAGAACTACTCTTAGTTCAATGGGTTCCCCTCCTACTATTTTAGTGAGTTCATCTGATATGGCATCTAGGGAGGGTTCTACATTTTCTTTATTTTATCAGTTTCAGCTCAGAGAAGCACTTCTGGTATGGACATCATGCTTACCCTCTCTGGTGGTGCTTCTTTGGTGTAGTTGTTGGGCCTTCCACCTCTGGGTGGCAATGTCCTATAATCCTGCAACCCAGAGGGCCTGCCCTTTGGTTTCATGCAGCTGTAGTGTCAAGAGTGGTTTGTGGAAATGGTGTGGCAGGACTGGTTATTGCATCAGTGAGGCGATCTATGATGTTTATATTTTTTATGATATTTTAATGTAGATGTTGGACATGATCACCAGGAACAGGTCCCAAAGGTGGATCTGAGTATGTGGTTCACCTATTCATAACTATTCAGATTTGTTTGTTTGAGAGGGTATGGCGACAACCATCAGATTAGTCATGTTCTCTAACACATTACACTTTCTTGCTGAATAGTCATGTAATGGTGGAGAGCTACATCACAATTCATACACTGGGTATGGGCCGATTCCAGTTTGCAGTCTAGGTTTATTTTCCCACCTTCAGGTTGTGATTTGATTTAATTCTATGATGTTTGGGTTTCCCACACATCCCTTAAAATGTGTTTAATTTTTAATAATAAAAAACAATTATGTCCTTTAGTCCATTGGAGTGAATATATGGACATTAATGGTAATTTACATCAGAAAAGTTTTAAATATTCCATAGTAGCTAAACACATTTATGTGCTCTGTAGGGACTAGAGTAAATTTTCATTTACATTTAGAATCTTTCAATACCTTTTATACCTCAATACTACAATTATATATGCATTGAATGGAATCTTTTTTACCACATTGGTGGTGGGAAAACAATTTTCTACAGATCCTATCTGGGACTTCGATTTATTCCCACCAAGATCATGTGGATGTAGGTGAAAATTAGGGAATGAACCCTATCATGGATGATTCAAATATTTTTCTTATAAAATGATAGTATGTTAGTAGAAGAATGAACATGTGATCATGATGTGGGTGGATATGTATTCTGTTCGTTTTTTATACAATATTTTATTTGTATGATATCATATATTCAAATATTCCTATTTTCTATATATGTATGAAATGAAATTATTTTGTATATTAAAATTCCTAAGGATATTGATAATATTTTCATGAATGTTTCTTATTCATCTGTTTTTATTTATTGTATATGTTTCCACTCTTTTTCAATTTTTATAACATGATTTAGATATTTATTATTTACTTATATCAGTTTTGGTACTCTAATATAAGGATATAGTCTAACCATTATACCACCTTTGAATCCAACTATTAGATAGAATCATCTATCATACATAGAGTTTTATTTGAGTCCATATAACCCACAGGAATAGGAAAACATTTTATGGATCCTGGGTTGGGATGTTATAGTTTAGATGGGCGATGTTTCCACATTACGAAGGATGAAACTGAGATTTTTAAATAATAATTATATATTAAATAATAATAATGAAATCTTAAATATCACATATATTATGTAAATTATTAAATATTATCACTAATGTGAAGAAATAATAAAAAGTGAAATGTACAACACCATAATGGTGGACGTCTACACCAGAAGACAAGTATTGTTTTTTTTTCAAATAGGATAAAAATGGGGTGGAAAAATATTGTTCATAAAAATAAATAAAAATTAAACATATTTATGATTATTATTTTATTAGTTTATAATGGATACATATGTTTATAATTAGTATACGAAGAAAAAAATTGAAAATATTTGTTTCAGAGTTGTAAATCATGGTTACAAACCACCATTTGAATACACCATCTTATGTGAAATAATTATATTTTAGAATTAACAAAATCTATAGGATATGAGAAAGGATGTTATGAATTTATTATTTCAAGTATTAAAAAATAAATATGGATCCAAATTTGTGAATAATTGATTATATGTTGGTCCATTATATTATATAGAGAATGGAAATAATTTGAATTATTTAATAGATTAAATATTACATACCATAATTTAAATTTAAGTGAAAACAAGGTCCCCAAAATTCAAAAATAATTTATTATGGGGTTGAAATAATCTTAACCAATAATATTTATACATGTTTTGTTTACATTTAATGCATTATTTCTAAATTAGATAGCATTAAACACATTTCAACCTTATCAGGGGTAACATAAATTTTTATTCTAATTGCAAAATTATACAATTGAATAAAAAAGGAGACATATTAAAAACAATGAAATGATGATTAAAATTTTTAATCTATATTTTAAAAACAATTTATATAGGTGTCATAAAATAATATTAATATAAGAAAGAAAAGATATAAAAAATTTGACAAAATAAAAAATTAGAAAATTAATATCATTTTACATTAAAATATAGTAAAATACCAGTTGAATTTTCAGACATTCTTATTTAAAAAAAATGAAGGTATAAAAAAATTATATTGAAAAAACTGAATTTTACCTTCCAACCATACTATTAAATATAATGATCTAAAAATGAGGTTTATTTTATTGAAATATATCATTTTTTAAAAAATGTAATGTTTGGGTTCCGAAATTAAATATAACATTAAAAATTTATTAGATATCTCTGTTAATATATATTTGGTCATGCTAGAGAAATAAATTTTTTTAATTATTTCTTAAATCATAATAATGACATAGATATGACATTATTTGAATATATTCATTTTCACTATTCCAAAAAAAAATTCAATTTTAGAAAATATATTAAAAATCAATATGTAAAAAAGTTATATGATGAATCTAGATATGATACCCTATTGTTGAAATAAACTTTTAAAAAATTAGAATAATTTCATTTTGAAATTATCATATTTATTTAATGATATATTAATCATAATATATAATATCCTTCAATTCAATGAAATAATAATAAATACTCCATTTAAATAAACCTAGTAGGATAAAATATACTATAGATACTTATCCTCCATCATTTTTTCATGGTCCCACATTGATTATATAAAATTTTGGTTCTACAACCGAATATTGACCAAGATAGTCAACTTGTTAATCAACACATTATCTCCTAAATCCATAATCACTATTGATTATTCCACATAAGAGAGATATTTATCTTGTGGTATTGGGTCGGAGTTTATTACTTATGTAGGATTAGGTATGTACTTCATGTTGGGGGAATCATGGAACACATCATGAATATGAGAAATATTATGATAAAGCACCAAGAGATAAGAACCCATCCTTAAATGATCAATAATAGAAAAGGTACATATATATCATGGGACCAATGTTCTCTTATTACCCAATATCATATACTTATTCATTTATTATATTTTTAGGAATAAATTGTCAACCATTTCAAGCACGAGATCTCATCTATTTTTATCAACATATATTTTATACCATCATTCAATTTCCCTGATGTGTTGTTGAATGGATCTTAAATTCTATACCATTACCACCTCTACCATTGGTCCAAATAGATTTATTTTCTTGTATTAATCCCAAGATGTAGGAGTTATATATATACTTTTATACATTTCTTCATAAATATACATATGAATTCTATAGTGAAAACTATTTCAATATAAAAAACATATAGATAATTGGGATGATCCCAAACACTATTTAAACACATATAAAATGCACAAAACATATCTTATATGGTTTTAAATGTCCTTATAGACTATTCCTCTATGGGAGGATGACATGTTGGACTATAACTATACTATATATACAGATCTTACTGAAGGATTGTATTGAACATTGAGGGAAACCATGGATCTCAAATTAGTATAATTAAATGTTATACTCCATTACAACTTAAAATGTATTTAATATATAACATAATATAGAAATCAATATTAAAATCATATTATTTGAAACGAAATGTTTTGAATTTATAAAGAAATAGATTATAACTCCAATTACATTGTGGCATATTATTTTTTTATAATGGCTGATGTTGAAATATTTGGTAATTTTTTTATTTTTCCATTATGGTTTAAGTAATTTTTATAACAACCCTTTCGAATTATGCTACTCAGAATTTTCAATTGAAAAACATTGGATCATGGTAAATAATATAAAATATTTCTTTTCATATTATCACAATATAAATACTATTTGAATGTATATAAATTTTAATCCTTTTAAGATGGATAGAATATCAATAACATTGAGTTTCATGCTACACTTCCTTGATCATGATTGCTGTAGTTGGTAAACAAACATATTTACTAAAAGATATCATTCTATTATAATCAAGTTTAAAAATTGGAACATTTCACAAATTATATAGTGGCTTCACACCCTCCTTTTCAATCATAATAAATCATTCATATATTGATGGTTGCATATTCTTCTAGGAAAGATTTCATTTCTCCCATTTCTATATGATTTCAAGGTATATATTCAAAAAGTCCAAACGAATTTGATGTATTTTAATACTTTTAATTGATAAAATATGATGGTATTTCCATATTAAAGAATCCACCACCATATTTGTAACACCAAAATATTACAATATATTATTACCTTCACATAAGCCACTGTGATCGACAGTTTAATCCACATAAAAATTCGATCGTAAATGAAAACAAGTTGTATTTAGACAAAAAAAATTAAAAATTATTATTTAAACCAAATTATTGAATTTGTGGAAATGAATAGGATTACCGACATTAAAATATACATATTGAAACAAAATATGGTATAATTTAAATATGGATGAAATTCAATTGATGTGTGTAAAATGACTAATACGATAATATTATTATTATAAATGAATTTTATGAAAATATATCATTTCACATGATATACATATATATTTCAAAAAACATATAAATAATGGTGAAAAATATATTTTATAAGAATTATTAATTAATTTAAATTTAATTTTAAAATAATTGGAAATATGAATGTTAATGGTTAATATTTTACGAAATATATATTCCATTAAAATAATTTATTCCTTACATATCTATTTTTTGAAAAAGTAAACTCATTAAATTTTAATTATTTATTTAGAATATTTCTTTGATTTATCATAGTAATAATTTTTAAACACAAAATTTTTGGTATTTTTTTATAATGATTCATATTTAAGAGGATATTGAAAATTATTCCTTTTATAGATAACATGAATTTTATGTAATTATTATTATTTAAGAATGAATTATAAATTTATCATAACTTTTCTAAGACCAAATATTTATTTTCTAAGTGAATATAAAATGATAAACTGATTATTTTAATTTATCACTCCATATATTAAAATTTAATATTTATTTAATATTTTCATTTGTTTTTTTTAATACAATAAAAATTTTTATTTTAAAATTAATTTTTGTCACATTTGTATATTTAAAATAATGAAATATATTTTGAAAATATTGTCATTTGGTCTAGGATATATAATAAGGATCAATTTATTCTTGGTCATAAAGGAAAATACACCATAGGTAAAAACTAATTTCCAAAGTAAATGTTAAAATGGAAAAATTAATACTTCACGGGATAAAGGGATTCAAATATGATAAAAATGTATATAATTTATTTTTAATTTTTGGTTGAAATATCTCTTTCCAATTAAATAATTATCAAATATGTACTCAATAAACATGTTTAATGAGTGATTCCTTTATATTAATGTGTAATATTAGTGAAATATTCAATTTCATAAACTTATTAAAGTATCTTATCACGATACATTCATGTTACTTTTTAAATTATGAATCATACAAAAAAATTCTTTTACATATATAATAATAATTCAATCTATTATTATTTGGGTTATAAGATATTATCCTATTCCCCATATTTTCAATGTACCATCCATGAAAATATAAATGTTCCCAATGATAGTAATCAATTTTAGTTGACTTGAAAATTTAATATTTTAATTCTTCAACAATAATTTTCATATATTTATGAAATTGAATAATTATTTTTATATGATGAATTCTGTTATTCTATGTGAATAATCACAATCAAACTTTCACTAATTTTTTTAATTTCAAGCTTTATTTTTTGTGTTGTTTAGACTACAACATTCAAGAAACAACTTGTACTATTTTACATAACAGAAATTCATAGACAATAATAATGTTTATTTTAATAAATACATATTATAATTATAAAATATTTTATTTTATTAAAGGATATAAGAAATTATTTATTTATTCTATTCTATGTGGTACAAAATCCTTAACTATTGATTCATTTGGACTTCCGCCAACATGGAAAAATTGATTTCCATTTTCCATTTCATTACACCCCAACATTTATTTAAATTTTAATGGGTTTGATTGATAAATATAATTTTTTTAAATTATTGATTTTTTATGAAAGAATGGGGAACCTATTACGGATATGATCATGAAACAAATATCTTTAATTCCGTCCTCTTAAAAAATTACGAAGAGGAATGTATTTAATTCAAATGTTGTAATATTCTCATATCTATTATATTCTATATGATACTTTTATAATAAAAATATATCTATGTATGAAAAAATATATGATATCATTGTGTACTAATATAATGATATTTTAACATAATCACCTCACAATTATCCATTAATAATTATATGTTCATGTTTTGGTCAATTTTACTACTTATATAAACAACTATATAAAATTGCACCATGGATGATTAAGAAAAATTCATTAATGTATTAACCTAATAAAAGAATGTAAAGAATAATTTATTTATTTTATATAAAATATTGATCAATATTTACGACAGTAATTAAGAAAACATGATATATATGTTCAAAATCATTATAAAATGATTCACATCGACTTCCCCATCTAGGATAAATTATAAATTACACATTATATGAAATATGAGAATAATAAATCATTTTAATTAAACTATTAATCTAACTACAATGTAATTTAAATAAAAAATATTATATATGAATCCATATTACACAACTTTTAAAATTCTAGTTCTAAATGAACATGATTACTAAGGACCGACATTGGAAATTTGAAATAAATAAATAACATAAGTGTAAGATAAAATTAGAAATTATTTTTATATAAGTTATCTAATATTTGAGAGGTTATAAAATTAATTATTCTGAAATTTCTATCTATTAAATTTGTTATTAGAGTGAATTATACAAAATGGTTATGTAATATAAGGGGTTTATAATGAAATTACTCTCTTTGAGACATGTTTGGTATTATGCACCTAATTTAATTTTTTCTATTTATAAAATACATATAGTAAATATGAAATAATTAATTATATTTCAACCATGAAAAAATTTATTTATTTAATTTACATCTCTTTCAAGGGGTACTCATAAATTTGTTACTCAAGCAATAAGGTTTTTCATAGTCTCAATTTTGATTATTCGACACATATTAAATATTGTGAACCATGTCTCCATTATGTGTACTTATATTTATTTAAAATACCATTAATTTTCTACAGTTTCATTCCCTATAAATATTATATGTAATAATCCAAATAAATTTCATTTCGTCATACATCATTTTTGTCAAGATTTTCCAATTCCAGAAGAGTAATTGGTAACTCAGTTTTTTTCAATGGGTTATGATAATTCTATTGAAAATATTTATTATATGATGGGTACAGTGGTACCTTTTATTCTATTATGTGTTATTATTTCATTAATTAAATTTCTACTAAATAAATCCATTTTCAAATAGTTCATACTTTATAATGAATGATTCCAAAAAAGGATAATGATAACTGAAGTCTCATTTTATTTGAATTATAATTTTTTAATTAACTTTATTCTTTTTTCCTTCGTTACTCTAGCCATAATATTATATTATATATTATTTTTTATTCTTATTTACGAAATTGGTATATTAATAAAAAGATTATTTAATTAAGCTTTTTATAATGTGATTTCTCATTAATGGAATTCTAAATATATCAAAAAGGTTGTATGTTTTTAATTATAAAATATCTTATAATTTGTTTTCAATTTACCATTTTTTATTTTAAACGTTAATGTATTGAATATTAATTTTATTTGACCTTTAAAATTCAATAATTTCACTTTTTGAAGGGATAAGTTTGAAAGGGACCTAAAAATTAAAATTTTATGTCAGTATTATAAATATTGTATAAATGATATTATATGTAACCACCGTTGATTTCATTTTCAAATTCATAAGGAATTACATTAAGGAAATTTATGATACATCAAAATTTGTATCATATAAATATATTAATTTTAAATATACTGGAATGAACTCGTCTTATCAAACAACATGATTCAAAATCTCGTTATTGATGAATCCATTTAAAGCATTGTTTACAAATAATGTTTTTCATCTATGTAAACATCCTTATGAATATACTTTTTTAAACCAGGGTTATTTTATTAACAGGAAGACCCCATATTTCTCACAAAGGATTATTTCATTTTATTCTCTTTTGGGGAATTAATCCATCACTAGATTTGACTTTTATAATTTATTTTTGGGTATATCATTAATTTTTATTGTAATAAATTTCCACTATTAATACCATATTCATGATTCAATTTATTTAGGGGGTTTAACAAGAATGTATACACCAATTAATTTGGTATAATTTTTTCCTTGACCAAATAACATACATCTGTATTATGTAAATAACATATTATATTTTAACATTTTTAAATGGTATTATCCTAGAATGATACATGATAAAATTAAAAGACATTTTCGTTCAATGGGTTCCTTAATATTTATTGAATGAACCCCATTTTATTTCAATGGGTTCTATATTCAGTAAATGTAATATATTTTCATTTCTCACGTTTTATTAAACCAATATTCATTCCATGAGTTCATTATGATATGATAAGAGAATTATTCTCAAGTGTAACACATAATTATGAATGACGACAGGGGGGATACTATATGACCCCAATGAATTATTAAAATGTATATATATCAGGATATATTGTACTCAAGTGTATATTTTTACTCATAAGCATGTGTATAGATAGTGTTTACTAGGAATTTATTATTATTTATAATAATGTATGATCCATATTTGAATGTTTTTCCAATGTTTTATGCATATTATCATGTATATTTTATGTTCCCATGGATCATATCTACTGACTCACACATTTAACTCTCATATTATCTTGTGCTAATATTTATTTTATGATTTATGAATTAATAATCATTGAGAATAACTTTTTTTCATATCTTTATTTTACCCATAAGATCCTATTATGATCCTTTATGATCTTTTATTTTTATCACATGTGTTTACACTAAATGGACATCTTATCAAACCAATTTATTATGATTCCATTTAACTATGCTATGAAAATAATTAAAATATAAGAGGTTTTAAGAAGGATATTATATGATAAGATTTTTTTGTAAAAATTAGATATATAATATATTAATATGTTTATATCATTGTAGAAAAATGTCAATTATTAAGAAAAACCATTATTTTTTTAGATAATGTTTTTCCTAATTTTTTAATACTACAAAACTAATTTTCTAGGGATTGCATTTTAATGTACTTTTTTGTTTTAACAATGTAATTACCAGATGAATTTTTCTAGGCTGTCTTATTTGGTATCATATTATGTTTTAGAAATCATTTTAGATTAATATTTCATCAATTAATGATTATTTTGTTGATAGAAATTTCATAAATGATTAATAAGTTATGGTTTATCATTATATCAATGTTATATGTAATACTTTATTTTATTCTCTGTAATACAAAATATTCCAGGGATTAACAATAATTAAAATTTCAGGAAAACCCTATGGAAATTACAAAGGGATATATCAATGTATATGATAAAATCATTATTTTTTTTAATATGGGGTTTTGTGGGCTTCCCAGAAAATATGTACTTATTTGAATTCTACAATGTGGCTGTAGGAAATGGAATAATTTTAGCTATGGGTAAAAATATATCAAATGGTGAGATAAAATAAATCGTGAACTAGGTAGCAATAAAGAAGAGTAACTAAATACCTAAGTGGAAACTCCTCGCAGATTTCCTTTGGTCAATCAAATTATTTATATATAAAAAATATTATTTGTTTTCAAATTAATTTATGATATCATGTGTAGGATTATTATATAACATGACTTAATGTATCCTAGGTAAATCATATAATGTTATTAGTTGAGATATTGTGGATATATGATTATTTATGAGTCAAATAGTTTCAACTAAATTTCTTTTAAACCATAAATGATGTAGAACATAATATTCATATAATAAACATGATAAAGAAGACCCTACTCTCACTCTATGTAATCGGTTATGAAAATAATGTAATCTAGGTGCACTAATCCACCATTCTAGAGTTGTGGATGTATTATTGGATTATTATTGTTGATACTATAAAATTTTCATGTATATTTAAATGATCATAAATTCACATCCATAATTATTTGTTTTCAAAGGAAATATTCTGTATCAATATTATTTTATGCCAACATAATGTTTAGGGAAATATGAATCCTATTTTTCTTCAATAATGTATAATTTATTTTATTAAAGAAATAGATTAACTATATCAACATAAAATCTCTATTCAGTAAATGATTATACGATTACATAAAAAATATAAATTTTTAAAAAATGCTGGAGGGTAGAAATGATAAAAAATTAACACAATAGAGAAATATTAATGTCACTAAAATTGTTGATGAAAAAAACTAGTCATATTCATCATCATCTATCAATAAACCACTACCATGTATATGTCCTGCTATAGATACATAATTTAAAAGAAACACACCAAACGTGGTAGTAGAATATAATCCCCATCCACTACTGATAGTGAAGTTGGACATGATGTATAGGTTAAAGAGACAGAGGATTACCTATATCCTCGTGTTCGAGAGCATTTAATTAATTAGGTCTGATTTCATTGAATACGTGATCCCATATTGTTTTTGTGGGAAATTGTTTGGTTCTTGGATCACCCGATATATTAATTTAATGTTCCATTAGAGTATACATGGTAGGACATCCATATACTATGAACCATCATCACTAAGGACTTCATGTAGAATATAGGATAATGATTGTTGAAGCACTTAGGTGAAGAGAATGGTGGTAATATTATCCAGATAGGGATGCTGGTCATTGATATTATTGAAATGAAATTGGACAGTACGGTGGCGATAGTTACTCTAGCTAGTTATGAAATGGTTTGATATAAAAATCCCTACGGTTATTATAAATATGATAATAATTCATTATTTAATTCATTACTTCACCTCTTCCAACCATGGGCACTTCTGTGCAGATAAATAATTGTGGAAGATAGATTGATATGTGTTTTATGTCTGTTTATGTAATTTTTAATAAATTTTACATAGTAAATGTGATGTCATATATTTTATGAATAATTGGTTAGTAATAATTTAATTATTAAGTGATAAAAATTAAAAATGAGAATGTTGAGTATCCTAAAAATCTACCTTACAATAAAAATAGTTTTCATTAGATATAACCATTTTATTTGAAAATGAAATTTCTATATTTATAATTTAAATTGGTATCATTTTACATTTCTTTTATTTTAAAATGATTAATTGTTACTTAATATTATTTTTTAACTCCCTAAAAGAAAGATTGTATAGGTAAATAGTGTAAAATAATTTTTTTTACAAATTACACTAATTTTATGAAAAAACTTATATATACATTCTAATTTGTATTTAATGAAATATTTTCTAAAAAATATTTATTTTAAAAATGACATTATAATTTTAATTACATTAAATTAGAAAACCCATATTCAAAATTTTATAATTTATGATATATTTATTCAAAAAATTATTTTAATACATTATACATGTTAATTATAAAAATATTTTTTATCTCAATTATAATTATAATATAATGAAATGGATTTCAAATTTATCATTAATGGAACTAATTAATCCAATATGGAATTCATTGATTTTCAGTATTTTGGAAAATTTATTTGATGTAAATACTCGTTGTTGAAGTAAAAGTTAAATGTATATAATAAAATTTCAAGGGGTAAAGTGATTTAAAAATTTTAAAAAATATAATTGATTTTTTAATCAATAATTTCGGTTACCCACTCAATATTTATTAATTTTTGGATCCAATTGAAAAGTTTAACATGTGATCACGTTATATGAAGGTGAAATATTGACATTATTTCCTTTCTCACCACTAATATACTGGTTCTCGTAGGGGCCTTTCAATGCACTCCTAAAAATTGAATTATGTCATTAAAACCAAAAAAAATTATATAACATAAAAAAATATCATTCTTTTGATGTTATGGTCAGAAGATATCATCCACTATTAATCATTTCCAAGGTATCATTCAAGGAACTCTCAATGTTCTGAACATGAGTAGTCATTTATACTGAACATATTTCTATTCTATAATTCTCTTCCAATTATAATTTCATTATTATTTTTTAAATAAACTAGAATATTTATAATAATTAATTTTATTACGATATGGTAATAATAATTAACAAGCTCTTCCTTTATCCTGATATGAAAATGAAAAACATAAATTTTTTCATCTAACGGGAAACCGGCTCCACGAAAAGGCATGTTTTTTATTTATTAAAATCCTTATAATAATTTTCAAAAAAATGAATTAAATAATTATTAATTATTATATATATATATATATATTATTTTATTAAATGATAAAAATATATTTCATTTCTCTATTATATTGAAAATTAAATCGTTAACAGGCATACATATAAACTTTATCATCGATGGAATGATTGATTGCATTTTTCCATTGAATCACCGCCTTTCAAGGATAGTCATGTGAATGAGATTAAGGGGAAAACATAACTTTCATGAACCATTAATGTTTTTACTACTATATGGGAATCCTATTAATGATATGATCACAAAATTATTATCATTAATTAAAACGGTTAAAATAACCATTCTAGGAGGATAATATTAAATGAACATAATTAAATATTTTCTTATCCATCACATATTCTCATAATTTTTTATAATTATTATATATCACATTAATAATGACTATATTATATAATTATGCTAATTTTATAATGATATTATAAATTAAGAACCTCATAAACACCCATTAATCCTGATAACTTCTTCTTTGGGTTAGTTAGATCACTTAAATTGACAATGATATGAAATTACGTAAATGTTGATTATGAGAAAATAGTTATATTAATAATATGATAAAAATATAAAGCCAATTATTATTTTAAATATATATATCAAAATTTTACACAGTAATTATTAAAACAATAATTATAGATTAAAAAACATTATAAAAGGTACGTGGTCAATTTTATCTTCAGGGATACTAAATAAAGTAAATATGAAATGAAAAAAAAATTAATAAAAAATTATAATTTATGAATATTAGTAAATATAAATATATTTTAATTATTAAAATTTGGTAATGAAGGTACAAAAACATCACTATTAATAAAATATTCAAACTGATCATGATTACCAACCCCAATATCAAGATTAGTTAATAATTTATAATAATTAATGTAGTGTAAAGAAATAAATAAAGTGTATAAATTTTTTTTATATGTAAATGGTTAGGAAATATATTTTTATGAAAATATGTTTTGTCATATTAGAGTATATAGTTCATTCAAATAAGAAGGAAAACATGTATAAATTTTAGTCTAAAATTGCTATCTTTTATATATTTTTGTTACTATGAACCAAATATTATTTATGTGGTGTATATAAAACCTATTTCATAAATCATGTTTTTAAAAATATTTTAGTCATAAAATTTTATTTCTATTTAAAAAAAAATCAATAGGTTTTGATTAAAGTGTTACTCAAACCGTATGTGTTTTCATAGTTTTAACTCAAATTAATTGAGACAAGTGTAATTTTTTCACAATGTTTAATTCGTGTGGTGTTCTAATGGATTCCAATAAAATTATTTTCATATAAATTATCCCTATTTAATTACTTATATTCAATAATAAAATTCAATTTTTTTCTAAAAATATATTTTGATTGATGTGTTGACCAAGGTGTATGATATTTTGTTAAAATATTTTATATTCATTGAGTTTTGATTATCCACATGAAATTATTTTGTAAAGGATGGGATCAGTTTCCTGTTTCATTATTTAATGTGGAATCATATAATTTTATTCAATTGTAATATATAAATCCTTTTTAATTTTTTTTGGATTCATAGAGTCTTTTTCCTATAAAAATATTGATAACTCAAATCTATTTTTTTGTTATCAGCTATTGACATGAACATTATTCATCAATTTCTAAGTTCTCTAAAAATACTATTATATTGTATGGTATTTTATAATCCCCATTATTAAGAAAATGTTTTAATAAGGTAAATTTTTTCTTTATCTGTTTACAATGTTCATTTCGAACAAAGGTATGTTTAGTGTTAAAAATATTTGATTCATTTAGTTGAAAATGTTTTATCTATATTTCCATATTTCCTATAGATTAATTTATAAAATTTACATGGATAAATTATCAGAAATTTTATTATTAATTTTTTTAATAATATGTCACCTCACTATTTTATAGTTACTATTGAATGTGGATAGTATGTTTTTATTTTACTTAAGTATTTGATTTTTTTATAAAAGATCATTTATGATTATAATACATGTTCAATTTCATATTAATAAATATTGGATATCATGGAATTGATGATGAAATATTTATATTTAAGTATATATATAACCAATGGGTGTGAATTCATAGTATCTAGGAATTAAATTTATAATACCTTCTTTGGTTGTACCATTTCAAATAATTGTTTCAAGGTATTTCTTTCCTCTCAGTCAACATATTTTGGAGTTTACATTGTTACACTAGCGATATTTTCTTTTCAAACTATCCACCTTCATTCTATATATTTATTATTTAATGTCATCCACTTTTTGATAAATGATCCATCACTATAATTTTCTCTCCTAATCATTTTTTTGTATAACCATAATTTATATTCCAATGTATTTCTTCAATAAAAACCTTATTACTGATTCTATATAATTAAGGTTGTTCACCATGAAAAAATAAATTTATGTATTAGGAATATATATTGTCTTAATTATATATCTTTTAATAATATGGTGTAACTACAATATGATTTATTATCTTTATTGAATGATATTTTATAAAAAAAATAATTTCATAGACACCCATTTTAGTTCCATGGTTCCATAATGATGTGAGGAAAAAAGGCCATTTTATTTCAATGGTAACATTATTTAATAAAAGAGAAATATATTAATTTGTATTTATTTTTATACCCATTTTCTTTTCATGGGTTTTTTATATTGTACTAATGAAATTATTTTCATGTGGTACTTCTAATTATGGAAAATTTATGTTGGGGCCCTATTTCACTATAAAACGAATGGGTTTAATGTTTATACATCTTTAGATAGTTTATTATCAGGTACCTATTAATTTTCACTTATCCATGACCACTGATTGTGCGGTTTGTGAATTAAATATTCCATATCTATATGTATGTTCTATATTGGTATGTTTTCCATGGTTTAATGAATATTATAATGAAAATGTTATAATTTAGTTGATTATGTTTGTTGAATCAATCATTTTTTTTAATTTCTCATTTTTTTAAATATTTATTCTACTATTTATAACATATTATTTATTGGATACTTTATTCATATATATATTGGGTATAAGAACCTAATAAAATTATTCTCACTTATGATCTCTTATTTTTATAGATTTTATTTAATACTATGAATATGAGATAAAACCATTATTATGATTTCCTTACCTTAGGTTTTGAAGAAATATAACATGAAATATATGTACATATGGGTGTCTTATATGAATAATTTTATATGGGACTAAATACATGATATTAATTAGGTTGTTTCTCTCATCGTGGAATAATAATTTTCTATTATATAACAGTACATGTGTTTTCTATGTTAAAATTTTTTCATAACAATACAAAAATATAATCCAATATGTTATTAGGTATGTGAGAAAATTAAATTCTTTCTATATTCCGTGTAACTAATATATGATTACATTTAGGTAGTCATATTTTTGGCTTTCAAATGGTGGTAGTGTTTTGAGTTGTCATAATTCTTAATTAATTTATAACAACTATCTTGGATGATATTCAACTATTTCTATGAATATA
The DNA here is from genome assembly GCA_963277665.1 of Viscum album. Classification (NCBI taxonomy): domain Eukaryota; kingdom Viridiplantae; phylum Streptophyta; class Magnoliopsida; order Santalales; family Viscaceae; genus Viscum; species Viscum album. The sequence continues at coordinate 1,879,965,002 of OY728140.1, forward strand.
TGTACTTAACGATTTTACGATTGGTATAGATATCACTCATTTCACCATAAAGATAACTCCTTTATATTATAATTGACGTAATTACCACTGTAATTTACAAGTCGTTAGTTTAAAATATTGTATTATACAATTTCATCATGAAGGGGGCATAAGCTATCACAATATAATTATAAAAATGGACACTTACTAATCTATTATATTATGAATCACTTTATATAATAAACCCTTAACTACTAAAAGGTAGTGTTATCATTGATTCGCTGAAAAAGATTCTCTTATACTACATTAACGTTGACTCGAATTCATTTTTCTATATGAACACAACTCCCTTATTTTTCAACTTTGATAGTGGATAATATATCCTAGTTAAATTATTTAAAAAAAATTATAATATTTTTCCATATCAAGAATAATATTGATCACATTGATAATATTCATTATAGATTAATGGAAAACAACACTCATATTTGAAGGATATATTAATATACCCTCACTTTATATTAAACGAACAAATAATGAAGATTTATATATCCAAAACTCAAACTTGGTAAATATATCATATATTCTCAAATTCCATAGGATGTTCAAAAAAATATTCAAATAATCTTCATTTTGTTCATGTAACTTTAAATATAAATGAATATAATCTATAAAGTGTTTAAAAAATTGATCAAGGTAATCTATAGTGAATCTATTCATTAGATCTATTAGAAATGATAAAAATATTAATTCATAATGACCATAACATTAATGGATAGATGAATTTGGTATATCTTCCCTGTTTATCCTTAATTGGTCATATCCAGAATGAAGGTCTATATATTAGAATTATTGACCTTTACATAGACCAAATAATTAATCAATATTGGTAAAGTATAAAAATTAATTATATTTAAATTATTAGGTTCTCTATAATTAATGAAAATTAGGAATTATTGATATTTATACTTATAAATAATTTTAGGACCACCCCATATTTATGAAATTTGATGCGTCTGTTTTATAGATTCTCCTTGATTTTCTTCATAAATTATTATTAATCATTATAGACCATTCTAGATAGATTCGTTGAAATAGGAATAACACCACGAATAATATCTCTTGAAAACAAAACATTGCAATCTGGGTGAAGACATGGTAACTATTGATGAAATATTACATAATACCCTAGAAGAATAATAATTTTTCAATATTGAGTTTCACCATTACCATTTGAGATAAATAACCTTCTTAAATTGGTTGTACGTCTTATTAGAATGGAGTAATTCCAGTTGGAATGTCATTTTCATCAAAAAAACTAATATACAATCATTGTTTGATTTAAAATATAAAACACAACTTTTATTCAATTGTAATGGATATGGTCTTTAGGAAGTGAAATTTAATCCATGTCCCAAACTTCCTCAACATAAACTATAGGGGTAATCACATGTTATATATGAATCACATTCCCACTGATTTCTAGCAATGAGGTGTTATATATTTAAAAGTTGATCATCAGTATATTAGGGTTATTATATCCAAATCAACTTCTAATTATTTAAGATATGAATGAAAATACCTAGATACATTTCATATATAATTAAACTTATTTTAGAATGATCAAATAACATAGTTCAAGATTGGATCATTCCTATCTCCGCATCAACTTCTCCATTCTATCGTCATTCCATTACAAAAACTAAACTTTATAGAGTTTGTATCAAACATCATAGTGATCACTAAGTTAATCATGAAAAATAAATTATAGTATGTCTAAATAATAAAACCTTATATTCAATGTATATTGAATTAGGATTATCTTTCTTCATCCACAATCATCATCTATTCAAATTCATCAATATAGTTCACAATGAAAATATAAATTCTCGTAAGCATATCTATAAGGAGTGAATTTCTATGTGTATAGTCTTTGGCTCACTCATACATTACTAGAGAAGATCAACTGATTATAAAATATGCCACATTCTGTGTTACTCACCTTGGTACTCCTATATAAAAAAATTATCCTCTTTATAGTATTAGGTATTGGATGTATTTTCAAGGAAAATAACTCTATAATATTAAACACTACTTAGGATAGGATTATTTTGATGGGCGTAACTAATGTTTTCTTAGCCTAGTTCAAAAAAACAACTAAAACCTTATCTAATACAAAAAAATGAGACTATATTGTAATTTAAAATATATTATATCATAAGAATAATAAATAATAATTTTATGGGAATTTTTATTCAAAATAATTTATATGCATAATATTATAATCATAATAAGATTTATTCATACACACAAATCAAAATAAAAACATATATGTTTTCATTCATGTATATATTAATATTATGAAAATAGCTGGAAATAATCATAATTATCCATCATATCCTTTAAAAATTTATTATCAAACACGATTATGCTTAATCTTGTGAGAATATTTATATGTGATCATACTCCCGCATCAAAATGTGAACAAAACATTACAAAATACAATCCAAACTTAACTAGTGAGAATAACTATAAGAAATCTTCCTGAATAAAAATTTATATAAGGATATTCTTAATATTATCCACACTTATCATCAATATATATTGACATATTTATATTTCATATCCCAATTCATGATAATACTATTGCAAACCCAATGGCCATGAACCAAAATAAATTCTGAAAAATTCCTAAAGATCATAAAACATGGATCATATCATTATAGAATACCTTATTAAAATAAATGGGGTATATTATAATTTAAAAATATTAATAATAAATGATCTATAAAAATAATAATGACAATAAAAATTGTTCATATCCACATTAAATATTAGGTAACATAAAATAATATTATCATAGATAACAACTTCCGAGATATGATTAATAGAATATTTATACTTAGAAATACGCATTTCATTTTGAAATGAAATATTAAAAATACAAATATTTAAAAAATATAATGGGAAATTTTTTCTTCCAAAAGAAACATAGAATATTTTATATTAATTTTAAATTCATTAAATATTCATAATGATGGAAAGTACCATTCATTCCTTAATCATTAAAAACAAAAATTATGTTCACGTTTTAATTAAAAAATAGAGCTTTTAGAAAAATAAAAGAATAATATATTTAAAATTTTTAAATCATCTTATATGTAAATATAGGTGAACATAAATAATTATCATGGAATAATATAAAAATTATTGGAAAAAATTATTACAATATTGATATGGAGGATAATGAGATCGGACTAAAAGAGGATAAAGAAAGTCATCTTTTATTAGAAACATGCCATGACACATTTTGAGTAAATTTTTTTGGAAAATAGTAATGAAATGAAAAAAATAAAATAATAAATAGAAGATACAAAATTAAGGGGTTGTATAATATGAATATTATATAACACTTTAGACAGAAAATTCATGCATAAACAATATCGATTCAAATTTCACTCAAACATAAATCCCTTACCTCCCACCTCATATTGCTTCATATGCATTTGAGCCATCAACATAATATATATATATATATATATTATAAATATAAAATAAAAATAAATATATTATATTACCCAATAAAAATATATCATACCATATATGACGTAGTTATAATATTTCTCCAACATTTATCAAGAATTGTTTATTGAAATCACTATTTCATATGATAAGTATGTCATTTTTCATGCATGTTTCGATTCACCTGTCCCGATAAATATAAATTGGTCATAGATGCATAAAATATGTAATTGTAAACATGTTATGAGTATAAGATTTAAAAATAATATGTAAATTCAAGAATTTTCTTATAAATTTTTGATGAAATATAAATTATATTACTTTGTGGTGATGATAGTCTGCATATACGAACTATAGAAGATTCCACTTTTCAATTGATGGAACGGTCTAAATGAAAAAAAAAATTAAAAATTTAACAAATTTAATAATACCAAAATTATAATATATATTACTTAAGTAAACTAATTTTACCATCATTGTGAAGTAGTAAACAAAAATGAAACATGTGCCTTCATGGTGTTTATAGTCCTCACATATGTTCGGGTGAGGTTTTCCATTCCCATGTGATAGAAATTATGTGTATAGTGGATGTAACATAATAAATATAATAATTAACTATATTTAATATAAATTATTCTTTATTTTTTAATGGGTAACATTGTAAAAGAATATATAGAAGAAAAAATTGAATGTAGTTTGTTTAGAGTCATACCTTGTTGTAGAGAAACATTCTTAAGACTATATTTTAATCCTTTAACATAATAAATATTAGAATGAAAAAACATTACTCCAAATATTGGAAGAATATAAAAAGGTATATTTATAGTTATTCTCGATATATGGGGCTCAATATTTATCAATATGGGAGGAGTGGAGGTAATGTTTTATAATATGGAGAAATGATAACCTTTAGTTTCTATAAAATATTAATTTATATATACTTCATAATCATGTAATATGGATCAAAGACAAGAAAAATAGATGTTAATATGTTAAAATTATCTATATAAAATAAATATATTAATTTTTGGAAGTTATTTGGTATATTTTAAGCCTTATACGATATTTAATACTCTATAAAACCATTTCAACCCTAAAAATGAAATCTTATATTTTTTATAATGATAAATAATTTTTTTACCAAAATTCAATGGATAATTCTAGAAAACTTTTTACATAATGATTATAAAATTTAAACCAATTATAATTATTACATTTCTATATGTTTTATAAATTAATTTCAATGTAATTAAAAAAATGTAAAACTGTATTTAAGAAAAGGCTTGCTTTAGGCATAATAATTAGTTTACATTGAAATCAATTAACAAGTTGATTTAATTATTTTTATGGTAGTTAGAAAATAGTAATTAATTTAATAAAATTTATCATCCCAAAATAAAATGGAACCTTGCAATCAAATTATTAAACACAAATACCGCAATATTTCTTTAAATTTGGATATAATATCTATTATATTTAAAAATGTGAATATGTAGGACAAAAAAAATATATTTTAAAATAATTAATTTATATACTAAAACGTAAATATAGTCAATCAGAAACATCAAAACTTTATTAAGTCATGTTTAGATCATAACAATACAATAAAAGTTACATTTCTTTGAAATGTGATATTTTCACTATTCGGCCAAATAAAATTGTATTATAGAAAAAACTAAAAAGAAACCTTTAGATAAATATTATATGGCTAATGTAAAATGATATAATATTTTATAAATATAATTTCTAAATGTGGAATAAAATTATGTTAAAATAAGTTTATAAAAACCAATGAAATCCATTTTTAGAAAAATAAGTATTAGGACTAAAACTAGATTTTTTTAATACAATTCCCACTAAAACACATTGCATAAATGATAAAAAAACTAGAAAATATATAATATTATAATTTATGTAAAAGAATTAATCCAAGGAGATTAATTAATTTTATTAACATAAAAATTCAGCATGCGTATAAAAACCATTTTCTAGAAAAACAACTCTTTAGCCTTCTAATAATTTCATTTTCTTTTAAGACAATTTTATAACCAATGAATTATCTTAATAAACTTGAAAAATAGAAATTTTCATTATTTTTTCAGATCCATATAGAAAAAGAAATTATCTATATGATTTATATCACATTAAATAATAATATTTTACGTACACTTCTTTTTATTTAAACATGATTTTACATATATAGAATAGTTATGAAGAAATGTTAATTCATGAAGGATAATTATATCATTGAATTGTATGGTACTTCAAAAAATAGAATTTATTACTTTATATATCCATTACATTTGGTACGTTAATATCACCATGGGTATTTTTTTTCTCCATGATGTGTCGTTCATGCTTTGCATGGTATGTAATCCAAATAGACCCAAAATGGATCTGCTTATAACTATCCACCTAAATAAATATATTGTAAATATAACTAAACCTAGTGTAATTTTATAATTATAATTTTATATATCCCAATTATCATAAATATGAAAATACTCGACATGTGTACTTCGAATCTATAACCCGTATATTGATGCTCTTTAAAAAAAATTATGTCCAATTATATTAACACAGACTTTTGCTAAAATTAGAACGTATCATATAACCCATAAATTCTAGGACTTTTAAGGGTCCATCCTATTGTACTTATATATTATTTCACAAATACACAATGTTGATTGATCATACCATAGATTATACCATGGAATATATGCACTAAATTCCACTCTCTATGAACTAGTAACTTTTACACATGCACAATATCACCATTTCACGATTCTGTTAACTCAAAATCCAGATTCCACCCTAAAACAATTAACCAAGTAATCGTCTATAAATACATTCCATTACATGGTGTAAATATTATATTTAATAAATGGATAATAATTCCTGGTGAAAATATATTCCACACAAATTTCCATCCACAACACCATCTATAAAGAATGATGGGAAATGTAACGGACCATATAGAATAACATGGTTCAATTAAAAGTATAACATAATGAGAAATTATGGAAATAAATGTAATTTATAATTATAAAATATTTTTTATAAAGAATTATTTAAATAATTAAGATAATTAAATAAATCCATAAAAAATACAATGGAATCAACAAAATATCATAGTCGGATTCTAATAATTTAAAATCTGGAAGAATGTGTCCGGAATCATTATGAAAAGTTCCTTCATTGATTTTAAATATCAATATCTTCTATTTATTTACCATGGTCATATAACATGATCATTTTCTAAAATTGGTTCCCAAATTCACAACCATATACCAATTAGATAGTGAAAACTCAGAATAAGATCTCCAAATCCTCTAATTGCCTATTGGGTACCACCATTTAACAAAACATCTAACCCATGATATATTTATAAAATATGTATTTATAGATTATAATTTTAATAATTACATTTTTTATTAGAATACATGAAAATACATAGTCCATGGATAGATTTTTGGTTGTATAATTTACACATCTCCTGCGTAAAATTCCCCATTCCAAACACATCCACAATTTTATAATTCAAATCAGTGATGATGATTAGAATATATATATACCAATTCTTATAGCATAAATATTTATCGAACTATTTTTCATTTATAATGAAAATAATTAAATGTTCTCTTAAATTTACATAAATTTAACCTAGGGGTTACACCATAATTTGATATCATGAACTAATTCTTTTTTGTATATTTTTTATTTTAAATTTTAATATTTTACCTTTAAAAAGTTCAAGTGACGCTAATGTTTTAATTTTTGGTTCCCTCACAGATTATAAAAATTTGGGTTGAAACATCCTCATCACATTTAAACCATTTTGATATAAAAATGAAATAATTTGATAAAATAAATATGTAATCTCACATAACAATCATTTGCGGAAAACAACCTGCATATAAATTCAGTTCAGTTCTATTCATTGTTTTGGGACATAATGAACATGCAACACAAATGAATAAATAGGGAACATCCAATTTCATTAATATTTTCAATGACTGTTGAACATTATAATAAAATACCTTAGCAGAAAGATGATTCCCATCCATTTGAGTATTCTAATGAATGTCCACCAAAAATGTTTTTCATAACCTAATATTGTTCCACTACAAAAAATTATGAAAATCTATGACCTAATAAGATATAATTTAAAATGAATCCTTACAAAGGTTTCACAAAAATAAGAATGTATTATCCCAGTCATTAAATAATATTATTAATGTTAGTAAAATGAGAACAACTCTTCTATGAAATATTGGACCACTAATCACATCAAAAATATTTCCCACCAACACCATAAGAGTTTCAAGGAAACATTATTATCCTCACTTACATAAGTTTATTTTTTCTTTTTCTATCAATACTACATATCCACTAGTGTCATGAGCCTACATTGGAGAGGTTACCTTGACCTTATACTCCATTATCAATATATATGAGAATCTTCCACCCTTAACAAATATCTAACAAATTCATCCTACCATAAATGATTGTCTTGTTGGTTTATCATATATATTTTATAAAAGATATTAATTATAAGTCAAGGAACAACCCCAACATCATAAATCATCTCATTATTAAACCACTACCCATCAGATGCATCGATCCACATTATTTTTAAATGGATCTCCCAAATTTTCTAATGATCCCACATTGTTTTCTCTAGACACTTAATGCCCACTAGAATAGAGATTTTCAATGCCACAATATTCAATGGAAAACTTCTCCTCCACCACAATGAAATTTTTTTCATGTGATAAGTATTCTAACAAGGATCTACTAGACATGACTCATAATGTGTATTTATCTATAAGGATTGTATCTACTCATTATATTCATACAGATATTTAATATAAACAATAACAAAAAAATTATCATCTATGGTATGTGGATAATATACCGCATACTCTATGAAAACAATTCTAGTAAATTTACTTTTAAAATATGGTTACACTAGGCTACCATGGTGATATCACCACCAGAAAACTATATAGTAGAATGGAAATTTATGGGGATCCTGTAACAACCCCAAATTTTATGAACAATATTCCCTTTATTTTAATTAAATATCCTCTGGATATAGAATGATCATGAACTCCATTTTTATTATAATATAAAATTCCATTATATATCCCTTTGGTATCCTTTCTGTTGACAATATAGCCATCGAATAGAGGTCACATGATTAGTATACATAAATGTGTTTTAATAAATACTTTTGGCATAGGGAAAAGAAGTTTTAACCTCAACTAGTAGGATCATAACATATGAAGCACATTTATCAGAGATTCTATGGGAGATATCACATTTGGTATTTTCACTAGAATATTCCCAAGCTGAGATCCAACAAATTAGGCACGAGTGATACATTTACATGATAATTTCTATCTCATCGAGATCATGACCCAAACCATGTTCATCGAATGACCATTATAAATCCACACCACTACACACCATGCACTTAGGGAATATGATGGTGTAATAAATGGAAATGTAACTCGACCCCTGCATTATTATTATGTTTAATAATTTTTATATAATAGTGAATAAACATTCTTTCCATTTTTCTAACTTTGTAAAAAAAATTTAAACAAAAAATTATTATTTTTGTTTAATATTCAAATTGATTTAAGAAAAAAAAAATTATATATTAATGGATATTTTAATTAAATAATATTTCCATAAATATTAATATTAAATTACATTTATTAAATATAAAACATCTTATTATTTATATGATGTCAAAATTAACATTAAATATTGTTTGAAAACATTTTAAAAAAAACCCATCACTTTTCAATTGATTTCATTAATTATTTTATAAGTGAAAATTAACATATTTATAACAATATTTAGATAAAATAATTATCAATTTTGGAATCAATAATTCATAATATCCAATGGTGAATTTTTCATAATATTCTAAGGCATTCTAATTTTTGGGTAAAAATTAAATATCATATAAATATATAATGTGTTTTATGAGAACATAATTACTCAATAGTAATATAATAAAGTACTATCAAATTAATATTCAGACAAATATATTATTTCCCTTTAAAATAAATTAAATTAATTTTTATATGATTTATTTTATGAGGCCTTATTGAATCCTTTGAAACATATAAAAAAATTTATGATTTAAAAATCATTTCATTTAATGTGTGACTCACCTCCATATAAGAAAGAAATATATTAAAATATATTCTACTATTAGTTGTATAAAATAAGGTAATCCACTACTTGTTCCCAAAACCATGGTCAATACCATTGGATGATTTTTGTTATTGAATATTTTAGTGTGTATGGTCTAAATACAAAAATAATAATGAATTCCCCCACCATTCCTATATCAACGTAGACATTCTCCCATTTATTGTAACTATACTCTTAGAAGAAAAACCACCCTCTTCCTGCAACCCCATGGAGTCCTCTCAAGATTCCGCATTCTCCTATGTACCATCTCCCATTCTTTTGGTGTCACATATCTTGGTATACGATCCTTCACTCCACTCTTTTATCAAGAACTCCTTTTATGATATGTCTCTCAATATTAATTTTCATGTTTTTGGATGTGTTCATACATATACACTTACAATCCATTTTATTTAGAATTAATTACAAATTCCTTTACACACTCACTAATCCATCCATGATCCTTTATATACACTCATTACCATGCCGAAAGTTCTTGTGGGATATCTCTATCAACTTTTTCTTCAAGATCCTCTTTTATTCTATGCCGTTTAATTTATATTTTCTTGTTTTTGGATATGTTCTTCCATAAATAATTATTTTAAATTTGATATATACACAATAGGATATTTCTTTTACTCCAATTAATCCCACCTATGATTCTTTAAACCCACCCATTACTATACAAAATTTCTGTAAGTGAATTTTAACTTCTCATTTTGGATATATCTTTTTATTTTATATTGTTCATATAAAAACAATTCCCAAATGTTGGGAGATTATGTTCCATGATACCCTTAGTGACTATAAAATAAAAAAATGATGATATACCATATTCTCTCTCATCCACCCAACTTATGAATTTTATTAAGATGCTATTAGGCGGCCAAAATTGCAATGTGATTCCCAATGCCAAAATCATCATGCAGTGATTACCATACACATTCTTCTATCAAGGATATTAACCACATTAATTTTAAATGGTTATATATGTGTACAAATTCCAAATACCTTTATGTTGTAATAAAATAATATGTTGAATTATTCCATATTATATGTTCTATGGGGCACACATAAGCGTGAAATTAAAATAACAATGAAGGGTGAGCCCTAATAAAGCCCCAATGAATTGGGTAATGTTTAGTGTAATTATAAATCTTGTTTGGATTGGGGTTTACCTGATAAATTTATAGGACTTTGTTCCTATATTTTGGGATAGGTTTTTACCTGATTTGTTTTTGTTAATGATGAACTGTTTTCAGTTGATAAAACATTTCCATGTTATTGTAATTGTGCAATATCATGACATTATGTTCATGTTTGTCTTATAATCCTCTAATATGCCTGTTTATTAATATTTATTTTATTCTTCATGTTATTATTTGTTTACTCTTATGTTAGGATATATAGATCACCCCTTTCATATAAATGTTTTCTGATTATCCCACTAAATACTAATTTCGAAAGAATGTTGTGGTAATGTAAAATATTTTTTCAATAAAGATGTGGATTTAATATTTTATGTTGTTATTTAATGTTTCTAATACCCAGTGACACTAGAACTCTAAAAAATCTAAGTATTATTATGGTCATGTTTATGAAATAAATAATGATTAAATATGATGTGAAGATAATGGTTGTAATAGTTTGTATAAATTGATATGTTTATTTATTTTTGGGATTGGGATTATAAAACTCGAGTGAAAACCATAGGGATAAGACTTTGTATAAGAAAATAATGCACATGTTTTTTTGATTATTGAGTAACTAATTTGTCAAGAAAATTCATCCCTCTCTGGTTATGAACAATTCAAGGTGGATCTGGAACAAATGAATCTAGGGGTAAACCCTGAAAACACGTATTTGAGCTAGAATTGAATTAGAACTGTTTCACAATAATGGGATCGATTGGATATTGTTTCGACACTCCCAGAGGATATTATTTGGAACCATTATATTCTTAGTTTATCAATTATTATAGGAATAAAGGAAATTCCCCTAATAATTTATGTTAGGATGTAGATAATGGATTACATTGATCATTCATTATAAATTCATAACATAAAGAGATAAATATAATTTATATGTTATTAAAATTATTAATGGGATTCCCCTTTATGTGCTTAATAGTTTACAATATTTAGACATATTTTTCCTATTATTTAATTTTTTGGCTTGTATAAGGAGGAATTTTGATAACGATCGATGCAAATATAAATGTGATGACTACTGTAATGAGTTTCCCAATCTGATAAGAGTAGAAATTGTAAACATTGTCATGATACTATATCAATTAAATTAGGTTTTAAATATATAATGATTCATGATGAGTTTCAAACCCCCTATAAAATTACTAGTCACAATATAGAGCTTCACGAGACAAAAGACTCATATTTTTAATGGATCATTTGATCCCTCAATCACCGATCAACAGATCAAATCCAATAAAAAGATCTTTTTCCATCCTACGGAGTTCCAAACTATAGAAGGTTATTTTGGATGCTTATCATTGGGAGGGTGATGCTGATCAATGGTGGACATTAATCAAAAATACAATGCCCGAGGAAGAGATCGAGGTGATGGGATGGAAGGATTTCCACAAATAAAATTTGGATAAATATTTTCCCCACACGTAATGTCTTATGATGGAAAGTTATTTCCTTACCCTCATGCCATGTGATAAAAAATATTTTGAGTCTTTTGAGGAAATCTTCTACAGAATTTCATAATACACTTTGGATTTATCGTTACCCCCAAATGCATGGTTTTCCAATGTGCCCTAAATTTTGAGATAGATATTGATGAATATTAGGAGTTTCATAAGGATAAGAAGTGGAAAGTATAATTTAATTCTGGATGTCCAATGGATAATTCAAATGGTGCTGAAAAATTTCATCACCCATCTTGTCAAATGTTTTGAAATAGGTACCCTAAAAATTGAACTAAGGGGATGCGAAAATGATTTAAGGTGTGGGAATTAAGAGCAACATTCCAGATATTTGTGGCAATAATAACCTGGTACTACGACATATGAAAGGAACACTCTGTTCGATCTTAAAAACATTGTTCATTGCAAAAACTGCATGGAACCTTGGAAATTGATGATCCAATTCCATAAATAAAGGGGTTTTGGGGAAAAAATAACCTCTAAGGTGGAAAGGTAGAGATATTTCTATCGCTACTATTTATGTGAATCCCAAAAATGAATTAGTGATAGATATAATGGCTATTCATTTGAAAATAGTGAATGTAATTTTTTTTCCAGTTTAACACATATAAGAATATTCAAAAAAGTTAGTAGAACAATCCAAACACCACCACAGATCATGGAAGTGGAGATGTCTATGAGAATAGAAAATTGATAAATTATAGCATCCCATGCATATGAATCCCACCTATTATAATTTCTTTATTTAACATAACAATGAACGTAATCATACTTCCCATAGTGGAATTTGATGCAAATCATGGCCTAAATTGGTTTTCCCTATGTAAAGAAAACCTAAATATCCACAAGAGGAAAATCACTGTACATATGATGAATCGACCCCCGAATCAATACAAGTGTATAGAGGAGGATGAATCTTCTTTCTCACCTTTATCTTAAGCATGGATATTACTTCCCTATGATAATGTGTATCTTTCTTGTATGACTGAGTCTAATGAAATAGACTTCCTCAAAGACAAACATATTGTGAGCGGAATTTTCTGTTGTATTTATTGAGGAATTTCTTGGTCTCCCCCTAAGATGACATGTTTAATTATTGATTATTCATATAACTTGAGAGTTTCCAATATCTATGAATCTATATAGATTGTATGTTGTGGTGCTTGAGGATCTAAAGAAACAAATACATGAGAATCTAGATAATGTTTTTATACTCCATATTACTTCCCCATAGGATGTGCCAGTCCTCTTCATCCAGAATAAGGATGGGTCAATGTGCTTTTTTATTAATTTACATGACTTAAAAAAATATCAATTAAGAAAAAGTATCATTTTTATAGGAATTAATGACATGTTTGATCAGCTTTTTGGATCATAATACTTGTCCAAGCTGGTTCTACATTTGATATATCACCACATATGGGTAAATATAAAGGATATTCCCATGAATTATTTTTTTCATATTAGATAATGCACTGTGAATTCATTGTAATTACTTTCATACTCACTAGTTCTCTAAAAACATCATGGAATTGATGAATATATTCATTATATATTAACTCAAAAAAAATTTAATGATATTCTAATTTACTCCCAAACCAAGGAGAAGCATGTGGATCATCCAATAACAATTCTAGAGAATTTGTAAAGGAGAAGCTTGATGAAAAGTATAAAAAGTTGTATTTTTAGTTTATGTAAGTCTCATTATTAGGGAAAATCATCACGTGTAATTGGATATCTGTGTATCCTTCCCAAAAACATTTACTGATGGATGGACAAGGCTGACATCTATGACAGATTTCTAAAGCTTCCAAGGGTTTTCTAGATAATATCACCGATTTGTGAGAAATTTCTCATGATTATGAAACACTCATACAAAGATAACTAAAAATGGAGTTATGATTTATGGAAATATGATTGTAAATAATTCATCATGTATTAAAAGAAGATAATTATCAATGCCATTGTGCTCACACAACCCACAAGTGGGGATATTTTTTTAATCTACCATGATGCATCAAAGAAGGGTATGGGTTGTGTGTTGATGCGGAAAATAAATTCATTGTATGTGCCTCAAGATAGTTAAAAATTCATGAGAAAAACTCTTCCACGCATGATATAGAGTTTTAACATGTGATATTTGCATTGATAATCACCAACATTATCTCTTTGTGGAGGAGTGTCAATTATATACAGATAAAAAAAGTCTCAAATATATATTCTCACTGAAAGAGATATATGTGCTCCAATGAAGATAGTCAGAGATCATCAAGGATAATTACTTCTCAATCCATTACCACTCTAGGATAGAGAACAAGGTGTAGGATGGTCTATGTTTTAATGGCCACATAATTCCATCTTTAATGATAATTGAAAATGGTCCAATATTTTTCGGATTATGATTATAGACAAGGTAATACTGAATGAATGGAACATCATCAATCCATTCACAAATGAATCCCCAAACGTCTCTTTTGGAATGGTTAATGGATGTTTAATATGATAGTGTCTGAATTCAAAAAATATGTAAATAATAAAAAAGGGAAAACATTAGAGTTCATTGTTAATGAAGAAAGAATTTTGAGGTTTTGGTCAACACTATGTGTTTTATAAAATCTGGAGATAATGAATGATCATTTTGATGATGCACATTGTTTGAATTTATCTATTCTCATATGAAATAGAATGATGTATTGAGAAGTCCAAGAGCACTATTGGTGGGATAACATGAAGAAGTAGATTTCTAAATATAATTCAATGTGAATCGTATGTCCGCAAGGGTTGGCTGAGAGGAATAATTCTAAGGGGATGAAACATCCTTTACCCATACGAACATGGAAATAAGAAAACATCACAACAGAATTTATCATCACACATCCAAAAACACCCCTAGAAAACAATTCTATCTGGATTTTTTTGGATCGTCTTCCAAATATTACAATTATTATTGAAATTTGAAATAATTTCCCACTAGATTCATGAGAATAGATATACAATAGATAATTGGTAAGGCCCTAGGGATTAGTACTATATATTGTGTTTGATCGATATCCAAGAATTACCAATACATTATAGAAGAGTCTCTAATATTCCATAAACACTGATTTGAATGTTAGTATGTCCAACCACCCAAAAAAATTGTAATCTGAGCAGAAAATCCAAACACGTTAGGACAATATGAGAGTATTTTCAATGGACTAAAATGGCTGATGGTTCCACCATCATCCTATGATTGAGATCTATTAGAGAAGAAGTTTCCACTCATGCATCAAAATGACTCCTTATGAAATCCTTTATGGGAAGTAGTTCATAACACCAAAATATTGTGATGAAGTTAGTGAAAGAAAAATTCTTGGTGTACATATAGTTGAAGAAATGGTGCAGAAGGTTATGACCATCCAAAAACACCTCAAATACACCCAAAGTTGACAAAATAGATATTATGTCAATCATCGAATATACATAGACATTGATTTCAGAGACATGGTGTTCCTCTGTATATATCCATGGAAGAGAGTAATGAGATTTCGGAATAAGGGAAATATTAGTCTATGGTACATCAGTCCTTTGGAGATCCATGATCACATTAGAGCGGTGTCATGTTGACCAGAATAGCCAATGATCCAGTCTCATATACATGATGTATTCCATGTATCACTCATGAAGATAGTTTATGATGCTTTCCATCAGGGTGCGTGCATGCATCTATCACGCAGGGGAGGGTGCGCGGCTTGTTGCCCCACATTCCCGCTTTCCAAAGGCGGGAAGCATTCGCTCCTTATTTAGGGACGTCTACTCCAAGATTGAAACCAGGATTAGGGGATGTCGGTTCTAACTTCTGTGGATTCCTCCTCGGATCTTATCACCTAGTCCAGGTCTCCCTCATAGATTTAACATGTATTCGTGAATCTCGTTCCCGGTGCCATATCATCATGGACACTACTTAATTACACTACTTCCATCGAGATGCTCCAAGGGTTTGGGTCAGGGCAGCAACCTTCGGTTAGGATATTGGTCATGATGAGGCGTCGTTGGCATTTCTTGACATTAGAGGATTGGAATGTCTGTCTTATGTCCCGTATTATAGGGATTCTCGAGGGTGTGGAAGCTCGAGGCATCCCACATCGGATGTGGGTAATTGCATGTCCTAACCATGAATCTGAGGTTTTCCTAAGATTCCCATGCTTAATACAGGGTATTCCGCGAGTTTAAAGTCCAACTGGGACGGTTATTCCAAGGGCATGTCTTCTGAGATTTTCTTCATCTTCCCATGTTTAACATGGGGTATGCTGTGAGTTTAACATCCTGCGGAGTTAGTCATGCCAGGGGTGTGTCTTCTGAGGGTTTCCTCAGCTTCCCAGGTTTAACACGGGGTATGCTGCGAGTTTAACGAACTACAGAGATGGTTACGCCAAGGGCATGTCTTTTGAGGTTTTCCTCATCTTCTCATGTTTAAAACCAGGTATGGTGTGAGTTTACCATCCTGTGGTGATGGTTACGCAATGGGAGTTTCTTCTGAGGTTTTCCATAGCTTCCCATGTTTAACACAGGGTATGCTACCAGTTTAACGTCCTGTGGGGACAGTCACTCCAAGGGAATGTCAACAGAGGTTTTCTTCATCTTCCAATGTTTAAGACGGGGTATGCCACGATTTTAACATCCTGCAGGGACGGATCAGACTGATCGGAACCCTGAGAGTGGATCAGATAAAATAAACCCCTGAAGGGAACCTGGATGTTGGGGCCAGGACGTGGGCAGCTTCCCAGATGTTGCGGAGTAGAGTGAAGTGGCTTGATCCCACCGGGAAGTGGTGGGCCGGGTAAGAATCAGGATGGGTGATGAAGTGCAGAGGGGCATGAACCTCATAAGGGCTTCCTACGTATCCCCGAGGTAGGGAATCAAAATCCACGTAGTTCGCTGATACAGTGAGACACCTGAAAAGGTGACCCATGAGAACGAACGCATGTATAGAACCCAGAGGGATTAAGTCCTCTGGGCTAGGTCATGATCATCCCACGATATGTGGGCTCAAGGGAGAGGTTAGGATGATATGAGGGTGTTGGTCTTGAACCTCTTGGATGATTCCTATGTACCATGCCTTGACATGGATCAAAGTCCCCGTATTTCGGGTATACAGTTTAATGTCATACAGGACGGTGGAATTTGGGGCTTACGCTCTGAGGAGGCCCAATGTGGATATGTGGCTTACGCTCTGAGGTGGCCCACATTGATGGATATAGGGATTACACTCTAAGACGTCCCATAGGGATGGAGAACCGACGCAAAGGGGTCAGAAAAACCGGGTGGTGGGCGTGAACCTTGTGGAGGCTTCCTACGTACCATGCCTTAGCACGGATGAAAGTCCTCATTGTTCAGGTATACAGTTTAATGTCATGAGGGATGGGGGAATATGGGGCTTATGCACTGAGGTGTGAAAAGTTCGATATGGGGCATATGCTCTAAGGCAACCCAAAATGATGGATATGGGGCATAAGCTATGAGGTGGCCCATATGGTTGGCGAACCGACACAAAGGGTTCAGAACAACCGGGTGGGGGGATTAAACCTCGTGGAGGCTTCCTATGTACCATGCCTTAGAACGGATTAAAGTCCTCATAGTTTTCTGAGATGGGTCTTATGCTCTGAGGTGGCCCACAATGATTGATATGGGGCTTACGCTCTGAGGTGGCCCATAGGGTTGGTGAACTGGCGCAAAGGGGTCGGAACAACCATGTGGTGGGATTTAACTTCATGGAGGCTTCCTACGTACCATACCTTAGCACGGATCAAAGTCCTCGTAGTTCGCCGAGATGGGGCTTTCACTATGAGGAGGCCCATGGTGCTTGTCATGGTCGATGCTCACTCTAAGCCCATGTGAGTCATACTCGGTGTGAGAAAAAAGAGGCAGCATGGACCAGATGATCACATCGAAAAAGGTGCATCTGTGGGAAGTAGAGAGGGGCTTACACGTTGAGCAGCCCAGGGTGTCAGGACATACTCTAGGATGGAGGCCTGAATGCGACAAAGCGCAGAGGGGGACAGATTTGTGACTGAACAAATATGATACCCCATTCCCTATCACGCCCTCCACTGGCCTTGGCAATGGGTAAGTACAGTGGTGCATTGGTGCTACCTTCATCAAGAGAGGCTAGGGTATTACACCAAGGTGGATGCCCTACCCCCATGGTAAAACGCCACCCCGAGAGGGAGGATATCATTCCATGGGATGATGATTCCATTCCCATAAAGACGAGCAGCGTAGATAATTTATGATTCGGGGGGACCCTGCGTGCGAGGCAAGGGGCCGGATCACAGTTTAACATCATGTGTTGAGGATGAGGTTCTTGGTAGTTTAACTTCATGTAGCTCCGAAGAGGTGGGTTCGCTTCACACCCCTAGGACATACATAACCGACACCCTCTATCCCTTGTGGGAGGGAATGCATCAGCAAGGTCATAGTGAGGGGGGGCCATTGAGCGAACCATCGAGGGGTCCACGTTAGTGTGGAAATTCAAAAAAGAAACATCCATTAGTGTTCCTATGCGTAGGATAACAAGGAAATGAAATTCATATGGAAACACCACCCAAGGGAACTTGAGGTTACTTCGTACGATCCTGGATGGATGTACGGGAAAACAGCGCATGGCATGAATGCCCGGTATGGAGGACATCAGGCTCCTATGCAGGGATGCACCTAGGGGCGTCAAGGAGAGGGATCCTAGGGATTGTGCGCAATGAAATGGTTTCCACACAAAACATCGGGATGGTGCGTAATTGGGATAGAGGAATTGCACACGACTTTGGAGAATTGCACACAGGGGATGTTAATTACGCGCAAGTGGAAAAGGTCGAACCCTAATGCAAGGCCACACCCACCGAAGGGACTGCATGCAATTCAACATTTTGTGTGGAATGGAAGGAATTGCGTACATGGGAGGACCCCTGAGGAGTTTGGAATTTTATTTAAGAAGGTGGGATTGCACGCAGAGGCGGATCCCGGGGTGAGGTTGTGCAAAAAGAGTCAGTACATGATGGCCATCCTGCGCGTGTAGAAGTCCTATTTCGCACCCAAGATTTGGCTCAAATTCTGAAACCTTGAAACGGAATGGGTCCCCTTATATTTATAGGCTCCCGGAATCGCGGAATCTGGGTGGCGCACAAAATGTTGCGCGCTGGAGATGGCGACATAATAATGGGCATCACGCAGGGCGGGCGTGCAAAATTTCATGTCGGATCCAGGGACCTTTCGCGAATCCCAGACTCCTTCCGTGTGGCCAACCTTTTTTCATGAATATCCTCCTTTATTTCGCACAATGCTTCCAGGCCCTCCAGACCGGTCTTCCGGGTCCGAATATGACTTCGCTTTGTATTTTCGAAACATTCTTCAGTAGTTACGGACTTTTCAGCATCTACAAATGCCCCCCCTCGGAATTCAATCAGTGAGGGGTCTCAACAATCGGATTCCAATGGAAACTATGAAACGCTGATGTGTTGGATTTCATGGGTCCATTGTGTGAAAAATCCAACGATGCATGAAAAACTCCGGTTTGGTGTGGAATTCGCTTTTCGCGTGGGACGAAACCCTGGACTTGCCTATAAAAAGGGGCACTAGGTCCCTCGCTCCATACTCAGGATTTTCCGCATGATAGACTCTGATCTCTCACGCGTGAAATTTCCTTTCAGACTAGGCTGAAAATACAATGTGTTTGCGTGAAATTCCATCCGAGTTTCGACTGCATTTACACGTATCCTAGGATATTTCACGCCAACGGTTCTGATTTAGTGCCCAACTCTGGAATTGCATGCCACTGCTCCAGATTTCAAGCAACTCTTCCCCATTTCATGCAACCAATCTAGATTTTGTTCAACTTACACAGAACTCCAGATTGCTACGAACCATGTTGATGAGGGTGGAGCCACCACTCATAGAGCTGAAATGGCAGCGAAGGAAGATGTCTATGGAGACAGGGTGGTTTTTTCCAACAACCTTACCTTTTTCAACCTACTAACCCCCACCTAGAAAGAGTATCCCCTGTCCAACAAATTCCCACTCTAGATCTTCGGCATCTTGGAGGAGGTTCCACTACCAGGCTTTGAGGTGGAAACATGGCGGTCATATGTGACCAGGGAGGATAACCGTACCCGATACAACATCACCAACAATGGTCATCCTTCCAAGGAGAATAGACACATGGATGTGTATGTCCTGAACCCGAGGACCATGACCATTTCTGGGGCTGATCCTGTTGCGGAGAGCTCTCTGGCCCTCTATGAAAGCATGTTCCGTCAGAGCATCATGGACAAAACTAAGGGATGGATGCAAGATTTGGACCTCCGGTCCAGAGGAAACTTCACCAGTGAGTGGGCCTAGGTGTACTGGGTTCACCATATGTGCGACCAATTCATGGCCGAGCTAGGAACATTGGTCTGTTCGAGGCGGTGTGGACGTCGCAGTTCCACTTCTACAGACAACCTAAACTCAGGTCAGATCTATTTACCCGATAGTCCCCTGACACCAACACATTCCATCTTCACCATGGGGAAGTTGGCATCAGTCTCTGGGATGTACACTACATCAGAGGTATCCCACTAGAGGGTTACCAATACGACAAGTTCATTCCTCCAATGAAAACTTGGTATTATGGCTCATAGACCCCCATACTAATGTGGCACATGCTGGATCTCGCCAATGAGAGGCTGAAAGTGAAGGATTACCTAAAGGACATCCACTACAAGGACTGGTTCACCCAGTTCCTGGAGAAGGACCCGGTGGTCAAGATTTCGGGAAGGGGTAAACGGTGACCAACTGTGGCTCAGAGGAGAAAGAAATGATTGTATTAGAGGACCCTGGATGTGGGGAAATACCAATCATGGGGCTACCGTGTTATCAAGGTCCAGGACCCGAATGTCTGATATGCCGGTTTCCTTGCCACCTTCTTGAGCGGGTGGCTCCTGCTGGTACGGGACGCGAGGATGGGTGTCCGTCTAGCTACTCTATTGATGGCAGCCACCATGGCTGCCAACAAAAGGGTCAATCTGTGTGTCCCCGTGCTGGCTAGTTTTTACCCCTTTCTGAGATGAATCTCTAGAAGTGGGTCACCTCGGAGGTTGTGTGGCCACTTCCAGATATTTCATGGCAGGGTGGCTGCTCATCATGGTGGATACCATTTCCCAGACGTTGTTCGTCCTCTGGGCAGCGGCATGTAGCCATCTCTCTTGAGCA
The DNA here is from genome assembly GCA_963277665.1 of Viscum album. Lineage (NCBI taxonomy): Eukaryota > Viridiplantae > Streptophyta > Magnoliopsida > Santalales > Viscaceae > Viscum > Viscum album. Next base: position 1,879,986,606 of record OY728140.1, read on the forward strand.
TTGCTGGGGTTTTACCGATGATGCTCAATGAGGATGGCGTAAGGATCCGAATCTGTAACCATGAAAATTTCAACATCAGCCAATTCCCCACCTCGGTCAGCCAGATGGTGGACAATGGAATAGTATCACTGGAGTAGCAAGAATACTTCCAGAGCATCTGAGGCGGGGTGCTTATGGATGGGATTGAAGGAAAGATCATCTATGAGCCTTACTTGTCGCCCCTTTTCACTGGGCAGTTCGGGTGTCTCCAGTGAATGCTGAAGAATGTATTCAAGGATGTCTGGGAGGAGAATTATCCATGCATCCTTATCCAAATGTGGTTAATGTTCACCACTTATGGCTCCAGTGACGTCATTACCCTTCCTCCCACTGGGGTCGATGCTGGCCTGTCACCCGAGTATGTCGAGCATTGGGATATCGCGTACCCAGAGGGGATTTTACGCAAGTGAGTCTAGAAACTCAAGACTAACTGCATGGAACCTAGGTGACAAGAGAATAGGAAAGGTTCCACTAGAAGGGGGGTAGCAGGGGTGATTCAGGCAGTGAGGCCTCTGCAGGCCGACACCTCAGCAGCGGGGACATCACATGGTGTCACTGCGACCTTGTTGCCTGAAGGGGGGTCACCTGAGGCGGCCAGAGACCTGTACATGAAGAAAATAAGATACCTACTCAAACCTTCCCATGATGCAATCTTCCCAAAATTGTGGTCATCCTAGAAGACCTTGTGGCAATCAATGAGATTTTATGTCCTCTCGCAGAAGATAATGTAGGATGGGATCTAGATCCCAAAAGTCGAGCTCGTTCGGGTTACTAACCAAGTGAATTTTCATCAGTGGCATGCTTATCTAAAGTCCATGGACACATATTCATGCCTACGTGGTCGGCGTGTGGAGCCAACTTTCCTAGTGAAAGTGATGCTCGACCAAGAGCATGATCCGGAAATGATGCAGTCGGGAGAAGGCGACAGTGATGATGGGTCGGAGGGATAGGAGGAAATAGGAGAAGATGAAGGTGAAGGAGAAGATGAAGGATCTCAGGGTGGGTCCCACCAAGGGAGCTTGCAGGAGAGTGGAGAGATCATCAGCTCTGACATGGATATAACCGAGATACTCGAGGTCCGTCTCCATCCTAATTCACCCTCCTTCCATGTCCATTATCTTATACAATTTCATATCTGTTTCCCTATATCACTTTGGAGAATATAGGCGCTGATCAGGAATCCCCAACAGTGGAAGGAGAAGAGGAGCTTGTGGGGCAATGTGGGGATCCGACGGCTATCATTGAACTGAAAAGCGTTGAGGGGTCTCCTGCCACAACAGCTCAAGTAGTGGCCCGAACATCGGAGGATAATGCACTGGGATCCAGTAAGTTCATTTCCTTGCTAATGGTGATTACTATAAGAGAACCCAACTAATCAGGATGTTCCTTGTACAGTGATCTCGGCGTTGGAGGCTCATCGGGCTGCTCAGCCCGGGCTGTACATGAGAGAACCAGTGGTGGAATTACAAACTCCTCTAGAACGTACGTCCCACACTGAGTCAGCCCCGGAAATTGGTGAGGAGGGGGTGGCAGACATCAGTGGTTCTGTCATTAGAGAGAGGATGGAAGCTGACAAAGGCACTACCGCTAACGAGGTGAGGGAGAAAGGTCGCCCAGACATCGAGGATCATATTCTTCATGAAAACATCCCTAAGGCAGACCATGCTGCTAGACTGCTGGCTGCCTTTCCAGCATTCCGACCTACGGATCCCGAGGAGATATAATATTCAGGCTCGGAAGCAGCTGAGGAGAGCCGGATGACATGACGCAAAGGGCGGAAGTGTATCCAGCGCTTTCTTAGGAAGCCTCGGGAAGATTGGTTGAGGCGGATGGGATCACCCAAGACCTGGCTGCATTTCATGTGTGTCGGAGGGGACGACACTCAACATGCATTAAGCTCGTGGAGGAACAGATGGCCCAGCTAGATGACACCCAAGAACAAATGATGGAGGCAAGTCACCAAATGACCATAATTCAAACTGAGTGGGCCCATGCACATGCTAGGACCGGCGAACTGCACTCTGAGGCTTCTGATGAAGAGAGAGTATTTAGGGAGTGAGAAGCAGTCTCTAAGGCTACCAGCCAAAGGGTATCAGCGTTGGAAAGATCAATCCAGAATGCTAATCCTTAAGGGCTCTATTTTGGCCATCTCATGAACTTCTTGCTTTTACTGCACACCATTTTGAACCAATGTATGGATGAATCCATTGATCCATACCCTTTGGTTTAATATGCTCAACCATAATCCTGAAATAAATAACAATTCAACCCTAAGAACATGTGGGTCGTACCCAATGTGAGAAACAAAGGATGATCATGATATCATTTTGTCCGACTGTGGGGCGCCAACCAAGATTCGGACATCCGAAATTAGGCCCGGAATTCTGAGGATGAGCGGGAGGTCAAGTAAAAGGGAGGGGACCTTAGCCCGATCGATATATCGTCTCCTCAATATGTTCTCACACATGACCGAGGAAATGCTGGGGGCATTGAAATCCATCCAAACATAGGGAGATGAAAAATGTGAATCACGTTACCCAAATTTGGAACACTATGGGGGGCGCGATGATGGAGGACAATTGTTAACTGTGACAGAAAGGCAGCAACCATATTGCATTGGCCTGAAATGGGGACAAAAAATGAGGGATGACCACTAACCATATTCACAACACGGGATCTAACTGAAACATCGCCGATCAGTCTTCCAGAACGTTGGCCCAGGACAAGAGGCGGACCGTATGTCAATCATCCATATTATCACAATAGGCAGACCAAAGGTCTATCATCCATATTGTTGCAGCAGGCAGACCATAGGTCAAGCATCGATACTGTTAGAGGGTCCCATCAAACATGACCATTCTTCTGGAACATTGTCCGCAGACAGCAGGCAGACTGTATGTCAATCATCCATACTGTTGCAATACGCGGACCAATGGTCAATCATACATATTTTTACAGCAGTCGGACCACAGGTTGAGTATCCATACTATTAGGGGGTCCCATAAAATATGAAAGAGGATGAGGATATGAATAAAGGGGCACGGAATGTGTGAAAATTGGAGTGGTGGTTTGTTCAAACAGAATCCAACACTCCCAAAATTTCACCACCGTGGTGGAGGGGCATTATGCAGACATATCAATCTGGTCCCGGATCATCCCTACATTTAGATAGGACCTCTCTAGTGAGGTAAATATCTCTTCCCAATCACTATGGGGAATCTCGAACTCATTCGGGGTACATAGATCCTAAAAAAGTCAGGCCAAGGGGCCGACAGTGAGGTGGGATGAGATTTGGTAATCCCTAGGGCTAGACCCAAGAAAAAATGTCTGGGAATTCCTACATATCTCATAAGGATGAGAATAAAACCACATGTAGTTATAGAAAGGGTCTTAGTTTAAAGTCTTTGAACTCGGACCAAGGATTAGTAAGGAGGACGAGAGACGTATGACAAGGTGATTACAAAACCTAATGTGAATGAGTACATGGTCCTTCTTACCATGCGCTCCTCAGAAGTTTTCCGGTCAAGGGACCGAGCACGAAAGTTATTCTGGGCCCATGGGGAAATTCTCGGGTGCTCCTATGTATCTCATAAGGATGAGTATCAAGCCATAAGTAGTTCTTGGGGGCGCCTTATCACGTCGTGCAGGATGGGACACATGCGGGCTAATTCTTATAATAGGTCATAGATGGTGTGGCTATTGCAAACCCAAGATGAATGAGGACGTGGTCCTAATCACCACTCCATACAGTCCCATGGTCAATGTTCCAATGGTGGGAAAGACACGATAAATTAACGGACCTCATGTTGGACCCTTAGACAAGAGGTCTGGGTGTTCCTACGTACCCCATATAAACAGGGATCAAGCTTCACATCATTCTTGAGGGCGACACGGAACGAAATGGTACCTGTGAAAAGCGGGATAGAGGCATGTGGGTCTAGACCTCACACCAAAAGTAGTGGTATTTGATGAATTTTGTTTGTTCATGAAGGTAGGTGATTTTTTTTGGAACAACCGGACTAGGGTAGAAAATTCTGGTATCGCCACAATAATCAAGTCGTATACAGGAATTGACAAATTGTATGGTAATTGACCAGTACCCAACGTGATGTCCTCTATAGAAAGGTCATCACAATGTAGTGTCATTTTCCGTCAGGCTGATGGGATGATATCATCACTGTTTTTGTTCATGTGGTAGGAATAACCAGAAAAATTTAAGGTTGTATGGCTTGGATCCGGGAAAATATTCATGATGCGATAAGGCATAACTGATGTAGATGAGTAAATAATCCCATAGCATCATCACACACGATTTCGGGAGATGAGCCTTGGGCCAGGGAGCCAATGATGTTCCGACAATCAAGGAGGCAGGAGACACTAGATTCCAGCTGAGATGGGCCCGAGACATGACATATGGGTGAATCCTCATTTTCCGTGGGGATGAGGGTCAAGTTTCACGTGGTCCTTAGAGAAAACCCAAGCATATAATCTTAGCACTCAGATCACCGGAGCCCCTAGAAACACCGTAACACAGTTTTATTTGCCTGACGTGTGGAGGTTCACTGAGGTTTAGTGCAAGGAGTGTCAAGAATCCACCTTGACATGATAGGGTGGAACAAAATGTGAACCATGAAACCAACATTCAGGGCCTGAAGAAGTTGGCGTGATGACAGAGGATTACTACTGACCATGTTCGTGACACATCATTCTGTCGTGTCAGCCTTGGGGATAAAAAAATGAGCATCTACCACTAACCATTTTTTCAACGCAGGATTTGTATCAATTTTTTGTCTGGAACCCTCGATGTCATTGGCCTGTGACGGTAGGAGATCCCTTAGGCGTTGTATCCAAGTCGTTCTTGGGGGTCCCTCCGGGTGTGAAATATAATGGGGGCCCAAATGAAGGGGAGCACGAAGCTTGGAAAGTGGACAAAACATTCCTAAGTTGAAACTGACACTCCAGGTCCTAGACCAGTGTACTCTGATCAAATTATTTGACCACAGGAAAGGGTCGAAGAGCTCAGTTTGAGAGTGTCAAAGAGATGGTGGATTCCTAGGAGAAGGGGGAAATGGCGCCGAAATCCCTTTAGCACACCTATATATCCCCTCCATGGGGAGGGATAGGCCAAGAGGCCGAGGTGACTGGGAGATCATTGGGGTCTCCTAAGATACGGGGCTAGACCTGAAACCTAGACGTTAAGGTGGTCCAATGTTTCCCATAAGGATGGGAATTAGGCCACACGTAGTTCTAAAATCATTGTTTAACATCATGTAGGATGAGTGTGTAGTTTAACGTCATGCGGTACGGGGGACACATCTCATCTGGGGATATGTACGGTGTGGAGAGAAACCTGATGTGAATGAGGACATAATCCCACACCACACCGTACAATCCCACAAGAGAGACTGAGTCGGAGGATTGAGGCTAGGCCTCAGTCAGGGAGGCCTAACTGGTTTGTAGTTTAACGAATTTTAGTGGGGACGAACATGGGGGAATAAGATTCCCTAAATAGGGGAGGTGTACTTCACGACGAGTAACTCGACGTAGCTGAGGATGAGGTCCAGCCTACCACACCGTACAAAACCACAGGGTAGATCAAGAGTTGGAGGCCCGAGGCTAGGCCTCGACCAGGGAGGCCTGACCGACTTGTAGTTTAGCATCGTGCAGGACGAGCATGCAGTTTAGGGTCATGCGGGGCTGTGGGCCAGTTTAAGGTCATGGGGGGACCCTAGAGGCCCAAATGTAGGACCAAATGCAGTTTAGGGTCGTGTTGGACAGAATGCAGTTTAGGGTCTTGCAGGACCGCAATACATTTTAAGGTCATGGGGGACCGCAATTGCAGAATAGGGTCATGCAGGACCCTTAGGCTCAGGCAATGTACTGCTTGAGGAACTTGGCATTGGTGGGTGGAGTTACGAACTCACCATTCATGGTCACCAAGGAGTATACTCCATTGGGGTAAACCTTATGGATAATGTACGGTCCCTCTCATTTGGGCTCCAACTTGGGTTGTTTTTTATCGGGAATCATTGGAATCTTGAGGGCTAGTACCAAGTCGCCTTGCAATAATGAGAGGAGGCAATCCTTCTTGTCGAATGCTCGAGCCATCTTGCTATGATTCCTTTCCAAGTTGTGCAATGCACGAAGCCTGTTATCGTCCAGTGCTTCCAATTCAGGTAGAAGGATTTCAGTAACTCTATTTGGTTCTTGTTGGTCATATACCGACATGCGCAATGAGGGAAACTGAATTTCAATGGGCTGGATGGCCTCAGTTCTGTACACCTTGGAATACGGGGTCACCTGGGTGGAATTACGGGTTATCATCCGATAAGCCCAGAGGGCGTTGGGGAGCTTTTCCGGTGAAATTTTCTTATTCTGGCCAACCATTTTTTCATAGTGTTAGAGTTGGTATTTTTAAACACCTAGATTTGGCCATTTTTGTACACATGATAGCGGGAGGTGTGGTTAGAGAGAATGTTGTACCTGGTGTACAATTTCTTCAGCTCGACCACTCGGATGTTGGTACCGTTATCAGTGATGATCGCGTGAGGTACTCCAAATCAATAGATGATGTTGGAACTCACGAAGTAAGCGATAGAACGTGATTTGACTTCCTTGAGTTGAATTTCCTTTGCCCACATGGAAAAGAAGTCTGTAACAGTCAGAATGAACCAACATTGGAGGGCCGTTGCTGGTGGGTAAGGTCCTACAACATCCAACCCCTAGAATGCAAAGGGCCAAGAAAACATGGTAGTGTGGAGAGGCTCCAGTGGCCAACGCATGATCTTAGCATGAACTTGGCAGTCATGGAACCTCTTTGTGAACTCAATGAAGTCATGGATCATGGAGGGCCATAAAAATCCCAGTCTCTGAATCTGGTGAGACAACTTTGACCCAGCCTGATGGGCGCCACAGGAACCGGTATGAACCTCTTGAATGACCTGTGGAATCCCAACTCCTTGTAGGAAACGGAGGACAATACCATAAAATCCATGTCTGTAAAGTATCTACTCAAGGATGGGACTACTCTGAATGGTGAACTATAGCGCGTGGCGTCGGACCCGCTTGCGCTCTGCCCGGTCTGCCGAGAGGTTACCGTATTGGAGGTACTCAACCAAGGGTGTACTCTAATCAGGGACTATTTCAATCACCTTATCTGAAGTACCCGAGGCTCTCGACGTAGGGTCACCAGTGGTAAGATTGTTTACCCGTGGGCCACGATCGTCCTCTAGGGTAACGGGAGCGATGACTCTCCGGTGCACCACGTGGTTAATCAGGTCATCCTATTCAGGCTCTGTAAGCGACACCGCCAAGTTGGAAAAAGCATCTACTCGACCATTCTGTGACCGAGGAATATGAACGACCTCCGGCCGAGAAGGGAACTGGGCCATTAGATGGAGGGTGCACTCCAACAATGGCACGAGTTTTGTCTTTCTGACAGTATATTCACCATTGACCTGCTTGATGTCTAACTCAGAATCCCCTTTCACATACAGATGGGGCACGTCGATCTCGTGGGCCAGCTCAAGGCTGGTGATGAGAGCATGATACTCTGCCTCATTATTGGTGCATCCATCTGACAACAAGAATGAATATAGCAGAACGACTTGCTCCGGGGTGATGATGATGATACCTAGGCCCACCCTGTTGAGCCTAGGATTGTTGAGTCTTATACCGGTGGGGCTCCGGGAGGCACCGTCAAAGTGCATCTTCCATCATGGGATGACATGATCGACTGAGAGGATTGACTCATCAGGAAAACCTAGGTCCATCGGCTGATCCGCATAGGTTGGGTGGGAAGCTAAAAAGTCTGTCAATGCCTGTCCTTTGATAGCCCTCTGAGGTATGAACCTAATGTCAAACTACTAGAGGATCACCTCCCACTCGCTAATCTGCCATTCAACATAGTTTAGTTAAGGATGTACTTCAACGGGTCTACCTGAGAGACCAGCTGTACCTCGTGGTGCTGCAAGTAGTGTTGTAATTTCTGTATGGAAAACACGAGCTCCATGCAGCTCTTCTCGATGGGAGAATATCTAATTTCTCTATCAAGGAGCATGTGGATGAGGTAGTAGTGGCTATTCTGTGTTCCCTTATTGTTCTTCTGGGTGAGAAGTGTGTCAAGGGACTGTTCCAGGGCAGTCATGTAAAGGACCAGTGTCTTCCCAGAGACAGGTGGCATCATTGAAGGTTGGAGTAGATACTGCTTGATTTCCTCAAAGGTCGTCTAACACTCTTCATCCCACTCATAGGTGGTGCCTTTCTTCATGAGTCGGCAAAAGGTCCTACACTTTCCATCAAGATCTGCAATGAATCGACGTATGTAAACTAAGTGGAATGGAGACCTCAAAACTCCCGAATATTTCTCAGAGGAGGAATTTGACTGATGGCCCTGATCTTATTTGGATCTATCTCAATGCCTCGGTATCTAACGATGAAGCCAAGGATCTTTTTGGAGGTGACCCTGAAGGCACACATCAACAAGTTCATCTTTAGTTGGTGGTAATGGAGGAAACTGAACACTTCCTCATGTTCCTTGAGATGGTCCTGGATCTGGTGAGATTTGACTACCGGATCCTCCTCGTAGCATTCCACCAGTGTTCCTAGAATTGGCTTGAATATGTGATGCACGGCCTGTTGATATGTGGCAACCAAATTCTTCAGGCCGAAGGGGATAACCTGATAACAGAAAGTACCTTGGGGTTCCTTGAAGGCAGTGGACACCTCGCCTTCAAGGGCTATCCAGATCTAGTTATACCTAGAATATCCATCCAAAAAAGAGAGGGCTTCGAACCCGGTTGTGGCATCAATCAACAATTTTTTCCCTGAAAGTGGAAAATAATCCTTCGGACAGTGGCGATTGAGATCACGGATGTCGATACAGACTCTAATATTCATGTTCTTCTTCTTGACTGGCACAATGTTGGCTATCCACCTAGGGTATTGGACCTCCTTGACAAAGTTAGATTTCATGAGCTTATCAACTTTGACATCAACTGTGGCACCGTGAGAAGGGTGTATCTATCTGGGAGGCTTCTTGAACCTACAATGGTTTGCCGGGAGACCAAGGTAGTGGATGGATACCTGAGGATCTAGTCCTGACATCTCGTTATAACTCCATGAGAACACATCACAGTGCTATCTAAGGAATTCCACATACTGTTACTGCTCCTCGGGGGGAATTGTGGCACTGACCAATGTGGGTCTCGGGTCCGCCTCGCTTCTGAGGATCACTTGTAATAACTCGTCGACCGTGGTGGGGACACCCTCTTCAATGGAGAGGGGAGAATATTCCATGTCCTCCTCTCCGCTTGTGGAGGGATTATCCATGGGGGGAGCTGTTTCTGAGATATCAAACCCTGATGGGTGGTAGGTGCTAGCCTGGGTGGTATTGGTCATCATATTAAGTGAATAATGCACCACTAAGACCATAGCAATGAAGGCATTCGATCCAATTCCATCTGGTCTTCTGCCCAAGGGTTCACGCTTGTTGAAATCAAAGTAATAGTGGCGTGTCAGCTTGAGCCGGTTAATTCCAGCTTGAAGAAACAGACATGTATGACATACCGCCGTTTCCATGAGCCTGAAATCCTGATATCGTACAACGGTAGGAGGTTGTTGGATCACCTAAGCCTGGTTGGTGTAGGAGTACGAGGTAATTTCCCGATGTTACTTGGACTTTGGAATATTCCTTTCTCTTGCACTTGAAACAAAAAAGAATTGGCTCACATCGGGGTGGTGGCCTCTAACCGACAGATCAGGAAGACGTAAGAGTCATTCAGACCTACCCAGGAATCACTTGTGACAGTGGCGGGCTCAACCTCACTTGCTAGAATTTGCTTATCCTTGCTCTTGTAATATTCGGCGTCCAGATAATGGGTTTCACAAGAGGCAAAAGGAGACACATCTCCCTGGAGCATTCCCACTCGACCATTATAGGATTATTTGATGCGTTAGTGATATGATGAGGGGACTATCGCGTAAAGGTGGAGCCACAGCCTGCCCATCAATGCATTATATGTGATGTCCTGGGAGACAACCATGAATTCGATGCTAACAATCAGGCCACTGAACTAGGTCTTCAAGAGGATATTTCCAACTTGAGTTTTCTTGGTCCGGTCATACCCTTGGATTATGAGGTCGGAGGGAGTTAAATCATCCCTAGACAACCCCAACTTCTGCAGTGTCCAAGTTGGGATTGGGTTAATCCATGAACCTGTGTCAACAAGACAACGATGGACTTCCATGCCATTGAACTGACCAGTGATATACAATGGGAGAATTTTCCCATGCATGGGAGGGTCTTCATCTTCACCGAAGAATGTGATAACTTCCTGGTATTTGACGTTCTCAATTTTCTCAGCGTGGAAGGCTTCTACAGCCGATACCTCTGTCTCAAACTTGAGGGGGCTCCTTAGGGCCCCGGCGAGCGCCTCACGAATTTCAGACGATAGGAAAAGAGACTCATGGATTGAAATCCTTGCTGGAATTCCGGCCAGGTGCTTTATAACATCATACGTTCGGGCCAAATGCAAGCTCCTGCTTACAGGAGGCCATTCAGTGATTGGAGGCAAGACGGGCCCTGCCGACTGGACCGGTGGATGACTGGTACTAGGAATATCTCAATGTTCACTTGTCAAAGCCTCAAGAGTGGCTGCCGGATGAGGACTATAAGGCTTGGGTCGGCTGGTGATAGGGCGTAGCTGGTCGCAGTAGGACCGAGGTGGTTCCGCCTAATCTAGCAACATAAACAATGGTAGAGGCAGACTTATCGCCACCAGATGAAGGGGACGTGTGTGCTGAGATCTGCATTGTGCCTGTTATTAGGTCTTCGCAGTGTGCACGGCCTGGCTAGAGTTTCCAACTTTCATGCCGTAGTGATTCATGTAACCACGACTCCGACGATGCTAGCAACTGCTGTGGACATTGGGAAGGTCTACCCGGCATTCCTCATCGTCGGGAGTCAAAAAAGGATTTACAAACTATATGGTTTTATCTGAAGCATACACCAGACTGTCACTAGAGGTGTCATCCATCACTTGGTGGATTCTAGGAGGAATCTCCATTTCGGGGGGCATAAAATATCCAAGAGTGTGGGATGGTGATGGCATTGTAAGGGCACGTTCTTTCTTCATGTGTCGCCGCTGCTTGCTCTTCTAGGAAGAGGATGGCTGAGATGACGATTCCAAAGTGGTAACCATATATCCTAAGGGATCTAACTAATTCAGGCATGAAAGAATGATTCCATGGGCGTGGGAGACCATCCTGCGGGCCATCCAGTCATTATACTTCTAGGACACATGATCGGAATCATGCTGTCATTCATCCTCGTCGCCGCTACTACCATCTGATCTCACAAAGTCTCATGCCACTTGTGTCAGGACTGGGGCCAACCTAACTATATTATTATCAATATGTACATGGAGCAATTCCTTAAACACATAAAATCTCTGGATGGCGTGCCCCGGGGTCTGGTGATTAGGGTAGTTGTTGGGGTGTTCAGTGAGATTCGCCTCCTCTAGCTTTCGTCACTCAGGCAGCCGCACAATCCTATACTCCAAGGTACTATGGAATTAACCGGGGACCTGAGCCTTGTCAAATGAGTAGGTATGATTCCTTATGTCTGGAAAGGGGGGCTCTAGAAGGTTGGCCTGGACGAGGGGCAAGTGGAGCATGGTGAGGAGGTGGATCCTAATTATCTCACCGAGGTGGTGGCAGTGTGTTATGCGGAGGCGCTTTCAGATTTTGAGGCGGTCCCTGCTGGGCTGGAAACTTTACCCATGTAGGAAGACCCCTATGGGGCTGCAGAGATGGCCTCACTAGTAGAAAATATTGCATCCTAGGGTCCTCATTATAGGCCATAGAAGTGGGCATGGCTCTGGAAGCCCTACTTGCAGGGATTACAGGGGGCAGTGAGCGTGCCTGACGGGCCTATTGTAGGGCTTCTTCGAGGAACTGGGCCTTGTCTGAGAAGTCCTGGAATCCTCCGAGGTATTTCTGAGTGATCATAGATGGCACCAGCTCTACCTATATGATCACTATGTTCATTATCAGTAATTTATCATGAGTCAACATCATGTCAAGGGAGTATGTAATCCCTTTCCACCGGGCGATGAAGTCCACGACTCGCTCATCGGGTCATTTCATGCACTAGAAGAGGTCTGCAATGTTCATCTTCTGGGTTGTGGAACTGAACTTGTAGAGGAATTTCATGTGAAGGTCATCCCTACTAGTCATAGATCCAATAGGTAGCTGGCTATACCAGAAAAATACCAGACACTCTTGCGTCTGAATAAAACAACGGAGCATGGCGGCCTCCTGCTGCGCTGGAGTCCCTAACATAGGCCCTCTCCTCGAGTTGCAGTGGGCCAGGTGATGTGGCGGGTCTCCTGTCCCGTTAAAGGGGGAAAAAGTTGGATTTCCAAATCCCGGGGGTGCTGACATATCATCCACCCATGCTGGGTATGGCTTGCCATCTATTGGGATCAACACTTTCTGGGTTTCTAAAGCCTCTAAGCAAGCTTTTAGGGATTCAATCGGATTGTCTGGATGCGGGTTTCTGTCCTGAAGAGAATCCCTAGCCACATGTGCATTTCATGGGTGCTTAAATTTGGTAGACAAACCCAGCAGCTCATGGATCAGTTGGTGGAGCGACTGTTGGTGTGGTGGAAGGAACCCGAGTGGGGTCTCTTGGGTGATCAAGCCACATAGGGAGGTTTGGAGAAACATATCGCACCCTCTTGACATGTGCTCTTCCCTCTCCTCTATCAGCGAACACGGCGTGATTAGGGTTTCCTAGGAGAATATCATTTAAGGGTATCCATTCCTCTCCATGCTGCCCCGACCGAGGATCACCGTAATCAGGTCACCGCTCTGCAATGCGATCATCCAGAAGCTCATCTACCAACCTCTTCTACTCAGAATTCTATTTCCACATCGTGGCCTTCTCGGGATCTTCCTCTACCTTCTGTGCTGAGACATATGGGTCGGCGAGCATGAAAACCCCAACGTGCTCTTTACCCGTGCTGATGTTCCGGCTCAGTTTTAATGCCTCAGTGGGTGCGGGGAGACCTAGGAGGTTCCTCTATTGATGAGTTATCCTCCCCGATGGGTCCAGTAGTAGCTTTTTATCATAGGGTGATTCCCCATCGAGGAGTTGCAGATTGTTCCCCTCTCTAGATAGATCGACCTTGTTGACCACCACTTCCCTCAGGGGCATGTCCTGAGAGTCACTCAGTGAGTCAGGCTGTCGTCGAATCGCACTGAGGAGAAGGGCGGTGTACTTCCCCCATCCACGGACATACGTGTGGGGGGGTGGCCTCCTCGATAACATTATAGAGTACTTGAAAACTCTAAATGCATTACTGTTGGAGGGCCCTGTGGTGGCCAAGGGATTCAGGGTGACAAACGGTAGGGAGCGCGGCCATGTTGAACTGACTACATTGATTTCCGATATCCTCAAGGTGTGCTTAGCTCCTGGGATATGAAAATTGCTGATGGAAAAAATGGGAGTGAATCACCCAGAGGGTCTGGCAGAAACAGTCAAGCTCTCTCGGGGTGAGCGAATCTGGTGTATCAATATCCGACCCCACAATCATCCACAACTTCTCAAGGAAGTTTCTTGCTGCGAGGATGGTCTATAATATCCATGGCTCAGGTTCAGGATCTGTCCCTTGATTGCCTCTCCCATCTACTGGGAGTGGTTGAGGAACTGGCAGTGGTTCTAAGGTAGGCTGCTGGGCCAGTGGGGTGGCTGGAAGGGAATACGGTGAACAGTCCAATTGGCCGCCGAACCCTAAGTCACCCTCCGAGGGTTACAATTTCCTAGCTTCCATGTCACGATATGATGGCTTCGTTAACAGGCCTCCTGTCACTGTGTCAGTGCTTACCGGGAATACGCTATTTCGTAGATCTTTCACCATCAACCCCCCAAAAAATTCTCGTTCATCTATGGACAAGTTGGTAGGTGCTTCCAGAGAGGCCGATAGTGACTACATGTTTGATCCCTGGGAGTACGCCAAGTCCTCATCCTCCTGGATATACCTTCGGAGGGAGGCGGAGATCATATGGATCTCGCATTCGGGGAGTACGAGGTTGATGCACTGTGTCCCTATCCCATCCCATTACTCAAAGGACTGAGTGTAGGGCTCCATCGCCAAGTCGTACTCCACCTCAGAGTTTGAGAAGAAGGCTAGTCTTATTTCCATCTGGCCTTCGCTGTGATTTCTCTTACGACGATGATGACCCACTTTTCTGACCCTAAGAAGCTCCTCGGGGAAAATCTGATTTCCTTCACGGAGTCCTTTGGCCGCACTAGTGTTGGGGCAGTGAGGACTGAATGTTGGGGTGCGGGGAGCACTGGGGAAAATGTCTAAAGGGAAATGGGGAGGACCACCATGTGGGTGAGCAACCATATATGAAACAACTCCATACCCACAATCAGTGGTAGGGGAAGTGACCCCATACCCTGTGTAGTGGCTGATGGAGAGAGCCCCACCCAGAGTGTTCCTGTCACGGGGAAGCCCCTTACCTATGGAGAGGGTGGTGCTAGGCTGGCCTCTGAGCCAAGGATTGAAGGAGGAAGGGACCACACCTTCCATAACAGTGGCACGGAGTAAGCCTTCACACTAGATGGCACTACTGCGAATTGGTCTGTGGTGGCCATTGCCTTTGCCAACGATCGAGAGAGTCGACCTAACCTTCCCGTGGGGTGGTCGGAGCCTCGATCCAGATCGGGCATATAACTACCCCTTCTCAACATGTGCGAGGGTTTGATGATAGGAGTCACCAGAGGCTCGGGCCATAGTGGTTTCCAATATTGATGCCTCGGGGCGAGCATCCTCTTCTGCTCGTTCCCAATGCTGGTGTCGGGTCAGATGGGTTGAAGCTGGTGGTGCGGTCATCGGGGTTGCCTGCTCCTTGGCACGAGGAGTCGGGCGGCGGCGTCGACACGGCCTGGAGGGGGCCCTTACAATGAACCTTTATTGTGGGTCTCTGATCGGGAAAACCCGAACAACCCCTAGCTCATTGGAATATGGAAGGGAGGTGTCGTGGTGTTCTAGGGATAGACTCCCGAAACGGTTGAACATTGGAGTGGGGGTGGTGGCTCCCTACGTGGCCCTCTAGGGTGGCGTTGGAGATGAGGAGAATATGCCTCGAGGTCCAAACGGGCCACGTCCCTGGTGGGGATGACCTTCCTCCTCGTACCTACGAATGATGTCTTTGATTTCCCTCCGTTGGATAATCTCGGACAGAGAGAGGGGGCGTGATTTCCCGGTAGTCACGGCGGTCGGATCAGTTGTGGAAAAGGAGGAACCACGTGGGGTGGCCGTGTTAGTACTGCCCCTGCCCCTACGCCAGTGGGAAGGTGGTGATCAAGCTCCAGATGCAGCGATCTGATTCCTGAAAGCAGGGAGATGAACCCATTAGCACTAACTGGAAACGAAATTGACAATAAATAGCCCAACGCCATTCCATATTCCATAGTTGGGAAAAGGGATCCACGCTAACAAAGTCGTAGAATGGAGTGATCAACATCCTGACTGCCCCAACCCCTAGTGGGTTTCACATCATAGTGTTGGGTACCTGGACGTGGTGACATGCTAATCTTCCAACACCCCAAACACTATCAACCTCTATATTGAGGAGAAGCGATTCACGTCGGGATCACCATTTCTGTTTCTGATGATTTCCACTAGGGTGCGTGCACACATCCTTCATACAGGGGAGGACGTGTGGCTTGTTTCCCCACATTCCCGCATTCCAAAGGCAGGCATCATTTGCTCCTTATTCAGGGACATCTACTCCTTGATCGAAACCGGGATGATGGGATATCAGTTCTTCCTTTCGTGGATTCCTCCTTGGAGCTCATCACCTAGTCCGTGTCTCCCTCATAGATTTAAGATGTATTCATGAATCTTGTTATAGGTTCCATATCTTCATTGGCACCAGTTAATTACATTACTTCCATCGAGACGCTCCAAGGGGTCTAGTTGGGGTAGCAACCTTCGGTTATGAGATTGGTCATGTTGAGGTTTCATTGGCATGTCTAGACGCTGGAGGATTGACATGTATGTCTTTAGTCCCTTATTATAGGGATTCTCAAATGCACGGAAGCCCGAGGCATCCCACATATAACGTGGGGAATTTCATGCCATAAGCATGTATCTGAGTTTTTCCTTAGCTTTTGTTTTTTATCATGGGGTATGCTGCCAATTTAACGTCCAGCCGGGATGGTTACGCCAACGGTGTGTCTCCTGAGTTTTTTCTTCAGCTTCCCATGTCTAACATGGGGTATTCGGTGATTTTAACATCTTGTGGAGATGGTCACGCCAAGGGCCTGTCTTCTGATATTTTCCTCAGCTTCCCATGTTTAACACAAGGTATGTTGTGAGTTTGACGTCTGGCGGATATGGTTACACCAAGGGTGTGACTTCTGAGGTTTTCCTCAGCTTCCCATGATTATCACGTGGTATGCGTCGAGTTTAACTTCCTACGGAGAAGGTTTCAGCAAGGTCATGTCTTCTGATATTTTCCTCATCTTCCCATGTATAACACATGGTATGCTACGATTTTAACATCCTCCGGAGACGGTCATGCCAAGGTTGTGTCCTCTGAGGTTTTCCTCATGTTCCCATGTACAACACGTGGTATGCCGCAAGTTTAATGTCCAGCGGGGATGGATCGGACTGATCGGAACACTGAGAGTGGATCGGATAAATGAACCCTTGAAGGGAACTCTGATGTTGGGGCCTGCACGAGGGCAGCTTCCCGAATGTTGTGAAGTAGAGTGATGTGGCTTGATCCCACCGGGATGTGGCGGCCCGGGTAAGAATCAGGATGGGTGATGATATGAAGAGGGTCTTCAACCTCATAGAGGCTTCATACATATCCCAGTGGTAGGGAATAAAAGTCCATGTAGTTCGATGATACGGTGAGACACCTGAAAAGGCGGACCATGAGAATGAACACATTGATGGATCCCAAAGGGAGTAAAGACTCTAGGCTAGGGCATGAGCTTCCTGAGTCAAGAGGTCTCGATGGAGAGTTCAGGATGAGATGTGGGTGTTATGATTGATCCTTGTGGAGGCTTCCTACATACCATTCCATGACATGGATCAATGTCCTCATAGTTTGGGTATACAGTTTAACATCCTGTGGGATGGGGGCATTTGGGGCTTATGCTCTGAGGCTGCCCAAGGTGGATATGGGGCTTACGCTCTAAGGCGGCCCATAATGATGGATATGGGGATTATGATCTGAGGTGGCCCATATGGTTCGAGATCCAACACAAAGGGGTTGGAACAACTAGGTGGTGGGCTTGAACCTCGTGGAGGCTTCCTACATACCATGCCTTGGTAGGGATCAAAGTCCCCGTAGTTCGGGTATACAGTTTAACGTCATGCAGGACTGGGGAATTTGGGCCATACGCTCTAAGGTGGACCAAGGTGGATATGGGGATTATGCTCTGAGGCGGTACACAATGATGGATTTGGGGCTATCCTCTGAGGCAGCCCATATGGTTTGCGAACCGACACAAAGGGGTCGGAACAACCTGGTGGTGGGCTTGAACCTTGTGGAGGCTTCCTACGTATCATTCCTTAGCAGGGATCAATGTCCTTGTAGTTCACTGATATAGGGCATATGCTCTGAGGCGGCCCACAATGATGGATATGGGGATTACACTCTGAGGTCTCCAATAGGGTTGGTGAATCGGCGCAAAGGGGTCAGAACAACCGGGTTGTGGGCTTGAACCTCATGGAGGCTTCCTACGTAACGTGCCTTAGCACAGATCAATGTCCTTGTAGTTCGCCGAGATGGGGCTTATTCTATGAGGAGGCCCATGGTGCATGTCACCGTCGATGATCACTCTAAGCCCACATGAGTCATGCATAGTGTGAGAAATAAGAGGCAATAAGGACCAGGCGATCACATCACGAACGGTGCATCCATGGGAAGTGCAGAGGGGCTTTTGCGTTTAGCGGCCCATGGTGCCAGGACATACTCTAGGATGGAGGACCGAATGCGACAAAGTGCAGAGGGAGAGGGATTTGGGACTGAACAAAGGAGATGCCTCATTCCCTATCAGGCCCTCCACCGGACTTGGAAATGGGGAAGTATGGAGGTGCATGGGTGCTACCATCCGCAAGAGAGTCTAGGGGCTTACACCACGGTGGTTTCCCTTAACCGATTTACAAACACCACTCCGAGAGGGAGTATATCATTCTATGTGAGGAAGATTCCATTCCCACGGAGATGAGCACTGTAAAGAATTTCCGATCTGGGGGGACCCTGCGTGCGAGGCACGGGGCCGAATCACTATTTAACATCATGTGTTGTGGATTAGGTGCTTGGAAGTTTAACGTCTTGTAGCTCGGATGAGGTGGGTTCTCTCCACACCCCTCAGAATTACAGAACCGACACCCTCTACCCCTTGTGGGAGGGAAGGCATAGGCAAGGCCGTAGTGAAGCGGGGCCACAGAGCGAACCACGAGATGCCCATGTTAGCATGGCTATGCGAAGAAGCAATATCCGTTAGCGTGCCTATGAGATGGAGCATGAGGCAAAGCCACACAATGGGAAATACCACCCAAGGGACCTTGAGGTTACTTAGTACGAGCCTGGAAGGCCGTACATGAAAACAACATATGACGTGCATGCCCAGTATAGAGACATCGGGCGCCTATACAGGGTGGCGCCCAGGGGGGGCGTCAAGGTGAGGGATCCTGGGGATTGTGTGCAAAAAAAATTGTTTGCGTGCAAAACACCGGGATGGCGCGTAATTTGGTAGCGGAATTGTACATGACTTTGGAGAATAGCACGCAGGGGATGTGAATTGCACCCAATTGGAAAATGCCGAACCCTAAGTCATGGCCACACCCACTGAAGGGACTGCGCGCAATTGTACCTTTTTCGCAAAATGGAAGGAATTGTGTGCAAGTGAGGACCCCTGAGAAGATTGGAATTTTATTTAAGCTGGAGGGCTTGCGCGCAAAGGCAGATCCCATGGTGAGGTTGTGAGAAAAGAGTTAGTACCTGAAGGGCATCTTGCTCGCGTGGAAGTCCTATTTCGTGCATGAGCGCCATTTCAAATTACAAAACCCCAAAACAGAAGGGGTATCCTTCTATTTATAGGTTCCCGGCATTACGGAATCCAGGCGGTGCCAGAAATGTTGTGCACTAGATATGGTGGCGTGAAAACTGACACCGCGCGGGGCGGGAAAGCAAAATTGCGCGCCAGAGCTGGGGACCTTTCGCGAATCCCGAACTCCTTCCACGCATCCAACCTTTTTTCACACACATCCTCCTTTATTTTGCGAAACGCTTCCGGGCCCTCTGGACCGGGCTTCCGGATACGAATATGACATCAGTTCGTCATTTTGAAACTTTCTTCAGTAGTTACAGACTTTTTGGCATCTACGATGATGTACATACCTGACCCATCACATTTACTAATTCAAGAGGTGGTACCAATGGTGACTGGCCTCTGCTATGAGGAATCGTCTTGGATGATCATTTATCATATAGAAAAAGTTCTCTTAAATATGTAAATTTCCATCTTCAATGTGTACTATAGAAACTGAAATTTTGAAGTAGCAGCATGGGAACCAAAGGAATTGTTGAGGTAGAGTTACCCTTCTCCGATTTAGTTTTGGAAAATAATATTTTGATAGAGAAATTTTCTAAGGGGGGATGTTTGTAATGACCAAAAGATTTATGAAAAAAATTCCCTTTCATTTAATTAAATTCCTTATGGATATTGAAGAAACATGCAATCTTTTTGTTTTATTATATACAATTATATTAAATTTAACATTATGTATCCATACCATGGATAATATATCCATTGAATAGTTATCACCTTAATAGTATAAATATAGGGGTTTAAGAAATTTTTTGGCATATGAAAAGGATGTGATGGCCACAAAAAATACAATCATACCCAATGAAGACCATTAATTTGAGCTTTAGAGGGAGATTTAATTTTTGGGCTTTTCCCTACACCATTCCTAAGATTACATCCAAAAACATAAGCATGATCAAAACTGTTAATCAGACAAGGTCAATATTATCTAGATAACAATCGATCCCAACTTTACAAAACTGACCCAAGAAATCCCCTACATTGTTCACATTACTCATAGAGTTTAAGCTGGTGTAATAAAGGGAAATGTAAAAGACCCCAGCATTATGGTTTTTTGCATTATTTTTTTATATAATAAATATTTTACATTCCTTCTATTATTGTAACTTTTTAAATGATTTTTAAGGAATTCTTTTTAATATTCCAATTCAATTAAGAAATATATTTTCATGTATTAATTTATTTTTGAATTAAATAATATTTTAATGAAGTATTATTCTTAAATTAATTTTATTAAATATTAGTGATCATATTGTTTTTATGACGAAAAAAGTATCTTTTATTATGCTTTAAAAACTACTATTTACAAACCGAAATATTTTTTAATGAATGTTTTATTTAATTTAAAAAGAAAAATTCACATATTTAGAATATTATTTAGATAAAATAAATAATATTTCTCTCAAATAAGGATTTCAAAATTATCTAATTGTTAATTTTTCCTAATTTTCAAAGACAATCCATTTGTTGGGAAAATAGTTCAACTCCGTATAAATATAAATTGTGTTTTATGACTTCATAATGACCCATTAGTTATGTAATTAAATATTAAAAAAAAATAAATTATGAAAATTATATCTTTTTAAATTAAATTGAAATAAAATTTGGTTTATTTGATTTATTTTATAAACACTTAGTGAATCCTCTAAGACATGTAACATATTTTATGATTTTAAATTTATTTCATTGAATGTTTGACTGAACTCCACATAAGAAAATGAAATATTTTAATATCATTGGCCCCCAAACATATTAAATCATGTATCCCACTCCCATGTGTATGAAACTGTAACACCCCGAGATTTTATGAAAAATATTTTTTTAATTTCATTAATGTATTGTGTTGTACGCTACACCAAAAGGAGCTTGCACAACACGCATCCTTGACTTTCCTTGCATTACACGCAATCACAACCTTCCTCGATAGCGTGTGTAGTACGCAATAACGAGTTTCACTAAACAACAATATGCTATTAAAATATTATTAAAACTAGCCATTATGAATAGTAATAACCACTTTTTGAAATTTTTTAAATTTTATTTTTCAAAATGGACTTCATTTTTGGATTCGGAATATCGAAATTAGCTTAGGGTGAAATTTTGGTACTTTTCGGATAACTTTCATTTTCTGATGAATAGTGAAAATTACTAAATTTTAATTAAAAACAACCTTTTTAATCGAAATAATTAATAGTGATAAATTATTAATTTGAGTGGTTTTAAAGTATATTTAGAATATATTTTTTTACAATTTAATACAATTTTGGTCATTGGATGTAATTTCACATTTAAACCAAACATAAACAAGTGTTAATCTTTTGATAGTTATTATCTCTTAAAAACACGCTATTTGTTTTGACGATGGGAATTAATTTTTAAATTAAGTAATGAAACTGATATTTTTTGAATTTGGTAAAATAGACACCGTTTTTCAGTTCATAATATCAAATATAGCTTAGGCCTAATTTTTGGTATTTTTCTTGAATCTTTCATTTTTTGGATGAATAGTGAAACCACCAAGTGGTAGTTAAAAAATGAATTTTTCATAAAACATAATTTTACTGCTTCTGTGAGTGTAATTTCAAAAATATGAAAGACATGGTTGAATTCAGTAAGTAAAATTTGGTTCAATGAGAGGAAAATAATTTTTGGTGAATAGTAACTTTTTACTTTTTTTTACCACGGTTAAAAATAAATAGGGTAATTAGGGGTAAAAATGATATTATTATTACCCTAACACATGTTATAATTCTATTTTATAAGTGTAATTCGACCAAAAACAACATTAGGAATAAAATATGACCATTTAGGCCCACTTGGATTAGATTAGGACATTTATTATTAATTTATTTAAAGAAGGGTTAAAATAGTTAAAATCAATGTTTAATAAGTATATCATTTTTAATATAGGGTTATACATAAGATAAATTAGACTATAAATATTCATTATAAAGCTAAAAAGATTTCCTACATAATGGTATTTTATTTGTAATTTTCAGACATTAAATAATTTACATTATTTATGACACAAAGATGATGCAGTAATTATCTTATTAATGAAATATTGACATAATTGATGTTATAAATACCAAAATAAATGTAATATGAGACTTTTTATGAATTAAACTAATTTTCTATGTTAATATGACATTTTAGTATTGATTTAATTTACTTTTTTCGAACTAATCATTCTGTAATACAAAAATCAATTACTAAATAGTGTCAAAATTGACATAAAATAGTTTTTAAAACTTATATTATATTATTAATTGTTATTTTATTCCTAAAAATGTAAGGATCGGTCAAATGACTTAGATAAGGTTATATATATTAATAATAAACAACTTTTAGTTTGTTTGGCTTCTTATAGTATGTTTATTAACCTTATAGTGTAAGAACACAAAAAGACACGGTAAAAGAAAAATTATCTAACTTAAAGTTAAATATAAATGATAAGGTTAAAATAAGAACCTAAACATGTCTAAATTCTATTCGATGATATTATTGTGACCCATCCCCCCTTATATTCGAAAAAAATCAATTTGGATCTATTTAAAACTGAATTTGGCTTTATAATAAAATAATATTTTTAGTTATTCCAAAGGTGCCCCTCCCCTCCCTTATAAAAGGGCACCTCCTCCCTCTCTTCCTCACACCACTTTGAGCCTTCAAGTGTGGCCAAACCCTGCCAAATTATCTTCTCCACTTCCCTATAAACATCCTAGAGGTCCTGGTATTCTTCAAAAACCAATTTTAGTTCCCTAAGAGGAGGACTCAAAGAGGCGCTTCAAAGAAGAGGTAATGTCCGTTACCGATTCATTCAACTTTATTTCTTCTTATACTTCTTCTTATTAGGTTTTTTCATTATGAAGTAATAACATCATTATCACTAATATACTGATATTTTATTATATGTATGAAACAACCCTATTTCACTATCTATCCGTCCAACGGAAAATGAAATCACCGCGCATGCGTACGTACGGAATACCGTCTCCACGCCGTGGTGTAATATATTTTCCACCACCACCTTATTTGGATGGGTAAAATGGTGTACATAATAACTATATATGATTATTGTAAAGTGATATTGATTCTGAAATAATATACATACACTCCAATATAATTCCATGATCATGAGAACAATATCATCGCTCGTGCGTACGTACGGACTACCGTCTCCACGACGCGATGAGATTAATTCTCCACATTAACCATTCATGAATGATTATAATGTATATATAATAAGTAATAATGAAATATATGTCATAATAATGATACTGTATTTATTTGTATATATATTTATGTCGTCTACTTAATTCTATTCAACTCAATAAGGAAACGAAAACAGCGTTCATGCGTACGTACGGCCTACCGTCTCGATGAACGGTGTATTTCTTTCAATTTACTAATCTATTATATATATGTATATTCTGAATATATATTATATATAAATCATGTTATATTTTCTGAAATTATGTAATCATGATCTACGTAATCATATGAATAATTACAAGTCAAAACACAGACGACAAATGAAACGATTTTACCCAAAACGCTCTTTAACATGGAATTTACAGAAGAACGGGTAATATAAAGTCATAAGTGAACCATATATGATATCATAACAATTAGTATGATTCTGGAATAAGTAAATGACATTATTTAAATCATTAAACTGTAGGATCGGACACTTACGAAGCAAATCAGACCTAAGGTAAGGGATAAATTTTCAATCTCATTTTTATCCGAGATTGCTTATACATAAGTATTTACTGGGGTTACGTTTATCATCCATGACCATGTTTTCTGAAAATGCTTTCATAAAATATTTAACATTCTTCCATGGATGTTAAAAGTCATTTTTACCCTTTATGTACTTTTTACCACATTGTATGAATGGAATCTTTCCTTTGGTTAACATATAAGGTACTTTTTGACTTTTCTGACAAAAGTACGAGGAGAATGTTATTTTTAACATATACAGCGTGAACAGATTTTTACTGTTTTATAATGCCTCGTTTTCAAGACGATTCCTCTAAAAGATTTCATGATTATATTCAACAAAACCCTTATCTTTTATAATTGCATGGAATTTTGTGAAAAGAAAATGATTTTAAAGAAGAAAGGATATTTTCCTCAAGAATTCATTTCAAGTATTTTGTCAAAACTATTTTCCATCTAAGATGACATTATTTCATATGTGTATGTTTCAAGTAAAATGTCACTATGAATTAAATGTTTTCAATTTTCTTATGATGAAATGATGTCAACTGTTTATGGATTATGTTATGATGGCCTGATGTTTAAGAATCCCATTTTATTTCATGGGTTATGCTATGACGTATGATTTATGATTTTGTGTCACACGAAAGAATGATTTCATTATGAGATGGGTGGGACCTATATATCCCTCCAATTAATTGGGTAAAGATTTATATCTCATGAGATAGACATGGATGGATTGGAAAGTTAAACCGGTTTAGTGATGCAGGACTGGAACGAGGAGTGAACTCGATTAAGAAAGGGACTTTGTCCACTAAGATGGTCTTAGAAGCCATGCCTTCGCCACTATGGAAATCATATCAAGTGCTTAATGGTTTACACAATTACATTATTTATTCCCATGCTATTTTATCATTCTTAATGTTTCTTTATGATCTATTCCTTACATACTTCCATGTTTTGTGTCATTTCTCAAGATTTTGATGTTTAAACATTATGTTCATGTTTTTAAGTTCAAATGTATATGGTATGTTTTATCTTATCCATGCATACCCTTAATGAGCATTTGAGCTCACCCTTTTTATGACTTCTATTCCCCATGATATAAAGAAAGGTTTTAGGTAAGAAAAAAAGGGGAAGATCTTTATGGGAGATGTTTAAGATCTTTCACCATGATTAGAAGATTACGTTCCAAATTTCCAAAGACACTAAACTATTACGGTCCTTGTGTGTCTGTTTTTGTTATGTATTAAGTATTCCGCTAATGTAATGTAATTTCCTTGTATGTCAGGTTTTGGGTCTGTATAGTTGGTATCAGAGGAAAAGTTTAGTCAACCTTTGGAAACTAGGATGCGAAAACGTTAGTGAGATCTCTAGAGATATTTCTAAGGTATGTCTAGGGGTGTCCCTAAGGATAAGTATATGTATAGGATATAGTCCTAGAACTATGGTAACGATATTAGATTAAACCAAAGATGTTAGATATTGAAGTTACTCCCCCTTTATTATGATTTTTTCCTCTCACACTATTCTTTTTGGGTTTTAGAAAATGGTTGGAAACAAGATGATTCACGATAATGGAGGATATGATGGACAATGGAATGATATTGTTCATGAGAAACCAAATGAAATGGGATTTGGAAGTCCAAACATCATTATTATGTCGAATCAGCAATCTCATATTATGATCAATAAAGGAAAATTTGGTAAGTTTCCTAACTCAGCTAATAAGAGAATGATGGAGTTTCATTATGATCATAGAGGAAAGAAAGTTCAATTTCCCCTATGTAAATCATGTGGTAAGAGGCATCAAGGAGAATGTTTCAAAGGAACTGGAAGATTCTTCGGGGGTGGAAAATAAGGACACAAAGCCAGTAAGTGCAATGGAAAAGGTTCAATTAACACCAGGGATAAGGATAATGGTATTTCTACGACATCAACAATGGTTAAATGTTTTAAATGTGGAATGTACGAGCATAATGCAAACCAATGACCTAATGGAAAGTCTCATGAAGAGAATCAGAATGGTCATATGGGTAGTATTATATTAATGATGATGAAGAGACTAAAAATGATATGTCAGTTGAAAGAATTGTTGAAGCTTGGTCAATGGTTTAAGAATGTAGTGGAATGATTACATGTTTATCATGTGTAATGTTGTATTAGTAATCTCATGGTACTTGGAATAATGATACATCTATGGATTGTTACACTTTTGTCTTTCCTTGAGTTTTGAAAGTGTATGATTAATGGTACCAGTATCCATGAAAGGTTATTTAGATATTTTTGGAATGTAGATGATATGTGCATAATGAAGGGATAAGAAGAAAATTAAATGTTTGATTGTATTCATGAGCTCATGACTGATATAACGAGAAGGTTATATCATGGATTGAGTATATAGAATTTTTGGATTTTGGTATGTGGAAAGAGCTAACATTTGACAGCATTCATGTTTTCACTAAGGTTTAATGGTTATTCATTTTTAAAGAGAATACATGATTAAGGTATTCACATGATTGTAATGTGACCAACAAGATATATGGGGGATAAATGATGGAATTCACATGCTTGGTTGATGAAATTTCAACTAATCGTTTTCTTTATACTATGAGCTTGGACCGAAGTATTTTAGATAAGCATAAATATTGGAATGGATTATGTTGGACATAAGTTAGTATTGTTTAAGGATATAACTTTTTTTTGATATTATTTATGGGATGTTATATTAATGTAGTTTCAGAAAAAGGACAACCTGCAGGACGGGCGACAATTATCGCGTCGGACAAGGCTATGGGAATCAAACCCACAACCGAAGTGAGACTGGCCTTTATCACCTACCACTGGACTACATGAAGTCCCTGTTTAGTATAAAATAGTTTTATTTTTTTAAGCGGAATGATATATGAGAAATAAGTTCATTTTTGAATCCATATACGATTAATCTAACCATAAGATGGAATTATAAATTTTGATAACCTTTTGTTAAAAATAGATGGAATGACCCATCATTCTATCACATGATCTGCTAACACATCACGAATAACAAATTCAACTTCATTTCTTAATGGTATGAAGTGGAAATTTTTCAATTCACGAACAACATTGAAATTGTACCAAAATCATGTAAGTATTTCTTTTAATTCTTCAAATTTAGGGAAATGATCTTGAAAACCAAAAATGTTGTCCTAGTTCCCTTATATCCAATGAATCAGATGGTACCTTAGATCATCACAAATTTATGGCTTTGTGATTGATTGCTTTTTCATAGCCATGTTCTCTACCACTCTCCATCAGAACTTGATGTTTAGATCTCTCTTCCATATCCATATTTTCACCTATGTTATCCTATATGGAAACCCAGTGATGAGTTACATTGGGTAACCGTTACATTTCATACTTCAGTTTTTAAAGCCATGTTTTGGAATTACTTTTTATGATGTGGGTTTCTATTAATGAAAATTTCAAGTAGTAAACCATTTATAACACCAACGAATTTCGAGGGAGAAATTCATTTTAAGGGGGGTAGAATGTAACACCCCGAGATTTTATGAAAAATATTTTTTTAATTTCATTAATGTCTTGTGTTGTATGCTACACCAAAAGGAGCTTGCACAACATGCATCCATGACTTGCCTTGCATTACACATAATCGCGGCCTTCCTCGATAGCGTGTGTAGTACGCAATAATGAGTTTCACTAAACAACAATATGCTATTAAAATATTATTAAAACTAGCCGTTATGAATAGTAATAACCACTTTTTGAAATTTTGTAAATTTTATTTTTCAAAATGGACTTCATTTTTGGACTCTGAATATCGAAATTAGTTTAGGGTGAAATTTTGGTACTTTTTGGATAACTTTCATTTTCTGATTAATAGTGAAAATTACTAAATTTTAATTAAATACAACCTTTTTAATGGAAA
The DNA here is from genome assembly GCA_963277665.1 of Viscum album. Taxonomy (NCBI): domain Eukaryota; kingdom Viridiplantae; phylum Streptophyta; class Magnoliopsida; order Santalales; family Viscaceae; genus Viscum; species Viscum album. The sequence continues at coordinate 1,880,014,442 of OY728140.1, forward strand.
TAACTAATAGTGATACATTATTAATTTGAGTGGTTTTAAAGTATATTTAGAATATATTTTTTACAGTTTAATACAATGTTGGTCATTGGATGTAATTTCACATTTAAACTAGACATAAACAACTGTCAATCTTTTGATAGTTATTATCTCTTAAGAACACGATATTTGTTTTAACAACAGGAATTAATTTTTAAATTATGTAATTAAAATGACATGTTTTGAATTTGGTAAAATACAAATCATTTTTCAGTTCATAATATCAAATATTGCTTAGGCCTAATTTTTGGTATTTTTCCGGAAACTTTCATTTTTTGATTAATAGTGAAACCACTAAGTTGTAGTTAATAGAATGAATTTTTCGTGAAACATAATTTTAACGCTTCTGTGAGTGGAATTTCAAAAATATGAGAGACATAGTTGAAGTCAGTATGTAAAATGTGGTTCAATGAGATGAAAATAATTTTTGGTGAATTGTAACTGTTTACTTTTTTTACCACGGTTAAAAGTAAATAGGGTAGTTAAGGGTAAAAGTGATATTATTATTACCCTAACACATGTTCTAATTCTATTGGATAAGTGTAATTCGACCAAAAACAACCTTAGGAATAAAATATGACCATTTAGGCCCACGTGGATTAGATTAGGACATTTATTATTAATTTATTTAAAGAAGGGTTAAAACAGTTAAAATCAATGTTTAATAAGTATATCATTTTTAATATAGGGTTATTCATAAGATAAATTCAACTATAAATATTAATTAGAAATCTATAAATATTTCCTACATAATGGTAGTTTATTTGTAATTTTTAGACATTAAATAATTTAATTTATTTATGACACAAAGATGATGCAGTAATTATCTTATTAACAAAATATTGACATAATTGAAGTTATAAATATCAAAATAAATGTAATTTGAGACTTTTTATGAATTAAAATAATTTTATAGGTTAATATTACATGTTATTATTGATTTAATTAACTTTTTTCGAACTAATCATTCTGTTATACAAAAATCAATTACTAAATAGTGTCAAAATTGACATTAAATAATTTTTAAAACAAATATTATATTATTAAGTGTTATTTTATTCCTAAAAATCTATGGTTCGGTCAAATAACTTAGATAAGGTTATATATATTAATAATAAACAAATTGGGGTTCGTTTGTCTTCTTATAGTATGTTTATTAACCTTATAGTGTAAGAACACAAAAAGGCACAGTAAAAGAAAAATTATCTAACTTAAAGTTAAATATAAATGATAAGGTTAAAATAGGAACCTAAACTTGTCTAAATTATATTTTATGATATGATTTCGACCCATACCCACCTTAGATTAGAAATAAATCAATTTGGATCTATTTAAAACCGAATTTGGCTTTATAATAAAATAATATTTTTAGTTATTCCAAAGGTGCCCCTCTCCTCTCTTATAAAAGGGAACCTCCTCCCTCTCTTCCTCACACCACTTTGAGCCTTCAAGATCGGCCAACCCCTGACAAATTCTCTTATAAACTTCCATAGAAACATCCTAGAGGTCCTGGTATTCTTCAAAGACCAATTTTGGTGCCTTAAGAGGAGGACTCAAAGAGGCGCTTCGATGAAGAGGTAATGTCTGTTACCGATTCTTTCAACATTATTTCTTATTCTACTTCTTCTTCTTAGGTTATATCATTATGAAGTAATAACATCAGTATCACGCATATACCGATATGTTATTATAAGTATGAAACAACCCAAGTTCCCCATCTATCCATCCCACGGAAAACGAAATCACCGCGCGTGCGTACGTACGGAATACTGTCTCCACGCCGTGGTGTAATCTATTTTCCACCACCACCTTACTTGGATGGGTATAATGGTTTACATAATAACTATATATGATTATTGTAAATTGATATTGATTCTGAAATAGTATACATACACTCCAATACAATTCCACGATCATGATAACGATATCATCGCTCGTGCGTACGTACGGACTACCGTCTCCACGACGTGATGAGATTCATTTTCCACATTAACCATTCATGAATGAGTATAAAGTATATATAATAAGTAATCATTAAATATATTACATAATAATGATACTGGATTTATGTGTATATATATTTATGTTGTCTACTTAATTCCATTCAACTCAATAAGGAAACGAAAACAGCGTTCATGGGTACGTACGGCCTACCGTCTCCATGAACGGTGTATTTCTTTCCATTTGCTGATCTATTATATATATGTATATTCTGAATATATATTATATATAAATAATGTTTTATATTCTGGAATTAAGTAATCATGATCTATTTATTCATATGTATAATTACAAGTCAAAACACAGACAACAAATGAAACGATTTTACCCGAAACGCTCTTTAACATTAAATTTACAAAAGAACGGGAAATATAAAGTCCTAAGTGAACCATATATGATATCATAACAATGAGTATGATTCAGGAATAAGTCAATGACATTATTTAAATCATTATACATGTGGTTTGGATACTTACGAAGTAAATCGGACATAAGGAAAGGGATAAATTTTCAATCTCATTTTTATCCGAAATTGCTTATAGGTAAGTATTTACTGGGGTTACGTTTATCATCCATGACCATGTTTTCTAAAAATGCTTTCATAAAATGTTTAACATTCTTCCATGGATGTTTAAATTCATTTTTACCATTTATTGACTTTTCACCACATTTAATGAATGGAATATTTCCTTTGGTTACCATATAAGGTACATTTGACTTTTCCGACAAAAGTATGAGGAGAATGTTATTTTTAACTTGTACAGTGTGAACGGATTTTTACGGTTTCATAACGCCTCATTTTAAAGAAGCTTCCTCTAAAAGATTGCATAATTATTTTCAAAAAAATCCTTATCTTTTAAAATTGCATGGAATTTTGTGAAAAGAAAATGATTTTAAAGAAGAAAGGATATTTTCCTCAAGATTTCATCTCAAATATTTTGTCCAAATTATTTTCCATCTAAGATGACATTATTTCATATGTGTATGTTTCAAGTAAAATGTCTCTCTGATTTAAATGGTATCAATTTTTTTATGATGAAATGATATCAATTGTTTATGGATTATGTTATGATGGCATGATGTTTAAGAATCCCATTTTATTTCATGGGTTATGCTATGATGTATGATTTATGATTTTGTGGCACACTAAAGAATGATTTCATTATGAGATGGGTGGGACCTGTATCTCGTCCAATGCATTGGGTAAAGATTTATATCTCATGAGATAGACATGGATGGAACGGAAAGTTAACCCGGTTCAGTAATATAGGACTGGAACGAGGAGTGAACTCGATTCAAAAAGGTACTTTTTCCACTAAGATGGTCTCTGCAGCAATTCCTTGGCTGCTATGGAAATCATATCATGTGCTTAATGGTTTCCAAAATTACATGTATTATTCCCATGCTATTTTATCATTCTTAATGTTTCTTTATGATCTATGCCTTATGTACTTACATGATTTGTGTCATTTCTCAATCATTTGATGTTTAAACATTATGTTCATGTTTTTAAGTTCAAATGTATATGGTATGTTTTATCATATCCATTCTTACCCTTACTGAGCATTTGATCTCACCCTTTTTATGTTTTATTTTCCCCAAGATACAAATAAATGTTTTAGGTAAGAAAAAAGGGGAAGATCATTATGGGAGTTGTTGAAAATATTTCACCACGATTAGAAGATTACGTTCCAAGTTTCCAAAGACACTAAACTATTACGGTCCTTGTGTGTCTGTTTTTGTTATGTATTAAGTATTCTGCTAATGTAATGTAGTGTACATGTAGGTCAAGTTTTGGGTCTCTACAGAAACCATAGTAATAATAATTGGATGGTTTTTCATTTTCAATATTCTATTGAGTAGTGTCCAAAACGAAAATAATAACGAATTTCCATTACTTTTCTATATAAACAAACCCAAGACACTATTTCTCTTCATTGAATGTATTTTAAGATCTACTATCCTCTGTTCCCCTACTCCCTAGTGTCCTTCCATTGCACCCCAATCTCCCAAGAGTCAACTTTAAAGCCTTTTGTGTCACAGATCCATGTAAGTGATCCACAACTCCCCTCTTTTATCAAGAACTAATTTTATGATATGTATCATAATATAAATTTGAATATATTGGGATTTGTTCATAAATAATCACATTATAATAAATATTATTTATAAATAATGAGATTCTACGTTAAACACTAATTAATCCATGCATTATGATTTATAACCACCCATTACCATATCCAAATTTTGTAAGGGATCCCCCTATTCCTATTTCATCACGGAAAACATTAATGTCATTCTTTTTAATTTACATTTTCAGGATTTTAGATATGATCATCCATAACTCCTTAATTTTCATTTGGTGTATACATGATGGTATATTATATTCACTCTCATTAATTCCCACTATGATTATTTAATCTGGCCCACTAATATGCAGAAATTCCGAATGGGATTTCCCTCTATCATTTCCATTCCAGAAATTTATTTTATATTATGAAAATAGATTTCATTTAACATATTTTATATTATGTTCTATGATCCCCTCACTTTCCATCACATATGTAAATGATGAGAGACCCAACACCTCTCATCATCCAAATTTATGAATTTCCACATGATGTTTTTAGGCTTCTAAAATTGCTCTATGATTTTCCATGCCAAAATCATAATGTATTTAATACCATAATCATTTCTCTATCATGTGTATTCACCTTTATAAAAACATACATATCAAATGGTGAATTATATGAATGAATTTCACATTCCATGATCATGTAATAAATTAATATTTTGAATTTATCCATTTTATTTGATCTATATGTCACACATTAGCATGATATTGAAATTATTATGATGAGTGTTCCCTGATAGATCTTCAATGCATTGGGTAATGTTTCGTATCAGGATACATCAAGTTGGGATAGGGTTTATTTTATTTCTTTATAGGAATTTTTTCCAACATGTGGGGATAGGGGTTTCCCTAATTACTTTATGTAAATAATGTATTGTTTTCTATTGTTGCCACATTTTCATGTTTTGATAGTCATGTTATATCATGAAATTATGTTCATTATTCTCTTATGTTATATGATATGCCTATATCCTATCATGAATTTTATTGTTCAGGTAATTACTTGTTTACTCCCTTACTATGATTTATAGCTGGCCCTTTTCTTGTTTTTTTCCTTAGGTTGTCCCATATAAAGCTATGTGTGAATGAATGATGTGGTTATGTAAAAAAGGTTTTCAATAATGATGATTATTTGATGTTTTATGAAGTTATGTAATTTTCTTAATCCCCAAATACAATAGACCTCTGAATATAATGATTTGTATGAAGTGAAAGTTTATATAATAAATTATGTTTTAATGTGAAATAGAGAGCGTGGTTTTATAGATAATGAAATTAATAAGTTGAATCCAACATCTCCATCACTATGCATAATATACTAGTCAAAACATATCCACTAATGCAAAACATCTATTATATGAACATCAATTCCTCTGATATGAGAAACAACCACCATCCACTACTTCTACAATATGATCTCTTCAACCATAAGTTCTTATAATTATTACATCCTATGCTCCTCAATGAATTTTAATCCCAGCATTTGATTGTTTATTTACCTTCTCAAAATCCCATGTTAATACTAGTTATGTTACTTGAATTCTCAATAAGATCATCGTCAATGAAAAACCATGGGTCACTATATTGAAGAATTAGTGTATTCATGGTCATTTAGAACATCTGAATCCTCATTAATGAAAATATTTAATAAATTCATTATTAACACATTATGGCTTGATGAAAAAAAACTTCTTGGGGGACTCTCCACTTACAATACTTGTGTGGCAGACAATAATTATTTTAGGGTGGATCTAATTTCATTTAGTAAAATATGAATCAAAACATACCATTATAATTTTTAGAAAATATATACCATGGTATAAATAACTTATTCTCTTATTTTTCAAAATATAATCTGATGAATTATATCATTATAAATTATTTAGTATATCAAAATATATAATGGGTGAGTTGAAGACATGGTATCTTTTTACGCCATAGGGTTTCGGCTCAGGATTCCTTTATAATATCCAAATAAAAAATATACAGTAATGAAGGATTAACTTACTCCCACTCTATCAAGTCTAATGTTACATGAAAATACGATATGAATCATATTTCAAATTATAATTTTTTAAGGTAAATTTATATATCCATTATTGACCACTTCGGAATTATTTTACCATCAACATATGATGTGTGATAGGAACTAACCAAAGTTTATGATAATAGAGGATGATAAAATCATCATCTATCTCTGTCTTATATCAAAACAATTTCATCTAAAAATAACTTTTATCAAATAAGTATGTCATGGATACATTTATAGTTTTATTTAACTGAAATTTTCAGATGATTATAATTCTTTAATGAATCACTACAAAGAGTATTTCAATTTTCCCTCATCCAATCATGGACTTCAGGATAAATTATGTTTCCTAAAACATAAGAATATATAGATAAATACTCGTATATATTCTCTAACCAAACCATTAATATTGAAAAAATTAAAATATGAATCATGTTGGAAAAAAATTCCTATTGTCAAAATCTATAATATTATACTAGAATATTTCCATGATATGTTGTAATAGTTCAAACATTTTTGTGTAATAATAAATATTGCAAAAGACTCAAATTTTATTCTTGATTGTGTATTCCTATCAAGAGTTCAAGAAATTTTTTCATCCAATAATGAATCAATAAAACATATATGGAGACCAAAATAGGATTCAATATTGGTTCAATGAGAGTTTGAACTAGATGGAAACACAAGACTAAGACTCCATCCACAAAACGTTTTCCCAAGGATCAGACTCAATTTATAAAATAATGTGTTAGTTTACATCATAGCTGATTTGATAAATCAAACATATGTGTAGAATCATTTAACACAATAGAATTTAATTTCTACAAAAAAAAGTAATCATTAATATTAATGGGGATAAAAATTACCTAATATCCCTAGGTTGGTATATCTCATTGCTCACACACTATTACATGGCCCCACAAGTCAATATTCAACAACGAGGGGCCTATGTTCTGGAATGGGCTCATCCTGATCCTGAATTTTCCCACAAGCTATACATTAGTGTTCATTAGAATACCATTATATAAATAAAAACATAAATATTAGAGAATATAGAGGTGATAAAACATAAAATAGTCATTATATATCATGAATGACCACTATATGGGGCATTTATTAACATCATCTTACTACAAAATCATTGTTTTGAAGATCATGTACCACTAAAAACTAATCTAATTTATAGTGATATGATAAACTATCAACCAAAAACTATAATGGTCTCCCTCTTTTTAGAAATGAACCTATGATCCCCTTAACATCATTTCCCAAAATTTTAAAACAAGTCATCTGATGACTACTGATGGCCACTGTAACTATACGAACCAACTAATCTAATGACACTCTACCATGACCTGAACCAATAAGGCTGTGAAAAAATAGTATTAAGTTGACCATACCTCCCCAAAACAGTATTTAGTATTCCTTGAAGTATTTACTGACAGGAATTACTCAAAACAAAAAAAATCAAATTCATTAGCCACTCTCAATATATAATATACACATATATCTATATCATAAAATAATAAAAAACACCTACAGTATATAAATAAGAAACTAATCTATATACACGTCATTAGTGAGACATTAAATACCTGAATAATGGAACATAAAAAAGTACCTATGAAACATGACATCTAGTAATACAATTAATACAATGGTTTTAAGAAACTATAAATATTTCCATCTGTTAAATAAATCATGGATCAATGGCATGTTGAAATGGAAAGAACCATTATCAATAACCGTAATTCTCCTTCATAAACCCCAAACCATTAGCATAAATTATCTCTAAAGAATACACACATGTTACATGTATAACAATAAATTATATGAAATAGTTGTCACCAATATATAAACAACACATGTGGGTATCAATCCAATTAAGTAGCTGGTATAATCCATTCACCAGATGTCCGAAAAAAATAGAGGAAAGAAGAATAAACCAGTCAATCAAGACACCATTCCTGAGAGTGTAACCACGAGTGAAAATAAGACTTTACCAATACAAGATGAACCAAAAGAATACATAGAGAATCCAGTAATTCTATGTCATATCCTTTTTAATATCTTATATTCGTACTTCATGTGAAATAATGGATTCATTGAATACAAAAAACTAACACAAATAACAATGTACAAAGACAATATATATTTCACATATTGATGAAAACCAAGGGGTTCCATTGGAATTAAAATCCATGAACTACTATATATTATCACTCATTATTCTATAGAACTATCTGAATCCAATACGGGGAACCCACTAATAATTGAGGTATAAACATTAATAAAGGAAGTACAAATACTTACAGTCAACTGTTTGCATACAATTATATCTAAAATCCCATATGTGGCTTTCAAACTAACAAATAACAGATTTCATCCAATGGTTTACCAACCTATACTATGTCAATTACAAAGATTTGATAAAACCTAGATATCTTATACCAAAATATTTTTGGAGGATCACAACACATCATGTATAATTATTTTGATAAGGGAAGACATGTAGACATAGATATAGGACTTGCATTCTTGATTGAAAATTACATTTTTTAATATCATAACACATTTGAGGAAAAAAGTGAGAAACCACATAGATTAGTAATATATCCAAATAAATCTATAAAAAAAATTAAACCATAATAAAAAAATTGTCCCCTCCCTATCAACTACACCGCAATGAAAAATCTTTATCATTGCATTATCGCTCAGCAAGCTGTCCCGTGTAGGATTTCACTGGAACAGAACCGATGTCAAATCCATACCCTATCAAAATAACAATTTCAAATGGCATGCACTAGTGAAGGATTAATGCTCTGAATCCCAGCTAAAGTAGACCTAGGTAGATTTCTGGTTGCATACCCCCAACATATCACCTCAAATCTAAACAAATAGCTGACCAAAAGCATACTCAACCAGATCCAACAAACCTCCCAAACTGATCAATAGATTCCACCAATTTTAACATAATCATTGAAAAATAATTTAAGATTTCTATAAACTGATTACATACACAATTTATAGGAGATAAATTTTGCATGAATTATTGGTACACTAAACATCATATTTCCAAATTAAGAAGCATGTGGATCCCTGGACTCTATATACTTATCAAGGATGATCCTCCCATTATTGATGCCCCTTACAAGGATTAGGTCTTCCTTACCATTCCAGGAGTAATGTTCCTCATTGAGTGTCACCCTTATAAAACTCCCCATCATCTTATATTCCTCCTCTTCATTCACATTAAGTAGAAAGTCATGGTCGAACCCTTCTTATTTAGAAATTAACAGATGTTCCAAGGGCTGGTCACCCAGAACCTCTAATTCTATTTTCATGGAATTTATTTTTTAGAAGATAGAATCTCCAACAGAGGAGGTAAATAAGAGTAATCCTTCATACATATCCTAATTCTATTACTCCTATTACTCTTCGGCCTTAGATCATCTCCTGCTGAATGACTAGTATCATTCACATCAGTTTCATTCACGTTGACCTCATCTATCGCATTATCTATCAAAACTCACCATTATCATATTTTGAGATTGAAAACTATTCCATTAACTCACCATCACCATTATCTATCACAACTCATTCAAAATCTATATATACACACGGATCCATCACCCATGGTGAAGGATAGTAATATTCACTGTCATGAGGGAGAAAGATGTTTAACGAAAGATGGTAGGTTATGGAAAGTGAAAATAAATAATATCCCAATATCTCTATGAATTCAGAATACAAAAAAATTTGGGGGGATTGAGATGTTCTATAATTAAGAACATGGTTGAAATAAAAGAGAAATGTTATCATTGATTATTGAAAAAAGAAAACAACAGATTTATAAAATAAGACATCTTATGAATTACCATAATGATTTTAGGTTGATTAAAAATAATTATTTAATAGAATGGAAATTTCTAAAATTATTATGGTAATTTATTAATATAATAGTATGAATAATGGGGCATGAATCAGATGTTACCATCCATATCTTGGTAAAGAGTCAATTTTACATCAATGAGTTCATTAGTGTCACACAATCTAACAACATCCGGCATTTTGTTCCCAAACATGCCTATGATTACATAATCAGTTGAATCATCATGAAATTTAGTCACCTTTATGGTAAAATATATCAATATCCCAATAATTAGTATAATTTATTTTCCATAAAAATACAATATAAAAGCATATTTATAGTCTATAATTATATACTGTTTTATTTAAAATAATATATATTAATATACTCAGTCCCTTACCTCACTCAGGGGTGTATACATTTGATGGAACCAAAAATCAGAAGGGAGAAGGATAATAATAATGTTTCTAAAGATTCCTCACAAAGAAAAGAGGTGGGATGCTACGAGAGGTGATTTAACATTCACGAGCCTGACGCGATGCAAGGAGGCATGATGCTCCATGAGCCCCTTTGAAATTTGCGATTCCTCCATAAAGTGGAGTCCTTCTTCGCTCTGAGAATGCTATGTTTCCTTGTGCCTCATGCCTATAAATACCACCCCCAGTCCCAAAGGACAGATCATCCGACCATTCCCCTTCTCAGCTCTCAAATCACGAAGCACTTTCTTCTCTGCGAACCATGAGCAGCTCAATGTACTTTTTCTCTACGATGTGCCTTCCTTTGACCTGTTTTAACCCCCTCTTTTGAGAGGGGTTCCTTTCGTGAAGCCCACAGGCCTTTGCGAAGGAAGGATATCCTCATGGGGACTCGGGTCATCATAGAGCACTTATGCTTCACGAAGCACCCCCATGGACACGTGATTCAAATGATAAGGAAGAGCCACTATGCCTCGCAAAGCACATTGATTCATAGGAACTTGCTTCGTGATCTACACATGACACTTAGGGATTTTCATCGTGAATTCCCTTCCACTTAATGAAGAGCCTCTTCTATGAACCTATGCCCTATGCCTAGGCTATGCCACTTCACTTCTTGAAGCCTGCACCTTCATCAATCCCTTCAATTGCATGAAGCACCAGAGTTCTACGAGGCCTCTACTCATAGACCCCTTTTCTATAAAACTCCCTCTCCTGTGTACCCTTCTAGGTTTGCACGAAGTAACATTAATGTACCTTGAGATATGTTTCACATTGTGTTTTCTCACATAACAATTCTTCGCATAGGCATGCTAACGACTATTTCTTCTTCACATATCCACACAAACGTGGACCCCTAATGGGATTACCTCACGACACCCGCAACCACGACATTTCTCATTCACTACCTTCACTAAGGTGCTGAGGGTACCGATTATGTATGTCCTAGGGGTGCGGAGAGAACCCATGTTGTCTAAGATAAAAGAAGTTAAACTGCCAAGCACCACCATCCTCAGTATATGATGTTAAACTGTGACTTCCCCCTATCAATACTACACAGGGAAAGGGCAACCACCATGGTGTAAGACCCTATCTTTTATTGCAAGAGGTGGCATCATTGTACATCCTTTTTTCGATGCCAAATCCCTCTCCCAAATGGGCTTTGTTGCCACCGGGCCTCCATCCTAGAGTAAGTCCCAACCTCTGTGGGCTACTAACCATGCATAAGCCCTTATTTCTTATTTGGGCCACGATCATGTGCAAGCCCCACTCCATTTCCCATGGACGAACCTTTCACGACGTGATTTTCATGTCTCTGTTATCTCTTGTTTCTCACACCGAGCATGACTCACAAGGTCTTAGAGAAAGCACTAACCATGAAATCCTATTTGGGAATCCTAAAATGTAATCCCCAAACACCACATGAACTATGAGGTCTTTGGTCCTTTCCAAGTCAAGGTACATTAGAATCCTCCATGAGGTTCAAGCCCACCACCCATGGGTCCCCACCATCTTCATGTCGGTGCACTAACACCATGGGCAGGCTAGAGTATAAGCCCCAAACACCACCTGAACTATGAGTTCATTGATCCTCACCATTGTATGGTACTGAGGAAGCCTACACAAGGATCAAGCCCACCACCCATTGGTCCCAAACATCTTCATGTCAGTTCACCAACACCTTGGACCGCCATATAGAATAACCCCCACATTACCCTATAACCAGAACTACGAGGTCATTGATCCTTGCCAAGGTGATGTACATAAGAATCATTTAAGAGGTTCATTCCCAACACTCAGTTTCTCTGACCACCTTCAGGTCAGATCACCCCCTTCATGTATGACATTAAACTGTGGAGCCCAATCAGTGGTAAGTCGTTGTTTCCCCTGTCAGAATTATGCCGTTCCACACAAATCCCATCCTAAACTACGAGGTATTTGATCTTTTCCAAGGCTAGGTGTGTTGAATGACACCATAAGGTTCACGTCCAGTAACCGTTGGCCACAACCATCCTTCACGTCGGTTCCCAAACCCTGAACTACATGGAATTTGATCCTTGGCAAGGCAGGGTATGTAGGAAGCCTTCCTGTGGTTCAAGCCCACTATGCACCGGTCGTCCCGACCATCTTCACGTCGGTTACCACCACCTGAACTACGAGGTATTCGATCCTTTCCACTGAAAGTTATGTAGAAAGCTTCCACGAGGTTCAACCCCGACCGTCTATCTGGGCCCCAGGTCCCCATTCACGTCGGTTTGACCCCATCCAACTGTAAGCTTTTGTGACCTCCATCAGCGGTAAGCTGTTGAAATTTTGACCCATCAGTAAGACGTTGAGACCCCATCTAGAAGTATGCCTTTGTAAACCCCAAATTGGTGGTGAGACTTCTTCAGATGAACTATGAGTATGTTGATTCCTAGGAATGAGGACACGTATGAAGGCTCTTCAAGGCTCAAGCCCAAAACCACTGTCACCCTCATGACAGTTCCATCCCATTCACCATCCACATAATTCAACCACTCCATCATCTATCCAGATTCTTATCTGGACCACCACATCCCGGTAAAACCATTCCATATCATTCCCCATTCCCCTTAATTGTAACTGAGAAGTTAACCACCCATTGGCCCAAACATCAATGTTTCCTCTAGGGGTTGCACCCTTCTGATCCACTCTAATCAGTGTTATGATAAGTCCTATATGCCTCTTCTAGACGTTAAACATTTTTCATACCCTGTGTTAAACATGTCAAGCTGAGTAAAACCTCATAAACATGCATATTCCATATATTTCCTTTCATTCGACGTTTTATGCCTATGGCATCCGCACACAAGAGATGAACTATAACAAGGGGTTGAAACCAAGATGCACCAGTGACCCAGCGTCCATAAACACCGGTGATGTCCAACGTTACTAATCCACAGACTGAAGGTTGCTGCCCTAACTGGACCCCTTGGAATGTCCTGACACAATCAGTGTAATTAACTTCGGTTCATGAATCTATGGCACTAGGTAGAGTTTCATGAACAACTTCTTAAATCTATAAGGGAGACCCGAACTATGTGAAGTGTTCCGAGGTGGAATCCATGGAAGGATGAACCGAAATCACATCATCCCGTATTGATCAAGGAGAAAATTTCCCAGAATAAGGAGCGGATGCCACCCACCATTGGAAAGTGAGAATGTCGGGAAACAGACCGTGCTGCCATCCTGCCAAATGAGAAGGACGCCCGCGCCCTGGAAAGAGCGTCAGAAAGAGAAATTGTGAACCCAACTGAATTTCTTCTCCTCAATATAGAGATTAGTATCTCTTGAGGCATCAAAGGATTACCTTGTCACCGGATCTAGTTATTAGGCATCGGGTCCCGCCAGGAAAATAGAGGGCCTGGTGTGAAACTCACCAGAAGTTGGGGTAGTAGAACATTCGATATCTCGTTCTGTGACATTGTTAGTATGGAAACATCTTACCAGTCATAGAATATGGAATACCATTATGGAATAGGTCATCGATTCCATTTTCTTTCAACACTGATGAGTTCATCTCCATGATCCTCAGAAATCATGTTGTTGCACTCGAAATGTGATCCTTGCCTGCACATCAAAGTAGGGACAGGGGCAGTACCAACGCGACTATCCCGCACATTCCCATCTATTCTGTGACGGCCTATAAACCCATAACCATGGGGCTCCCACCACCCATCTTCCCATCTGAGGTCATCCAATGATGGGGGATCAATGACCATGTACGCTGGTACGAGGAGGAGGGCCTCATCCTGACTTGATATATGGACAACCTATATATGGATGTGTTTGCACCTCGTCGCTAATACGGCCCCTGAGGTTGATGTAGGGAGCCACTACTCTCCACACCTACATATAACCATTTTAAGAGCCTCTCCCCAGAACACTTTGATGACTACCAACCTTATGCTGATGAGGTAGGTGACGTCCAGCCCAACCGAGTCAGAGTCCCATTACCAGGGGTCCCAGTGAGGGCTCCCACCTGGTTGAGTTAGCTCAACCTCCTGATCTTTCTAGATGAGGAACAGGTATTCCACATTCCTACACCTCTGGATCTGGATCGTTCGATCCGACGCCAACGTCGGGTGCAAGCTGAGGAAGACACATTCCAAGGGGCGTCAACATCAACAGCTACTGTGGCCCAAGCCACCACTGACTCATATCTTTAGTTCCCTGAATACACTGAACAGGGGGACATATACATCCGACCAAGATCGAGTCCCCAACCACCTCAGGGGCAGGCTGGGTCGACTCTCTAGGTCGTCGGCACAAGAATTGGCCACCGCGAACTAACCCACAGAGATGCAACACAGTATGGAGGTCCTCACAATACAACTACCATGGAGAACACATGCCTTCCCCGTCTCGAGGATCAACCTTGAGGTCTACCATGTTCCACCCTCAATCCAATTTAGGGTCTTCCTTGCAGAGGTGACACTCGATATGGATGTTTCTCCTGTGAACATTACTCTGGGTATGGAGTCACTCCACAAGCCCTTGACCGCCGGTTTAGGGACATTGCACACCTAGTGTCTCTTCAACATGTAGATCCTCCCCATGTCCTCTTAGCAGCTGGTTAAGGCCCTCCTCGCCATGGTAACCGGAGGGGTAAAGGCTAGCCTCTTCTCACTAGCACCTAAAATGGAGGTCCGACCCGTGATAAGCTAGACTGGTATTAGGAGCCTCCTAATACCGAGGTCACTAGGGGAAACAAGCATGGTGGTCCTCCCTATGCTCCTCGAAGTTCCAATATAGGTCTTTCCCACTATAGCATTATCCATTGAGGTCCTCCCCATTTCCCCTTTGACATTTTTCCCAGTGCTCCTCGCACACCAGCTTGCTCAGGTTGAAACCCTCTCCGCCTCACCACCAGTGCAGCTGAACGACCTCATGTTAGAAATCAGCCTTGCCCTAAGGAGACACCTAGGGGCCGGTAGGTAGGTCATCACCTCCATAAGAAGAATTTGGTTATGTTCCAGAAAATAATTAAACCAGTTCACTTCTCAAACTCTGAATCAGAAAATGACTCAGCATGGGAACCCTCCTCTCCCTCATCCGAGTCACGGGTTAGGGCAGGAACGAGGTGCATCATCCTAGTACTCCCGGAATGTGAGGTCCAAAAATTCATGCCACCCTCCGCATGTATGTCCCATAGGATGAAAATTTGGAAACCCTGCAGGTCACGACCTTACTACCACCACTAACATCACCAAAAGCGCTCTCTACCTTTACAAGAGATCAGAAAGAGCTATTTTGGGGGCCAATTGTGGGCGATCAACATCATGGCCTACCGGAAATAGTCCTAGCCCTTGAAATAGGAACTTTAGCCATAATCCCATATTATTTTGATGTAGTAACCATGTTTCTACACTCTTCGGAGGACAACCTGGGATTTGGCGTCTACTCAGCACGCTTGCTGTACTCTCCACCGGCCAGCCTTCCATCCCAGCGTTATACCTCAGTACCGCTGCTAGTACCTCCGCCACCCCCAGTTGACAATTGGGGTAATGAAGGTCTAGTCCCAGAATCTGAGCTAAGGATATTATGTAATATCCTCCTGGTGGACCACTTCACTGAGATGTTCTTGCTTGTGCCAGCACCAAATTTTCGTGTGCCAGAAACCCTCACCCCTGATGAGGATGATTGTTTCTACCAAACTGTAAGAACCTGGATCTTCGTTTCATGTATGCTTTTCCTTTTCTGGTCATTTTTGAGAAAAAAAAGGAAATTATGGAAATTTCCTAAGTACAAACCATGTACATTATAAGTACACATTGTGTACTTTAATGCAGCGCCATGCCATGTGATGGCTGTGTCCGGGCCAAACACACGGTGTGTAGGGGAGAAGTGGAGGACAGTTAAACTGGAGTAATAAAAGGAGAATTACTCACCGTGTACCCTCAAAGTACACACCGTGTACATTATTTTTTCATTAAACAGACTAGGGTCATTCCTGATCGACAGACCTCACTTCTTCTTCAGTTTCTTCATTCGAGAGAACACGTACGACCACATAACTTCTCGGAGCCGCCGAGCCTCCGTCTGTTCTCCGAATTGACCACCGTCAATTGCGTTGGAACCTTAGAGGTAATCCCTTAACTCACCTAGAGTTTTGTTTTCCAATTCCTTCTCATTCTCAAGATATTGTTGGTTGATCTTTTTGTGTGTTTTCGTAGATCTGCGCCGTTCTAAGGAGAATCAGGCCACATGGTTCAAGTATATCGATCTCCTAGGATCGAGGTATGTGGTGTGTGGCATTCTATAGGAAGTCATTGAATATTTTGGGCAATTCCACCAATACCCTTGAATGGGGCATTGTGTGTTTCCTAATTTTTTTCCCTTGTTGGTTGCATGTTTTGCTTGATTACTTGTGTAGAGGTCAATGACTGTGAATAGGGTAATTTTTACTGTGGTTTGGACGTTTTTCCAGGAATGTTTTCATGTTAGGCATTTTACAAGTTTCCATGCCTAGTTGTAGGATAGTGTTACTATTGTAATGTTATGTTGTTGTGCCTTAGAATTATATCCAATTAGATCTCTTAGGTTTACTTGGGGCGATACGTGTGCTATGCATGTTTCTTTTACATAGAGATGTGAGAACCTAGTGTATTGGGCCGTAGGGAGAGTGGACATAAGGGATTATCCAAAGTGTCTTATTGATTCGATGCAAGACCAAAGGGATAATTGACGATGAGTGATTCCTCAGGGAGTATGCAGTTCCTCGACACAGGCCATGGGGGTAATGAGACATTGAGTGCTTCCCCAGAGAGCCTTTAGTACGATACGAGACTGTAGGGGGAATTGACGGAGTGTGCTTCCTCAGAGAGTCTATTTTTCAGCTAGACCAGAGGGGTGAGACTGTGTGTGCCTCCCAGAGGGTTTCTTGTACTTGGAGGTTTAACCATAGGGGTTAGTATGTGAGTACTACCCAAGGGGTTAACTGTTGTTCTACTTGTTGATTGGTTATTCCTTGTGTACTTTATATGCTAGACACTTTAGATTGTAGCTGCTGTGTGCTTTCCTATTTACTACTTCCTGTACTTCTACTTGCCATGTATTCACTGACTATTAGGCATAGATCTTTGGGTGGTTGTCTACTAGGACTTTCTCTCACAACATGGTTGGGCCATGCTTTTGGGCCCATACAGACTATATTGTTGTAGGTATGGATAAGATAAAGCGACGTTCTACTTATGGTACTTGACTTTCTGTGGAGCTCGAGACCATGGGACCAATCTATGGATTTCAATGCTGAGGATTTTACCTATTTTCTTTTGCACTTTGGTTTAGAATTTTATTCAGCATTTGAACTCATTTTGCTGCATTCCAAGACCTATTAATCATGCATCATTTTATATATATTTGTGTGTGTGTGTGTGCTCTAGTTGTTTACTGTTAGTCTTCTGCTGTTTATAGTTTACTCTTGTATGGATGGTTACAGTTTCTGGTATTCTCTATTTGTTTTTCTTCCATTTTGTACTCTACCAATGAGGGCATTGTTTCCCCACTTTCACAAACAAGGCCCTCACAACTAGTCGGAAGCCTCTGGTGTTTGAGGAAATGCGCTTGAGGCCATGGGACCAACCGGTTACGGGGTGCCTCTGGGTGGCTTCTAAAACTGAGACATTACAATGTGGTATCAGAGGCGATTATTTTCTCTTGCTTGCTGTTTGGAGCCTTTATCCTGGGATAGGACGGATTCTGTACTTGGTATTAAGCTGTGCTCGGGAGTAGCTAACCCATGTACTGGGAAAAGCCAACTACCTCGCTTATTACAGTTTCTGATTTGGCTATGTTACAGTTGATATGATTTCACCTAAAGTGATTCACATGCTTTGTGTTGCTATTGTTGTTGATATTGTGGTTCTATTTCTGTCAAAACCTGATGAGATGAGGGTATGCAATCTCATGCATCATATAGGCACTTGTTATAAATCACATGCCATGAATTTTTTTCATTTACTATATGGTGCATTAAAAATTTCATGTTTTTGTGATATATGATATGTAGATTATGCATGTTGTTGTGATAGATGCATTGATAGAATCCCTACAATTTGATAGAGATGTGGTTTGTATTGTACCCAGCATAAATGAATGCTGAATTTTGGTTCTTGAGGTGTTATGGGACATAATGAATCAGAAATTGGTGGATCATTGACTTTTCCCCCTTATATATGATATGTAGGAGACGCCATGCTTTGATTCACGGGGAGTATGGCCCCTCAAGGATCATAATATGTCACCTTCATGCTTTTTTTTCAGTCTTTTCTGGGCTTCGGTGTAGTTTCAGAGCTACTGCCAGGAAAACCCAGAATAAATGGCTTGTACTTTCTATATACACGCCATGTAGTTTTTAAATTGTGTCACTGCCTTTGTGCACAGAAACACGGGTTGTGAAAAATCTCCAGGAACACGCCGTGTACGGTAGGTACACGTCGTGTAGTATTGAGCCGTATACCTGGCCATGTCACTAACAGCACGGGTCGCGGAAGATCATGTAATATACACCGTGTTTTTTATGAACACATAGTGTAACTTTGTTCTAGGTACCCACTGGTGTCACAAACAACAAGGGATGATGTTATCTACTCCTATACACACCATTTTTTTCAGAACATGCCGTGTAAGGGTCATCTGTGTACTTGGACATGTCTCCAACAAAACAGGTTGGAAAAAATCTTCAAGTACATGTCGTGTTTGTTCGGAACATGCCGTGTAGCCTCATCCATGTAACCGGCCCTGTAACTAACAACACGAGTCATTGAAACCTTGTCTACTACAAACCGTGTCCACTGGGAACACCACTTGTAGTCTCATATTATGAAGACCATGTGGGTTAGCCATGCAAGGAGACTCAGGCAGGGGAATAGAGTTAAGTACACGCTGTGTAAAGATTATACATGCCATGTAATCATGTTTTGTAAAACTTGAGTATTTCCTTCTCCTATTTCCATTTTGTACTCTTTTCAGTTATGGAGTATTCCTCTTGATTCATTAAGCTGCATCATTTCAGACCCCTCCAGGGTGGAGATGGGATGTTCTTAGCAAGGAAGTTTGAGGATGGTCTAAGGCAGGAGATCCGATCGTAGGTGAAAATCTTCCTGTTGACATCAATCACTTCCATCATCAACCAGGCACTGATTGCGGAGCCCAATCTGAGTGACTTCGGAGCAACGAGCTTGGGGGATTTTGCTTCAAGAAATAGTATTCTTCCAGTTGATAGCAGGAATCTCCATAGGGAGTCTACGCGTGGTGATCCGAAGAGGCGAGATACATCTTCAGTTAACTAGGTAGTATGCTACCTGTTTAGAAGGGCATGTCACCTGAGGCCGCAGTACTAGAGAGACCAATTGGAGTGTTGATCTTGTTGAAAGACGGGTCACCATAAGCATTTTTTCCAGGTTTTCTCACTAGTAGCTAGTGACGGGGGATCTTCCATGACTCCTCATTCAGGAGCAGCTCCTCCAGTTTCTCACCAGTTGGGAAATTGGAGTTCTTCGGACCATTCGGGGAAAGGTGGAGGTTGAGGCCATAGCGGTCATTCACTAGTCTTTCAGCGTCAACAGGGTGGATCAGCCTAGAGTGGTCAGGTAGGGTCACAAGGCTGCAGATAAAGGAAGACTATTGCGGTGGGGAAGACCTATTAGGAGCAGTATCTCGGACCATCTACAGTTCGAGGTATGATCTTATTAGCCTCAGTTTTATCTTTTTCTCTTTTCGATACTAGTTCTATGCATAGCTTTATCTCTATTTATATTGTGGATATCCTTGGGCTCAGTATCTTTTCTTTTGTTGATTTTTTGACACTAGACACACCTTTGGGTACAAGGAAATCTAGTGTACGTCAGTGCAGAGAGTGCCCTCTCGAGGTTGCAGGGTATCATTTCCTATGGGATCTCTATGTCCTAGAGTTGAAATGCTATGATGTCATTCTAGGGATGAAAAGTTTGGTTCCCTTCTAGGTAGTCATCGATTGTTATCACCGCAGGGTGAGTTTCATTTCACCATAGGGTGAATCATTTCTTCATGGAGTTGAATGGGATGTTTAGGAAAGTCTAGCAGGACTTGAGCATCATGGTCTAGGAAGGGTTACGTCCCAGATTGCTAGTCTTTATCTGGATTATTAGAGGACTTCAAATTTGGACATTCCATCAGTGGAAGATCGTTTCTGAGATGTCTTTATAGAGGAATTTTCATTTTTGCCTCCGTAGCGTCAAGTATAATTCTCTATTGAGCTCATTCCAGTAGTGGTACCAGTGTCCTTTCCTCCTTATTGGATGGCTACACCTGATTTTCAAGAGCTCAAGAAGCAGATGAAGGAGTTTCATGAAAAGGGATTCATCCAACCCAGTACTTCTCTCTGGGTTTTTCATGTTCAATTTGTGAAGAAGGAAGACAGTACCCTAAGGCTCTGTGGGGATTATTGGAAGTTGAACAAGTTGACGTTCAGGAAATGATATCCCTTTCCGAGGATTGATGATTTTTCGATCAACTTTAAGGATCCAGTGTGCTCTCGAAGATCAATTTGATGTTCGGTTATCATTAGTTGTGTGTTAGACCTTTAGATATACCTCTGACATCCTTGAAAAGCAGGTATGGTCTCTACGAGTATACGGTTATTCTGTTCGGTCTCATGAATGTGCAAGAAATTTTTATGGCACTTCTGAACCGAGTGTTCCATCCATACTTGGATTCCTTCATCGTGGTCTTCGTGGATGATATCTTGGTGTACTCTCACACTTGACATGACCATGCTACCCAACTTGATATCATTCTGAGTACACTAGGAGAGCATCATATTTATGATAAACTCTCAAAGTTCCACTTTTGGATGGATCAGATTCACTGCTTTGTTCACGTCATCTAAGAGGAAGGAGTATATATGGACCCAGAGAAAATGAGAGCTGTAGTTTCCTGGGAGTAGCCGAATAACATTTCTGAGCTACGGAGTTTCCTAGGGCTGTCTAGATACTACAGATGCATCATTCAAAAATTTTCACACCTAGCAGCACCATTGACAGGTATTACCAAGAAGTTGGCGATGTTCCTATGGTCATATTCTTGTGAGTCAGCCTTTCAGGAGTTGAAGGGAATGTTGACTCCAGTTCCGTTACTAGTCTTGCAAGAGCCAGGAAAGAGTTATACTATTTATTGTGATGCTTCAAGCATTGGTCTGGGCACTTTTCTTATGGGGGGAGATGGAGTTGTTGTGTACGGGTCTCTGCAGTTGAGGTCACATGAGAGGAACTACCCGACCCATGATCTAGAGTTCGTATCTATTGTTCATGCCTTGCGCTGTTGGAGACATTACCTTTTTGGAGAGTGCATTGTGGTCTTCACCGACCATAAGATTCCTAAGTACTTATTCACTCAGTGTGATCCTAATCTGAGACAGAGTAGGTGGGTCGAGTATCATCAGTCTTTTGATTTTGAGTTTCCCTATACGCCGAGAAAGGGCAAAGCAGTGGCAGATGCGTTGAGCAGGAGAACTCAGATTCATACAATTCAGGAGGCTAGCAGTGAGTGGCAGCTTAGGGCCTAGTTATCTGAGATTCTTCTAGAGGTTCACGACAGACAGGGGCAGACATACCTATCTTCTGTATTTGTTACCTCTACACTTCTTAATCTGGTACAGATGAGGCAGCGATCAGACTCAGAGGGGTAGTCTTGCGGGAGAGTGTGTCAGGAGTGGACTTTCATCCTAGATGGACAATGGGTGAGGATGAGATATTGTGTTTCTAGGGACGTGTATGGGTGCTAGTAGTCATATGCATCGAGATGATGCGGGATTTTCATTCCTTATTTTAGGTATTTCATACTTGCATCACCATGATGTATGGAGATCATCATCACCAGTACTGGTGGCCAGGTATAAAGAGAGATGTTTCTGGTTTCGTCTTGAGGTGTTCTACATGTCAGCAGGTGAAGGCGAAGCATCAGTGACCACCTGGACTTTTACAGCAGTTACCCATTCCGAAGTGGAAGTGGAACCATGTCGCAACGGTCTTTGTGACCAGATTTCCATGGTCGCCTTGAGGGAACGATGATGTTTGGGTTATCATCGACAGGCTTACGAAGGATTCCAACATCTTGCCGATCAAGGAGATATATAGTGTTGATGATCAGGGATGAATATACATCCGAGAGATGGTACGTCTACATGGGGTTACACACTCCATTGTTTCAGACAGGGATGCATGTTTTACTTCTCGGTTCGGGAAGGGGATTCAGAGGGATTTGGTTACACAGGTACTTCTGAGTACAGAATACCATCCCCAGAAAAATGGTCAGTCCAAGTGTACGATCTAGGTGCTTGAGGATATGATACTATCTTTCATTCTAGACTTTTTCGGTTCATGGGAGAATCATATCCCTCCTGTGGAGTTCCCCTACAACAACAGTTTTTAGGCGACTATTCAGATGTCACCTTACGAGGCTTTGTACGGTAGGCCATGCCGATCAGTTTTATGATGGATGGAGGCAAGAGAGGCAACTTTATAGAGACCTCATCTTGTTCAGGAGACCTCAGAGCTGATAAAGTTGATTATAAATAGTATGGCTACATCACAGTCTTGACATAATTCTTATGTTGATCAACAGAGATGACTTCTGGAGTTCGTGGTCAGGGATCAGGTTTTCTTGTGTGATGCACTGAGGATGGGACACAAGAGGATTCTGAGGCATGGTATGCTTTCACCACAGTACGTCAGGCCATTTGAGGTGCTGGAGAGATTTGGGCTGGTTTCCTATAGGTTGATGTTACCTCAGAGGTACCGGGCTATGCATGATGTCTTCCATGTTTCTCCGCTCTGACGTTACTTTTCCGACCAGTCTCATGTCTTTCAACCCGACGTGGTTGAGCTTGAAGTGGATGCTTCATTTGAGGAGAATCCTATTCAGATTTTCGATCAAAATATGAAGGTTCTATGTGGGATGTTTGTTCCTCTAGTACGGGTGCAATGGTTGCACGGGAGAGTATAAGACTAGACCTAGGAGAGGGAGGCCAATGTACGATCATAGTGGTGGGAGCTGTTCGGGGGTTCTTCTTCTATATCTCGTTAGGGAAATTCAGGGATGAATTTCATTAAGGGGGGAAGTTTTTACGAACCCAGATCTTCGTTTGAGGTTTGTTTTTCCATTTCGGGTCATTTTTTAGAAAAAGAGGAAAATATGGAAATTTCCTAAGTACACACTGTGTACTTTATAAGTACACACCGCGAACATTGATGCATCGCCTGGCCGTGTGTTGGCCATGTCCCAGACACACACATGGTGTGTAGGGGTTATATAGAGGCTTCTTAAAGCAGAGTACAGAAAGGTCTTGTACAAGCAGTGTACCCCAGAAGTACACATCATGTACTTTTTTTATTAA
The DNA here is from genome assembly GCA_963277665.1 of Viscum album. NCBI lineage: Eukaryota > Viridiplantae > Streptophyta > Magnoliopsida > Santalales > Viscaceae > Viscum > Viscum album. The sequence continues at coordinate 1,880,038,385 of OY728140.1, forward strand.
AAGGACTGGGGTCGTGCCAGATGGATAGAACTCGCTTTTTCTTTAGGTTCTTCGTCCGAGATAACCCATAAGGTCACTGAACGTCTCCGAGCCACCGAGCCTCCGTCTGTTCTCTAAATCTACCATCGTCGATTGCATTAGAACCACATCGATAATCCCGTACATCTCCTAGACCTTTTTTTTAAATTCATCATCATTCTCAAGATATCTTGGGATTAGCATTTTGTGTGTTTTCATAGATTTGCACCATTATAAGAAGAATCAAGCCTCATTGATCAAGAATATCGATCTCCTAGGATCGAGGTAGGTGGTTTGTGCCTTTCTCTAAGAAGTATTTGAATATTTTGTGCAATTCCACCAATCCCCTTGAACGAGGTATTGTGTGTTTCCTATTTGTTCCCTTGTTGTTTGCATGTTTTTCTTGATTTATTGAGTAGAGATCAATGCTTGTGAATATGGTAATTTTTACTATGCTTTGCATGTTTTAAAATGCATGTTTTCCAGTTAGGAATTTTTCCAGTTTCCATGCCTATTTGTAGGATTGTGGAACTATTGTACTGTTATGTTGTTGTTCCATAGAATGATAGCCAATTAGTTCTTGAGTTTTACTTGGGGCGATACGCGCACTATGCATGTTTCATTTACATAGGCATGTGAGAACCTAGTGTAGTTGACCATAGAGATAATGGACTTAAGGGATTCTCCAAAGTGTCTTATTAATTTGATGAGAGACCAAAGGGTTAATTGAAGATGAGTGATTCCTCAGAGAGTCTTTAGTTACATGACGCGCGCCATAGGGGGAATGAGAAGTTGAGTGCTTCCCCAGAGAGCCTTTAGTATGATACAAGACTATAGGGGGAATTGACAGTGAGTGCTTCCTCAGGGAATCTATTCTTCAGCTGGACCAGAGGGGTGAGACTATGTGTGCCTCCCAGAGGGTTGCTATTACTTTTAGGTTAAACCATAAGGGTTTGTCTATGAGTACTACCCAATGGGATACCTGTTTTTCTACTTTTTGATTGGCTGTTCTTGTGTGCCTTATATTCTGGACACTGTGGATTGTAGCTGTTGTGTAATTTCCTATTTACTACTTCCTGTACATCTACATGCCATGTATTCACTGACTGCTAGACAATGATCTTTGGGTGGTTTCCTACTCGGAACTTGTCTCACACCCAGTTTGGGCCATGCTTTTGGGCCCAAAATAGACTATATTTTTGTAGTTATGGATAAGGGCAAGCTACATTCTACTTCAGGTACTTGACTTGTTGTGGAGTTGGAGAGCATGGGACTAAGCTATGGATTTCGATGATGAGGAGTTTACTTGTTTTCATTTTGCACTTTGGTTTAGTATTGTATACATCTTTTTGAATTGTCTGGATGCATTCCTAGACATATGTATCATGCATCATTTTATATATATCTATGTGTGTGCTACAGTTGTATACTATTAGTCTTCTACTGTTTATCATTTACTATTGTATGGATGGTTATGGTTTCTACTATTTTCTATTTTTTTCCTTCCGATGTGTACTCTGACAATGAGGGTATAGTTTCCCCTTTATCACACCCAAGGTCCTCGCTGCTAGTCGGCAGCCTCTGGCATTTGGGGAAATGCAATTGAGGCCATGTGACCAACCCAGTACGGGGCACCTCTAGGTGGAATCCGGAACCGGTGCATTACACAAACCCTATGGGTGACACACTTTCACTTTTCTCATCTGAGAGGGGATTAACCTAGTATCCATGCGCATCTGGAAGACAATGGAGAGCAATGTCATCTAGTCGATCTGTTTGCGCTCCCTATGGCTCAGCGCCCTGAGTCACCAGGCCGTCGTAAGGTCCTCCAAGAGAAATGCATTCAGAGGTTCAAGATATTCCTTAAGATAATCAAGGAGGCTTCCCCCATGCACTAATCCATGGCTGGGGGCAGTATAATTACAACCCCTTCAGTCTTATTTGGTGACAACCTGACTTGCTAGGTGATACCGAGGACAAGCCCCGATGAAGGGTAATGGTAAACATGGATGACATAGTGGGCGAGGAGGATGAGTTGGTGATTTTAGATGGGATCTTACCCCCCCCCCCCCCCCCCGAGGTCGTGCCAACCCTATTGGACCCATTTTCTGACTTACTCACCGTTAGAAAAACCTACTAGGTCTCCCTGTACCCATCAAGGCTTTAGTATGTAGCTGAAATTCCGGTATGGGTAAAGAGGATGTCAGAACTGCCAATCACTTGAACCCGTCATCATCATTGGAAAAGAAGAAGGAAGGCCCTAAGAATGCCACATTGCATTAGAAACTTGTCGAGAAGAAGAAGTTGGCCGATAAACATTTTGATGAATGTGCTATAGAGCGACAGCTGAACTATAGTGATCCTAGGCTAGGGCCGTAGTGGAAGTAACAACTTCACCTCGGTGAGAAAACATTAGGCGACCCTGACCATCCTAACCCCATTGACAGGGTTGAGGTCGGATGTTATGGCAAGAGGGAAAGGTATGTCTCGTCAAACCCTCCTGAAGGGTGTGAAAATCCAATGGACCCATCCCGGGCTCCCCCAGCCGCCCCGAGGGTTGTGCCGCCAGCCGCTCCACAAGCCGATGGGCCTGATTACCATGTTAAAGAACCATGAAATGTGATCATGGTTAGCGATTCCCATCAAGAAAGGGATTAAATCCCTAATGATCTATTGGATGCACTCATTTCCATCCATGAGGCGTTGGAAACACGACAGGTGAAAATCCCACCGGATTACAAGCCATATCATGCATGGCTCGATGATATTCCAGCACCTCTAGGTTTCTGAAATACCACCTTCTCCCTCCATTAATGGTATGGGGGAACCACCATAGCACCTTTCCCACTTCAACTAAAGGTGTGGGACAATGTTATGGAATCTACTGCAGTAAAAGTCTTCCAAGCACCACATTTTTCTTCAAACATTGGAGGGGCCTGCATTCATATGTTACAGAAAGCTTCATGTCAGATCTGTAACACGTAGGGAGGACCTTCACAAAAAATTCCTCTACCAGTTTAGCTCCACCACACAGAAAACAAGAATCGCATACCTTTTCATGTACAAACAAAGGCGTGATGAGCTTGTTGCAAACTTTAGTTCCCATTGGAAATGGCATACATATTTCCTTGACATGGAACTGACATAGGAGCTATTATTCAACATGTGTGTAGGAAATGTCATGTAGGAATTGGTTCCCTATCTGATAATCTAGAACTACAATGAGGGATTTTGATAATTCTCTAATAAGTAATAGTGCATGGTAGAAGCCCTACAACTGGGCAACCAGGAATGTCTGTTGCCTCCTTCAATTCCTGTTAGAAGGGATATAAGTCCTGAGCCTTCCGTGGTGGCCCAAACAGAGGCCCCTAGGCTGCTAGAATTATAACCACCATTGACACCTCAACCTCACAGAGGCCTGAAACCACAGGGGCTTCCTCTATCCCAGAAGTGGATTCCTCAGAATCGGTAGGTGCCCTAGTGAAATGCACATCCACTTACTAGGCAAGACAACCAGGCTCTGCCTCCTCAACAGGATCCTATAGCTCTTTCTCAGGGACAGGATCCAAGGACCCCCTATCTGGATAGAAGAAACTAGACCTACTCGTTCAATGAGAATGTGTTCCCCGATTATTTGTGAAGTGCCTTGGAACTAGGGATTGTGTGTTTTCCTGAGTATAGAAGGGCACAAGTTGCAAACCCGCCGATCGACCAGACTACTGCCGATATCACCCGATCATGGGGCACACCCTTAAATAGTGCATTGTTTTTAAAGACTGGATTCAAGACCATGTCTATAACAACATTGTTAGGCTGGGCCCGACCCTAGCACATGTTGCATGTGTAGTCAAAAGGCTAGACAGGAGGAGCGACATCGAGGGTGAGTGGCAGTAGGTTTCTAACCATGATTCCCAGAAGTAATACGATTGGATGGATCAGAAAACAGTTTCTTTTTACCTTGATATCATACATGCATTCCTGAATTAGCTGGAGCCTTCAAAATATGTAACCGTTACTTCTCCATCAAGATATCAGTTGACCTCTTCCCTGAAGACCAAGAATTAGTGGAAAAAGGGAAAAATCACCCCCAGTGCCAGTATAGTCCCGCACTCTCAGAAACTTCATACCTCCGGAGATGGGGATTACTCCCAGAATCCACCCCATAAGGGATGACTCTTCATGTGATATTCAAGGGTATTCTTCGGTTAATAACATGGAGTTGGTAAATCTGTATATGAATCCCAACGATGGGGAGCTCCAGGTGAACCCCCCCCCCCAAGTCCCCAGCTGACCCCAATGTCGGGGGATCCAAAACCATATGTGTTTTTGAGGAACATCAGTTTTCAACTATTTACAGGTTGTGCATTCCACTGAGACTAGAATGTAGGCCCAGTGCATATCATACCATGCACAACCTCTTCATCCAGTGTCATCCAGCACGCCCCCACCACCGTTTGTGCTACTAGATCTGGTAGAGCCACTTCGACCCTACCACGACTAGCCTCACCATACAATAGTCCAGTCTCAGTCATTCGGCCCTCATATGGTAGCTACTATGTTGGATTCAACTAGTGAGTAGTAGGATATTCCTAGCACCATTCATCCACCGGGGCAGCTGGAAGGGCCCTCCAATCCTCCTATCATAGAACGACCTCCTATAAGTAGATTCTTGCACCAGGAATGGAAGTATGTTGTTTTCAAGCACATTTCCAGCATCCCAAAGAGGCTTTCCATTCACGATTCCCTTTTCCTGTCATCAGATATGTGTGGGGCCCTCCCTAAGGTTTTAAGAATCCCCCTCCAGTTTGACACGGAGGTAGCAGCTACAGAAGACTTTCATGCTAATGTGATCGAGAACGCTGAATATCAGGACATCATTTGGTTCTCTGGAAAAGATGAAGGCTCTCTCATACAGGTTCACAATGTCCCAATGTACATAAATTACCAATTTAATGGCATGTAGGTTCACTGATGTCTTGTTACACTAACACTGGGATTAACCTTATCCCGACACGGACATTAGAGATGTTGGGTTTATCCGAAGATGACATGAGTCCCACCACATTAAGAATCTAGGGATACGAAAAGACAAAGAAGACCGCAATTAGAATGATCCATTTGAAGACCCATTTTGGTGGTCTAGTTTCCAGAACAGTGTAATGGTTGTATCCCAATACACCACGTATAATGCATTGATGGCAGACCAATGCTCCACCTGCACGCGGAAGTCCCCTCGTCGTATCACCAATGCCTCATGTACCCCCTCAATAGTCGATTAGGTGTACACTGAGTGGATGTGTCTCCCTATTCCTCTTGTAAGGATTTCTACATGGATTCCAACTATTACAAGAGAAAGGGAAATCAGAATAAGGCTAGCGAGTTTGAACTCGTCGCAGCTGAAACTGACCCCTAGGAAGGTTTGGATGATGCCAATGTCTTCCTGATCCATCGATTAGTGGACACAACCAATGACATGGGTCAATGTTTTGTTATTTACATTATAAGGGGGAAGCATAATCCCATGTCAAAGTGATGCTGGAAAATCACCTCGTACTCCTACACAAATCAGGCTCAGGTGAACATGGAGCCTCCTACCCCTGTAAGGATTCATTTTGTTCAACCAATGGCAACAAAAGTACAAAATAATAGCCTATTTTGACAATCCAGAATCAACCAAATCAAGACAATGTGCCAGTATTTCATTGATATCATCAAGTGTGACCCATGGGCCAAAGACTAGATGAGATCGGGTCAACAACCATTACTGCTATGGTTTCTGTTGTACTAGAATCGACCAATTTAGTGATCATTGCTGCTCAGGCTGGTACCGACCTCCCATCAGAATCCGATGACCCAGAGAATGCTCATCCCACTAGGGACCCCTCCTATGAAACTGACAAAGAGATATGGAGGACACTCCCCCCACCTTTTAAGATGGCATCTCCGCCATGGTTGATTGATTGGTACTGGTGAACCTCTGTAGTGAGGTGGACCCAAGACCCATGTTGATCAAAGCCGCCATTCCCCAAAAAGAGAAACAGCTGTATGTCGACTTCCATAAATAGAACTACAACGTGTTTTACTGGTGTTATGAAATAATTCTAAGATAATATCCTCAACTACCCGTACACTTCCTCGGTCTTCCAGAAAATCATCGTGGGTTCCATTAGCCTGCCAGAAAGATTCACCCTTCTCACGATTCCATTGTCTAGGAAAAAGAAGATATGCTCGTAATATCCAACATCGTCAAGGAGGTTTAGTACCCCAAGTTCCAAGCCAACATTATGCTAGTTAGGAAGTAGAAAAGACAAATTGGAGTCTGCATCGATTTTTGGGATCTCAACTTTCACTTTCTGAAAGATGGTTTCCCCTTACCATGATGGAATTTTAGAGCGATGCTATAGTTGGGATCCTATCCCTCTCCTTATTGAATGGTTACTCCGAATACAGGTAGATTTGAATGGCCCCAGAGGACGAGGAGTCCATAGCTTTCAGGGTTCCACAAGGTAATTTATGTTACCAGGTCATGCCCTTCGGCTTAAAGAATGCGAGTGCCACCTATCTGCGGGCCATGCATCACATATTCATGAAAATCCTCGAGACATTAGTTCAATGTTATGTGGATGATATGGTGATCAAATATCACTAGTTCTGGGACCGTCTCAAGGATCTTGAAAAAGTGTTCAGCTTCCTCCGTTCCCTCCACCAGAAGATGAACCAATTGAAATGTGCCTTCTGGTTCACCTTTATGAAGTTTCATGGATTTGTTTTTAGGAATCAGGGCATCGGGATTGACCCAGAGAAGATTAAGGCCATCAGTCAGATGCCTCCCCTAAGCAATATTCAGGATCATCGAGGTTTACAATTCCACTTAGCCTACCTACATATATTCATTGCAAATATAGATGACAAGTGTAATCCATTTTCTCAGATCATGAAGAAAGGACCTTCCCACAAATGAGATGAAGAGTGCCAGAATGCGTTCTAGGAAATCTTGTAGTGTCTGCTCCAGCCTCTGGTCCTGATGCCACCCATCTCCATAAAACAACCGGTTCATTAATGTGATATCCCTTGAATGATATCCTGGAACCCTTCGCACCCCGAAGAACAATGAGGGGATGAAGAATAGTATTTAATACCTTAGTCTTATACTCATCGATATGGGGACCAGATAACCCCCCATCAAAAAGAGATTCCTTTATCTGCTATTCGCTGTTTGGAAATTGTGACAATACTTGAATCTTCACGAGGTATAGCTAGTGCCTCGGTAGAACTGCTGAAGTACATTCTAAAACGAACCATTTTGATTGGCGGTTTAGCACTGTGGGCAGTTATCCTCCCGAAATTCATCATTAGGTTCGTCCCTGAAAAAGCTATTAATGGGAATGTATTCCTAGACTTCATTTCGTACAATCTGGCTTCTGTTGACTAGTCCTTGAATCTTGATTTTCCTGATGAGGAAATCCTCTCAATAGATCATTCCATCTCGTGTTGGGAGATACACTTTGACGGTGCTTCCCAAATCCCCACCGGCAAGATGATCAATGATCCAAGGCTCAATAGGGTCAGCCTTTGAATTGTCTCTGTTACCCCGACACAATCCATTCTTCGGTAATCAGTCATATTGTTAAAATGAAACACCATCAATGAGGTAGAGTATCAGGATCTTATCCCTAGCCTTGTGCTGACCCATGAGATTTATGTGCCCCATTTTCTTGTGAATGGGGATTCAGAACTAGTCATCAAGAAAATCAAAAGTGACTATGTCACCAGGAAGTCATAGTTCATACCATTGTTGGGATGAAAATTCCATCTAATAGACCAATTCCCATCTCTTCCAGAGGTTACTCATGTCCCTCGATCTCAGAACGGTTGAGCGGATGCCTCTGTCGGCCAGGAATCATCACTTACAGAACCTGAGAAGGATGATCTGATTACAAACATGACAGATAGGAGAGTCATTGATCATATCACCCCAGATGATGGCGATGAAATGTGGATAATCCATCTTACTACTGGAGACTCCATGTCAGGACCTCAGTTTCCTCAGATGTTGTGGTTGAAGTGACTCCAAACAGGAGAGCCCCCATTATCGAGTATCTCCAAAATGGTTACATCCCGGCTGATCGGGCCGATCGTGAGTGAATCCGACATCGTGCACTGGATTTTACCCTCCAGAGTGGTCCTAGTCTAGAGCATATCCTCTAGAAGTGTGGGATTGATGGTGTTCTCCTTTGTTTCGTCCATGGATTCAAGATATCTCAGGTCATGCAAGAGGTTCATGCTGGTTCCTGTGGCGCCAACCAAACTGGGGAAAATCTATTTCACCAGATACAGAGACTGGGTTACTTATGGACCACCATGATCCATGATTGCAACGAGTTCACCAAGAGATTTCACCCACACCAAATTCATGAAAACTTCATGCCTCAACCATCGGAATCTCTCCACTCCACCATGTAATCTTGGCCATTTTTAGTGTGGGGACTCAATGTCGTGGGACCATATCTACCAGCGACAACTCTCCAATACTGGTTCATCCTGACCGATACAGATTTCTTTTCCATGTGGGCTGAGATAGTTATTCTCAAGGAGCTCAAGGTCTATTATATTGTTGACTTCGTGAGCTCCAATAACACCTAATTTTTTGGAGTCCGTCATGCTATCTTCACTGATAATGGAACCATCATCTGATCAGTTGATTTGTAGAAGATGTACGCCATGTAAAACATAAATATAAACCGTACCTCCCTCTATCAAATGAATATAAATGGGAAAATCGTGGTGTTCAACATTACCGTATCTAATAGATTTTATAAAATGGTGGTCAGCATTAGAAGAGTTGGCCAGAAAGACTCCACAACACCCACTGGGCTTATCAGATGATGGCTGATAATTCCACCCAAGAGACCCCATATTCTTTGGTGTATGTAGCCATGGTGGTCCTGCCCCTCGAGATACAACTTCCATCCTTACGCACATTGGTCTATTCCCTGAAGGTGCAAGATACAGTATCAAAAATTCGTCTGGTTAAATTGGAAGCACATGATGATAATACACTTCCTGCCCTGCCAAATCTATAATAGAATTTGAATAAGATAACTAGAGCCTTCAACAAGAAGGTTCACCTCTACTCCTTTTTGCAAGGTGACTTGTAATTGTCCCTCTGGAAAAAATGATCCTTGGTAGGAAACCACCCATGTTGGATCCCAAATGGGAAGGACCTTACATAATTCAGACAATTTTCCCAAACGGAACATACTCTCTGGTGACCATAGATGGCGAGTGCATAACTCATCCCACCAGTTCCAATATTCTCAAGAAATAATTTTCTTGAGCCAGATGGTCCAGCATGACCCTAAACTATTCGTTCCAGCATGACCCTAAACTTTTTGGTCCTATATGGCCCTAAACTACTTCGTCCCGCATGACGTTAAACTGTATGTCTTCTTGCAAGAGGTAAACTGCACCCTTAGAACAATGTGCGGCTTGATTTCCATTCCATGGGATACATAGGAACACTCATACATTTCATCTTGAGCCCATTCCAAAACTCTATTATTTGACTATTCACCATGGATATAGTTCAATTGGATGAAACATGCATGTTTTAGTGTGGGATTTTTATCCACACTCATGTAAGGTTTACAAAGGTCACACCATGTTCCCACTCCCCACTCTATTATCCTCCCACATACTTACCATACGACTCTAAACTACATGGCCTTCAAGAACAATGTAGGGATTGATTCCCATCCCCATGGGATATCTAGGAATGCCCAAAAGTTTTGGATATTGGCCCATCCCAAAAACCAAAATATTCCCTCAATTTTAGAAATAAGTTGTGGTGCAGACTTTTGGCTCAATTCACAATGAGCTCATCTCGATCCGACCATACATCCTACTCCCTGGAGGTGTTCTCCTCTTTCACATATTGGTGAATCAATGATTCTCCAACAGCATTGATTGGGTCTCCATCATCTTTCCCACTGATAAGTCCCCCTGAATGGTAGGGATGCTATGCCTAAGGGATTTCCTACCACTTTGGGCCAACGCCCTCAAGGATGTTGAGAAAAAAACTGATACAAGTCCTGCATTGCAAATATAATCAGAAGCCAATTCTCATTTATTGTTCCCAGTCCCGGTCACTATAGGGAAACAGTGTTTCAAACACGGTCAATATATATACGTTGTTGTTAGGGCCACCCCCCGATGTCCCAAACATTGAGTTTAGTGGTCCATTCTTCCCTGTTGTCTCTCCATGCGATGAACTCCCTTCAGGCGATACCATTTATTAAACCCCTATATGACAGGGAGAGCTGAGTCTAGATCCTTGTTTCCTCCACAAAACAATACTCATGTGGTCTTAAGAGTTGGGATAATGTGGTAACATCACAAGAGGTCGCATGGCTACCATTATCTAGGACGCCCAGCATCAGGCCCCTTGGCCTTTTCTGGCCCCTTGGACTTTTCTGGACCCTAGCCCAAGTTCTCATTTAGGGTTTTGTTCTGTTGAGAATAATTATGTCTTCTTTCACATATGGCTATATCTCCATGACAAACATATAATCTAGAGACATCCCTCCCATTTCTTATCATCCATACTATGAGTATATGCCTTTCATCACTACGTTTACCCAATCTCGAGCCCCCGACTCAAGTCTTAACTCATAGGGGATTATATGATGTGGTATGGGATTATTTCCTCATTCACACCGGGTTACTCGCCCCACCATAAACCTCACTTTTTTGGGGTTTATTACCCCTTTATTCGTCCTCAGTACACCAAGTTAACCTGCAAACTGGCCTGACCTTTCCGTCTGAGGCCCAGCCTCAGGTCCCATGGGCTTTTCAGACCCCTGGAACTAGTTCACATTTAGTGTAGTACGGTGTGGTATGGGATTATGTCCCCATTTACGCCGGGATACTTGCTGCGCCATACACATACTATATGTGGGGTATCTTACAAATTTCCATCCTTATTACATGATGATAAACTAGACATTAATACCTTCAGAAACTACGTGTTTCTTGATTCCCCTCCTCATGGGTATCCTAGGACTGCCCGAACGTCTAGACTTCAGGTCCGGCCCCATCTCTTAGAAATAACCCTTTCACCTTGGTCCCTGGCCTACATCTTCCTGGCGAGAGGGGTATATGGTTTGGTATGAAATTATGCGCTCATTCCTATCAGGTATTGTAACAACCACACCATTTATCTCCTCCCCCTAAGAGTTTTCCATCCCCTTGAGCTGTAATCATCTTTTCAAATTGTCCAATCTCAAGATGATCCCCTTAATCCTCTTTGATGATTCACTAATGTGCCTAAGGGTACACTGGTTTAGCACCTAGAATGTTGAATTCTACCCAGACATGCTTTCACCCATTTCTCAGGCTTCGTGTTCCCCTTCATTTGTGCTTCCATCCCCTTTCACACCCAAAAGGACCCCCGAATAACATGGATACTCAGACAAAGGGCCCTCCTACCATTACAACCAACATATATAAGGGTTTTGATCTAAAAATTGATTCATGTCCCATATTGTGAATTTGGTCACCGGTCGACGATCATTTTTTATTCTCACCTCAGGTAACACGATATGAATTCTATGTTTCGAACACGGTAAATAGTTATCACCGATCGTCATTACAATCCCATTAAACATGAAATGTTGGTTACATGACTCACATCCTTCTCCACCTAATCATTTCAATTTAGAATTTCAAAACTCATGGCACTTTTTCTTAGTTTTCATCCACACATTAGGAGGAAAAATCCGCGTTAAGGCAATCATTTGTGGCTCCAACAATATCCCCTTTCGATGTATTTCACATAATGAAAATACCATATCTGCCCCTTTTTCCTACACTGAGTTTGACTCATGTAGGTTTAGGGATCAGATTAAGGTCTGCAATTACTTGGAATAGTACCTCTTTACCATGGACCAAGATCTGTGACCTTAAACTAAGATCTTTTCAAATTACCAATTTTCAGAACTACCTACAGCATGGTTCCCATTCCATGGGATATGTAGGAACACCAGGGAATCTCGTCTTTGACACTAGATTAATTGGGATACCGACCCTTTTAATTTCTACCCTCTTACATTTTTTGGGCCCCTTGGCCAGAGTTTTCATTATTAAAATCACACATGGTGTGGTGTGGACCTTTTCCACATTCATGTTGGGTATGGATTATTACACCATAGACATTCCCCCTTTAGCATCATCTCTAATACATCTGTGTTGAATGATGTTAAAATGCATGGATAGTCCCATCACCTAACACTAAACTGTGACAGTATCGTCCTGGCCACACACAAAAAATAGTGATGCCTTGATTCACTATTCTTGGCCCGTTGCTTCATAAAGAAAACACCTCCATTCTCCCTAAAAGAAAAAACAACACATATCAAATGCATTTTTTGTGTGAGGGCCAGACCCGGACACCCGTTTTATCCCCGTCACTGGTACCTTATCCCACCACCTTCCAGAACAATGTTTGGATTGATTTCCATACTCATGGGATACGTAGGAATTCCCGGACATTTTTTTTCTCCGAGCCCAACCCCAGAAATCTTCAAATCCTATTTATTCATTTTTGATCCCTTGGCCTGAAATCTTCTGGGAATATGTGGGGTGGAAAGTAACACTGAGGATATTTTTCACATTGGGTCATTCAATAGCCACACCATTTTCTTCCCATATATTCTCCCACTATGGTCTGAGTTTTAAGACCAAAACCAAGATCTCCCAGAGGGAACTGCGCGTCACATTTGGATTTTTCACTTCCCTGCACACAGTACATCAAATAAATCCCCCTTTAATGGTCCACCCCATGACCTTTAGGTTGAAATCATGAGACCCCTTGACCCTTTTCCATGGGATGGGAATTGAATCACTCTATCTGATACGTCTTATCAACATATTCAGATGTGTTTTGACAAAGAGCGCAAACTGTGGAATTTTCCCAGGGACATTCCCCACGTTCCATGTTCAATCTTTGTGATCCTATTACTTGGATCCTCAACATCTTCTACATCCAAAGGGACCCCCTTCACAGACAAGTCTCATGCCACCTCGACTCACCTACAATTTCCAGAAAACATCTCTAAAGTCCTCAGACGTCTTTTTCGACATGTCCGGTGTTTCGAACACAATCAGCAGTTGACCCACATTTGTATGTCCCCATTCCATGATAACATGATATGGATGCTGTGTTTTGAACACTTTCAACAGATATCCCCTATCTTCACACCACCATCAGTGCGTTCCAGAATTCGAGCATTATGATTCACATGTTTCCACTCTTTTATGTTCAACTGGAATTCAAAGATGCTCGACTTTACTCTTCAGAACTTCTTGGTGTGTTATATATACGGGTCAACATCATTGGGATGTCAGACATCTAATGCCCCATCATACCTAACATGTGACTCCCTGTTCAAGGAATTTCATGTCACTACGTCATGTTTCCCACATCTTTTATGACTCACATGGGCATAGTAGTTCTCGTAGGATTTATATTGGCGCAACCATTGACACACATTCCTTTCCTCTTCCCACAAGACGTTAAACTGTGCTCTTAGAAATACATATGTCTTCATTCCCAACTTCCTGGGTTTTGTAGGAATGCCCTACCACTTGGCTTCAGTCCCGACCTAATTCTCACTCTTGGTCCCTTGACCTGAAGAGTTTCCTCTGGGGATACGAGGTTATATCTGGACTCCAAGTCCTCATTCACATCGTATTGATACCTACCACACCAAATGCTCCCTTACAGGGATATTACATTTCACTCCACGTCCTATCATATGATGTTAAACTACATGATTTCTTATGTCCTCAACAGAAGACACTAAATTGTTGTTCTACCCTGAACAAATTTAGGATGCCCTTTGTTTATAATTCGATGCATCAGTTTCCTCTCTAGAGAGAATTCTCTTTACCAGTGTTGGTCTCTGACCACACTGTTCCCCAATTACTATGTTTGGCATTATTCCCAATCTCATGGGACTCATAGGAACCCTAGTCATCCTTTCTCCAGGTCAAGCCTTTGGAACCGTTATTCTCAATTCCCCCTCCTTTTTCAGTCCCTTGACCTGAGCACTTTTGGGAACCAACAAAATTGAAACATTACCCTGATCATGTTCGGGATTCCCCATGATAACGTTGATAGTTGACCGTTTCCTCATCAGAGAGGTCCTATTCAGAAGTATGTTTGACCCCTGATCCGATATATGTACCCATATAATGAGTTCCCACCCAGGTGGCATAATTTCAAGATTGTTGGAATCTATTTGAACAACCCATCACTCCACTCTCCACACTTTGTGTCCATTTTATTCGGATAATAACCCTCTATCACATCTAGAAGAACCCCCGAACAGTATAAATGCCTGGCCCATAGCTCACCTACTATCCCAGGATAACGTTCTGAAAGAATAATGTATGGCATTTTTAGTCAGGTCCCATGTTTCGAACATGGTCAATGGTCATCCATCATTTGTTATCCTCGTTTCTGGACAAAACAATAAGAAGGATGTGTTTCGAACCTGGTCAATAGTCATTCTTAATTGTCATTCCATCAATATAGTTTTCTGAATTTTGGGTATTGTAATTTACACAATCCATTCCCCCTGTTCAGTTTTATTCCAGCACCCTTGGCATTACCCCCCTCGTGCAAAATAGCACGCTGGGAGAACTGTAATTCGGATGTTCTGAAAGCTTCATTATCCAGACAGATCTCTCCATTCTATTCCCAAGAATCTGGATTGGTTGTTAAATCCCCCAGATGCCTGAATCATGGTTTAAAATCATACATTTGGATGGAGTGATATGGTTTAAATCTATTGATTCTCACATCAGGCCGACCCTCATCAGCATAGGGAATGATCGCTCGACGCTCCATGAATATCATGGGTGTGTGATAAACCAATACAAATAATGGAAGTTGTGCATGCTTTATGTATCAAACAATTGAATCATGAAAATAATTTTGGGATATTTTAATCATTATAGTACTCGAGGGACGATATCCCTCATGGATGGGTTAACCTCATCAAAAGATCATAGTATCTCCACCACCCTTTGGCCGGTGGCATCCAGGATTTACTAACAGCTGTTCAGTTCCCGCTCCTCCTCAGCAGCGATGGAGCTCAATTCATCCACCCCAATCTGGGCCTGCTCTATGCCGGTCCGATTGATGATCATTTCGTCATATGCTTGATTCATGCCCTCTTCAGATCCTTCCACATGATACTTCAATCTCAATATTAGATCATATTGTGTGTTAAGGGAGGCCGAGTTCTTTTCATCCCGACTCTGTAGCCGCTGGACCTCATCATTAGCCTCCTAGAGCCTATTGATATTCACCGCTTTCCTCCGCTGCTAACCCACACTGAGGCCATGGTCATGATCCTAAATCTTCCCAGCCATAAGATATCGGAAGACTATGTGAGGATGTTGGGAATCAACTCCCCAGCACACAGTTCGTGAAATTGCGAGCGATGTCTGTCCATATTATCTAGCTATAGTTCTTGGGGGGTATCATCAATGAAGTGCTTGATCTGCTTCCATGATCGATGACTGAATATTCTGATGTCCTCTTCATTATAGGTCATCTCATCCCAGTCGGCATTGTTGGAAGGCTCATATGCCATGAATGATCCTAGGAACTCATCAGCTAGGTATGAATCTAGTGTTTGATCAAGAATGGAGGGACTTCGGCTGTTTGACCGATCATCGTCATCAGACCCCACATGGATGATCTCTGAATTAGCCTCCCTGACAGTCCCACTAGTGATCGGAAGTGCCACTGTTCGATCATTCTGGACCTCCACATCAACTGTCACCAACATTCCAAAGGGAAATCCCCTATCAGGGGTACCGAATGAACTTTTCAAGGAAACCCATGACGTATGGAGGAATGTTTGTAACAAAAATGGAGCATGAACATCAGTTAACATGGTCGATGGATAAAAGTCATTAATTTTGTAGACGAGACTTAAAAATATCAAATTCTCTATCTCATTCATGGGTTGGTGCAATCGGGAAACCGATGTGTGGCCTTCCACAGATTTTTGGAATGTCTGAAGATTTCGAAGCCACTTCAGGTATACCAGCCCCACCCGATATGCTAATCTCCCCAGTAGCAGGCATGGACCACGAAGGCCCCGCATCTGTATCTCTTGAAGGGCGAGAATGTGCTCTTTTCATAAGTTCCTTTTGAACAATTTAGATGTTAGAAAGGTTTCCATAATGTCTTGAATGTGGGCCCGGAATAGGGTGTATGGAATCTTTACCTCAAGGTCCTCGGCAAAAATTTCATGATCCAAATATTGATCCCCAACTTCACAATCTTACAACGGTCTCCCTCTCTCGGCCTCATCTCCCCAGGAGGATTCATCTAATTCTTCCAACAGAGGGAACCATTCCCTTATGTTAGCAGCCGACAACTATAGGGGAGTGTTTTCATTGAGAGACACCTTGACTCGATCCGTCATTGGATGTGGGGAACCACGATAGTGCACAATGTCCTTCTGCTCTGTCAGATGGTGCTCCACCTCCGCCTGGGATTCTGCAAAGCAGGCCCTGATAGAGCCAATCCTCGGGAAATCCATCTTGAAACGGTTCAGATGTTGCCATATCTCTGATGGTTCAAGGAATTTCCAGTTGACTTCCTAGGTGTCTCAGGCCTCCGAGATGATAGAATTACCTGGCTTATCAATGTGGTGTAGCTGCATCCCTAGAGCTTTTGTAGATATTCTACGAAACCCTCTATGTGACCTCCCCTCAGGATATCTCTCTTCTTCTAGGACCATCGAGCCCATTGCCACTAATTCCTCTCCCTCAACTAGTGTGGGCCTCGCCGATACGGAAGCCCCACCACCGCGAGATTCCCCTTTTACATTCTAATCTCGACCCTAAGGTTTGAGATGCATGCCAGCATCAATTCGAATGTTTTTTTGCTTCATCATTTTCCAGGAGTAGGCTACCTCCCAACTCTGGACATATTCTTTCACAAACCTGATGATAGAAATCAGCGTGGGCATCTAGTTCCACATCTTCCCATATTATTGGGTAAACATGACCCACTTATGCCTCATCACACACGTGTTTTACTAGTAGTGCACCCCCATATATACCTGTGGGGTCAGTCACTACATGCAACAGAATTGCAGAGAAAATCAGTGCGGGGTGTACGAATCACATAGAATATCATGATCCACCATTTCCACCAAAAATCCTCCTCGAATAGCCAGGGGAATGGTAGAGTGCTCCTCTATTCCATGACCATCATCAGTGAATACCCCCATTAGTAATGGAAATGGGTGGAAATTGAACTTTTCCACCTTCCAAACATGGTTTAGAACCTACTATGCGGCCATCATCGGTGGAAAGATCCTAGAATCATTCTAGATGGATGGGAGGAAGTTCGATTCTGGATGGTAAATGAGGTTCATATATTCTTAAACCCCCCTGAAGGGTTCCACTATCCACCAATATAGGAGGTGGAATGGCCCGAATATTCACTAAGGCCTCTTCCCCTCGTGGATATTCCGAAACATCTTATACAGATTGGCGAGCATCGGGATCCCAAGTTTGAATTTCCCTCATGTCGCCCACACGGATGCCATAATAAATGTTCTTTGTCACACTCCCATGTTGGTGTCCTTCATAGGTAGGATCTAACCACTTTTTAGAGAATTGATGAATGATTAAATCCTAACAATCATTTGTTGTTCGGTGATGACACTAAATGTCGACTTCTTCTACTGGATGTCCTCCAAAAGTCACCAGTTTGAGTGCTCCTTACTATGGGGGCCCTTCAGGGATGTTCGAGGCCTCGCCAGAAACTATCTTTCCTTCATGAAGTTCAGGAACTATTTTAACCACTGCCTAAAATTGACGTCCTTCACCGCCTCCTTGTCCACACCTAGAATAAGCTGCATCAAATCCATCTCTAGAGGCAACATTTTCTCCATGTCATCCCACACACACATGACAGGGAAAATTCATCATACACAACATCAAGTGTTGGGACCCTAGAGATCTAGTGGACTTCCCCTAAGTTGACATCAACTTCCCTATCTTAAAAATGGAATGAGTTGGTCCTCGATGACCACCTGCTCAACAGCTCCAGTATCAGCTGCTTCGACTGGTACGTGTGAAACTAGGAGGCCTAATCTTCTTCATACAGGCCCACTCATTTCCGCACCTCCCCAAACTCATCACATGAGACACCTACCTAGTAGTCCCAGGACCAATCATATGTGATGTTGCTGCCCTGTTGTAGGTCCCACTCCTTAGACCACCCCTTCTCCGACTTTCCTAGATATGCCTTCAATATCTTCCAATTCATGGGGGGAGACATCTTCAGCTATAACTCCTTCACGTAAACATTATTAAGGTGGTTGTATAAGAATTCAGAAATGATAGTTGTGAATTCATCCTAGGCATGGTCTTCACATGCCCTGAACCATTGGTGTTGGCACAACATGCTCCTAAACTAGTAAGATGGTTCTTCCCAACATCCAACTGGAATAAAGACATAATCCCCCAGCCTGAAGCCATACAACGACTACCTTTTACATAATTGGTAGTTCCTTTGGCTGTCTGATAACAGATCCACCAAAACACATGGTTAGAGTGGCTCCATATTAGCTCTCCTAAACCCAGACTATTCACCATATCATCCATTTGGGCAGAATCCGCATGGACCCCCTAGACAGCTTTTGGATGAGGCATTCAATCATTTAGTTTGGGGAGATTTTTGGGATCGTTCACGAAGCTCATTCACGGAGTGTGTTTGCAAAGTCTACTTCTAGAGCCCTGCGTCGACCACCAAAGACAAAGTCCCAATGTACACAAAATTTTTCATTAATATTAGTTTTTTATATCGAGGAAGCTAAAAATTTTATTGCATGTTGTTACCGATTAACATGAACTTTCATAGAAATAATGAAAAAAAAATTTCATTAATATATATAAAATAATTATTTTTTTGTTGCGTGAAATATAAAATATTCAAATGATTAAAATATTTTTTGAAAAAAATATTTCTCAAAATCAAAAGGTGTTACAAGAAACTATGTGTAACCAAACCATGTAGATTTACATGAACAAGTGGATGGTTTGGAGTACACACAGTTTAATAGGGTTATATCACATCTAATGTCCCTTCTCTAGTAAATTGATGGGTTTTAGTGATTTTAAAACATGATGTAGGATTTAGGCACCAGAAGGGGTCCATTCTGAGTATTTTTTACATAAAACAATATAGTGCAACCTATGATGTGTCTTGACAACACTTAAGAGGTGTTTTGTTTTGAGTAATTTATGATAGAGATTTTTTTTCTATAAACTGGCTCCACCTATCACATGAGAGTGATATATGGGATGCGACTCAAGTGACGGCCATGAGAATAATCAGATGATACAACATAGTGTTTTTCAGAGACATCAACTAGGGTTGGAATGGGATTGTACTTATTTAGTTGGGATGAGAAAATAATCATATAGGTGGGGATTTTGGGTTTATTATATGACATATGGTGAATTGTAAATGGTTTTAGATTGAGGCTATATTACTTATTATTATATACACTATATAAGAATGTGAAGCCATAAGATTATTCTGTTTGGGTGTTGGGATGCATGATATATGAGGGATGAGCATTGTAATGAGAAAATGTTTTTCAACATGGTTTGGGAGTGAGATGTATCCACTTATGGTCTTATATAGAGTATCCAAGGAGTAATTTCTCCACATTCTTTCTAGTTATGTGGATCCAATGTGGGATAAACCATTATAATTTTTAACCTTGAGGGCTGTGTGGGACTATAATTGATAGTAATCCCAAAATCAGGTGTATAATTTGTAGTAATATTACATATGGTTTTCTTGATTGGAATAAAATTGAGGTATTATCTTATGGGTATGATATCGTTATGATAGACATTGGAATTTGGATAACCATATATATTTTTTTCAACCGGTTTAAAATGAGAAAAAGTTTTCTCTAGTTGGGATATTTGTTATGGTTGGGATGCCATGATTTACAAAATGTTTTAATGATACAGACTTCCATTATTGAGATAGTTGGAAATGATAATCCCCTAATATGATTTTGGATGTTTAACATTATTCTCCACAACTAGGGATGATTGAGTTTTTCATGAAATTCCATTGCATGGTTCTGTATGATTGAAATAAAATTACACATTTAGTGTTGGGTAGGTTTGACATGATTATTTAGAAACACATAATATTTTTTGGGTGTGCAATTCCATATATATAAATATATTTTTGTACATGATTTTCTACAAATATTATGTGATTGGTGGATATGGTGTTCCATATATAATATGAGATTTGATGACATGTTGTTCCATAGGTATGGAATGTTGTGAGACTAGGTTCTTGGAATATGGAGTGATAACATTCCAAATGGAAATTTTTGTAGAATTAATACTGCCCCCTTTTTGGGTTAGTTCTAGATTTATTAACTGTGGAACACTAATTAAGAATCATAGTTATGTTCAATATTGATTCAATAGGTACTATAATTTATGATGCATGGTATTGTAGTCCAGATATTTTTATTATTTTTGAAGCACAATATAATGGATAATAAACATTAAATAGATGCATCAAGGTACTATGTAATTGATCATGAATAAATCTTTGGATCATGGGGTGGGTGTCCATAGTTATAGAACTTGTATGTTACATGGGATGAGTAGTTAGAGATACATGATCATAGACACATTTGTGCTCGATGAAAAAAGTGTGGTCTATTGTGTTTATATATCCATGGATGGATTATGATATTTTTTTATAAAATCTATGTTTCAACTAGGAATAACACATTTTATGACAAATAACATGGGGAATAAGGTTGTAGGTTCCTCATTGGGGAGGCCTACTACGATTTTTTTTCACACATCAATACATTCACCTAATCTTCAAGGTATAACATATGATTACATTAATGGGTATCATATATTCTAGAGTCAATGGGTTCCTTGGATGACCAAATCCACTCATGTAATGTTTTATATATTTTCTGGAGTATCTGGATTCAGAAATAGGAATTGGGTATGCGACATGGATCATTGTTCTTATTATTAGTAGGGGTATTTATCATTAGGTTGTTTTATTTTTTATATGTGATTGGCCTAGTGGATATGAATATTTTTATGAATGTAATGAATATATGGTAGTTTATAGTATTTAATATAATTATTAAATGATTATATACTAATATATTTCTTATTTCATCATAATATTATTTTTAGGTTCTTTTCTTATTTACTTCTTGTTATAAAAAATAATATAATTATTTTTAATTATCTCATCACCAATCCACCTTATACAACCATTGATTATTAAAATAAATTGGTATATAATGAAGAACACTTGAGTTTTTGCGGTGAAACATCATGGGGAACCAGTTTAGTTGCAACCCGATGGGGTCGTTATAAAGGGATATTGGTGGAGTTAATTTCCTGTTATTACACATGTTATGGTTTTTTGTATGAGAGATATTATAATGTGTATGATCTTGTGATTAATAACAATAGGTGCATTATGAATAGTTGTTTAGGTAAAGTTTATAGTTTACCAGAGATCTTATTTTCGTCATAATTTATGATTCTATTGTTTTAGTTGATCTTTGTTTTTGAACAACTCACATTTGGTTTGAATATTATGATTTATGATTGATATTTGTTTCTTGGATTATTGTGACGTTTCCATTGATTTATTTGGAATATTTTCAAGTAAAGGAAAGTGGATTTTTTGAATCATGTTCGTCATATATGATCAAATTTGTAAATTACTATTATTGAGATATTTTATGGACTTCCTTTTGATAATAGTTATTGTGGATCTACAATGATATTGACATTGCTGATAATGTTGATTATATCCTAGTACAAAATAGGTAAAATGAACAATGTGGGCCAATATGGTAAAATTATATGACATTTGTATCCTTTTTGGTACGATTTGTACAAGGTTTCTCATGTTCCATGGTCTTACTGGGAGTAGTATAATGTTAACAAGCTCAGATAGGATAAGTTCTCTTTTTGTTGGTGGTTTGATTGGCAGTCCACATCCATTTTATATGAAACACTAGGATTGGGTTCTTTCATGAAATGATGGTTTGTGATGTTCAAATATGAGCATTCATAATGCAAAATTAGTAATGTCTTTTAGGGAGTTTGCGTAGACATAGGTGGAATACATAGTGACATACTCAGATATTTGAATGGTGGGACATATTGGGAGATCATGTGACCTTTAATATTTGACTCTAGTTTATGGACTTAATTCTATATGAAAATTGAAAAAGACTCATGATAAGGTTCAACAATGTGGTGAGTCCCCTTATATGTATATGGTTTTGGTGGATTTTTTGGGAGATTTCTTAACAGTTTATAGATATTATAGCCTTTTATTGAGTTTATTAATATAGGATGTCATTTGTTTCTGAGAAGGATATCTAATGAGATAGTGCCTCGGTTTTTTTGGGTGCTTTAAGATGTGTAAGTTCATTTTTGTTATCTCACATGGTAGTAAATGAGTAGGTTGGTATTCCATGATGGTATGAGATATATTAGGATAATAAGAGGTGATCAGTGTTATATCGTTAGGGCTTCTGGTCGTTGTTGGTGGGGTGGGGGTGGAGGCTCATTTGGGAAACAATAGGTTTCATTTATGGGTAACTTAAGAGAATAAAATTGTTGAGTGCTAATGGGATATTATAGATAGAAGCATTGGTGATGTTATGTTTTATCTACATTATTAAACATAAAATATAAAAGTGTACACCTATTGTTATGGGTTTTAGTATGAAGCCATGAGTGGGAATATAATTATTGTGTTTGTTATTACAGTTCTATGGGATTGGTGAACTGTGTCCTTTAAGATAGAATCATGGTTCAATGGAATGGATGGTTTTTGATGGTACATGGTGATTTCTTTTTAGTAAAATCCTTGTTGAGAGATGATCACACTCAATATCATAAAACCATCATATGTACACTGAGAGAGTGTTGCCTATAATCCAAACCATAATTAAGTCAATATGATTTGGTAATGAGCATATTTCTATGTCAAAATACTGGATTTATTTTTGTATATCCATATAGTGTGATTAAAACATGTGTTTCTTGTGAGTGTGTCTCTCATGAGGGATTAGATGTTAGTAAATATTAGGGGATCCATTATAGGATGATTGGATTGAGTGATATTTGAGGACTCATATTACTGCTCTTGTTAGAGAGAGATGGTTATGTCCATTTAAAAGGATCACCAATGAATAAGGAATGTTCTATAGAGTTTAATGATATGTTTTGAAGTGGTAATAATGATACACCTATGGTGGGTAGTATTTTGATCAGTTGTGGGGACTTAACGCATGCGTGGGTATGTTCTAAGATGACATTAGAACAATATCAAGAGGGTTACTAAACATCTGTAGATTTTTTTAGTGGGACAGTTCAATGGTTGGAAGTGATATGAATCACAATCCTCTATTTTCATTTGAGTTTTTTGTAAGGGGCACCGTGAGACATGTTATAAGTAATGAATGATGTTGCATCATCTCACGATGATGGAAAAAATTTGGCACTATCTTGATTAATTTTTAATGATGTTGTTTGGATCTTTGGATTTCAATGGGCCATATAAATTACTCTAAGTGTTTTGTATTGTAATTTGGATGTCATTATAAAGTTGAACATAGCATGTTATTTATAAAATTATGATCAATATTGCTTAGAATATGTGGTCAGAATACTACTAATGCTTCTCAAAGATTTCATTTTAAAGTTTTATAAGACTCTTGTTTCCCTAAATTTTGAATTATTGAATTGAATTAAACATTGTATTAGATGACCCTAAAGGGTAAAATGGTTATTTTCCACAAGTAGATGATCTTAGATTTAATTTTTATGATCACTCCATTTGTCTTCGATGTGGGTGTTTTCCTTGGGACATGAGTTTTTTGGAATTCTGTATAGTTCAAGTTTGGGAATTATATTTTCTATTTAATAACGTCAATATTAATTTTTTTGGCATTTTTGGGGCGTGATATATTGTTGATAGAGAATTGGATTGACAATAAATCTCCATTTTTTGATTAAATAATTGGGGTGGGGGTCCAATGCCAGTATTAAATCCATATTGGATTTTGGGATTTTGGATAAGAAATAAAAGGGTTATTATTTAATTTATTAATATATTTGATAACACCACAAAAATATGGATTTCTAATGAGTCTTATAATGGGGTAGATAACATAATTTTTTCATAACATTTATGGATTATGGGATGGGGATAGAGATACTACTATAATTTTTATGTGGTGGTCATTGGGACAAAAACATTTTGTAACAACTTCCTAGCCTTGATTGGTACATGTACCTTCATCTTATATTCCATCATGTTTGATGGTTTTTTATTTTTAATCACGGATACTCATAGATATGTTGTTTCTCGATTTTGGTTCCCTTTTAAAACTTCTAGATAACCCATGGGGATTGATATATTTTTAATTAGGGGGAAACATGTGATTTAGGAGGTTTTTAGGTGTTTTATATTCAAAAATCCTGATAAAAAGGTGTGATCATAATGAAAGAATGCCATGTGTTCTTCTAGTTCAATGAGTATAGGAATTTTGAACTATATGTCATGTTATTTGTGCAAATATTAAGTAGTGGTTCAGGGCCATATGGTTGTAAATGGAAAAGTTTCCACAGACATAGGTAATATGATTTGAGGAACACATGTTTTGTAGTATGATTATATGAATTATAGGTGGATATAATCATGTTTCTAGGTATGTGGGTAGAAACCCCATATTGGAGGTACAGATTCATGTGAAATTATATATCATGACGATAGATAAGATCTTTCTATACAGTAGTACCGAAATACAATCCATGTATTCTTGGGTTAAGAAGTAATATGTGATTAGAACTCAGTTATACCAAAGCCATGTATATGTACAGGGACATGTTGGAGGTTTTGGTGTACACACTGTCTATTTAGAGTATATTCCATATACAAAACGATTGTAACAATTTGGCAGGTTTGAGTGATTTTCCCTATGTAGTCATAATTTGACTTGAGGGGAGACTGTTTAGTGTATTTTTCACATAGAAAATGATAGTGTAATCCACGATGTGACATTAGTTATAGTATGAGATAGTTTGGTGTTAGTATGATATGATAGATATCCTTTTATATATAATTTGAGTCTACATGCATCATATGAGTGATACATGGTATTATTTATGATAAAACTATCATGATAGATATTATAGTATATAGAATTTGTTCATTGAATACATCGACTGGTGTTGTAATGGGATTATCCCTAGTTAGTGGGACATAGATGCGACTCTATGTGTTGGATATTATGAGTTTGCAGGATGTCCAAATTTTACTCATAACAAATATATGATTGAGGTTTTATCCCTTAATAGGATTGATATAGTGAAAGAAGATTAATATTCAAGGATTTTACATCATTTTAGATCAATGTTCATTACATTGAAAAAGTACATTCCTAAGGATCAGAATAGTTTAGTTATTTGGAATCATTTGACATAAAATTTTAACATGGTGAATGTTCTTCATTGTTTCCCACAATAATATCCAATTTAGATATTCTACATAATACTTTTATTCATTACCCGTGGAATGAAAACATCAGAAAGGGTGATTTCAGATTCGTAGATTGCATAAATAATGATACATGTAATAATTACATGAATATAATGATATTATATCATGACCCTAATGTATGGATATCAAACCATATATATCAAATTCCAGACACACTATTCATGGTATTTGTGTTGGAATATCACAAACATGCATCACAAGGAAATCAAGAGCATAGTAAATGATATTATAACATATGATTAATTCATAAAACATTAGGAATAAAAATAATCATATTAATTAATTATATACAATTCATTGATTATTGTGATAAAATATACAGGTACTTCATAATATCTACACTTACTAAGAAGGTCACACCACCATCCACAGTATTATACCTTTCCATGTAATGGAATGGGTTCACACTATAAATAATAATTTTAGTTATGGTTCACTTCCAAGACCATTATAGTAGTAAAGGATCACTCATAATACAATATAAGATACAATGCTCATTATTAGACCAATTTATCTCCTTCTTCCAACCTTTTCAAACACATGAGATATAAATATGTACGTAGTTTATTAGAGTTAGATAAAGGACTTACCATCACATAATGAAATCATACATACACATTCCACAAGATAGTAAAAAATTAATCACATACACATTCATAAATATACATGGGTTTCATAAACCTCAAATCATTACAAATGAAATTAAATGGGTATCGTAAATATATCATCATAGAATATCCTATGTAATATAGATTTCATTTATATTAGTATTATAATCAATGAAAGGAATAAGGTTTCATAATAATTCTATCATGGTATAAATAATGGAGAAGAAACATGTTTTATAAAAAATATTCTGTCTTAAGGATAAAAAATTTAAAGAATGAATAATAATTTCATCCATGGAACATATCCCTACATATTTAGAAACTATATCAAAGTTTATCAATATAAATGTAGATGGATAATTAAGGATCAAATATAGTATAACATAAGGGAAATAACATTTTAATGAAAATAAATATTTTAAAAAATAAAACATATTCAATATCCTATTCATTTAGATCCAATTTGATAAATAATTCATTAATCATTAAAAGTAACATTAAACATTTCTTAAGATAAATATCCATTTCTATTTATAAATTTTTTTTCGAAAATAAAAAATACTGAATACATTTTTTATTAAAAATTTATTTGATAACTTATAAAAGAAGAATTAAAATCATTGAAATAATTTCAATTGAAAAAACCCATTTTTAAAACATATAATATAATAAATGATCATTATTTAAAAAACATTTTAAAAATAGAATCATTTTGAAAAAAAATCGTAGATTTTAATATTGAAAAATATAATGGAATCATTGATGATCATTCAAATCTATTGTTGACTAAATGGCCTGAAGGCTGAAATTTTTTATTTTTTTTGGATAAGGCCCATTTTAAAGGTAATGAATGAATCCAAGACTTCAAGGACATCAAGATATTAACAAAATTTGATAATAAAGAGGTTTTCAACCAAGAATAATTCAAATATATTGTTGAAAATAATTTTTATGAAAACCAATATCTTTTAAAATATATTTTAAAACATATAATTTAATATTTTTAAAAATATAGAACACATCGAGAAAAAAAGATTTTTGAAATACCTTTTTCATTGACAACCACTTTTAAAACACCAATTTTAGAATGTATTTGTAAAAACAATTTGATTAATACAAGTTAATCTGGTAAAATTTTATAGGATTCATCAATTCAATGATGGTCAGGATGATGGATAAATATATACATTCTAAAAATTCCATTTGTATTGTAAAATGGATACAAAATTTACCAAATTATAATATTACGGGAATATTCCTTCACAAAATCCATTTTTTTTTAAAAAAAATGAATCATTTGTAAAAATTCTTTTCAATATCATTATATAATAATATAAAATATATAATTTGTTTTAGAAAACATGGTTTTGGAATACCAATAATTTCTGGTCGAAAAGAAAATTAATGTAGAATTTTATTAAAAATATTTTCTAAATTATATTTAGTTCCCAATAGTATTAAAACAGTACCATGACATGGATAATTTATAGAAAATCATAGGATAATTAAGTTTATAATAATTATTATGATATGTATTATCATATTTCCAAAATGGAAAAAAATTCATTAACATTTCAGATGTAGGATGCGATTGTAGAAATAATCACATATTAGTTTTATAATATTAAATCAATATACATATATAAAATTAAAATTTCATGAAGATTAATAAAAAAACAATATATTTATATTTATTATATATATTTTCAATGGAAATTATATACATATCATAAAATAATTTTGTTGCATAACATTACATATGTCTCAAGGAAATAAAATTAATGTAAAATTACAATGTAGATATGGTAACTTTTAAATAGTAAAACCCATTAAATTGACCTCATCATATTGAAAATTAAATAACCATTATATATGGATAATATTCATATAATACATTCAGGGTGACAATATGCATCATAAATAGGAATGATTGGTGAATAAGCCATCTATCTCATAAATAAAAGAAGGTGTAGTTATATTACCTTACATTAAGTCTTGACTCTAATTGTAGTTGTCCAAAACTCATATATATTAAATATAAGTTTATAAAATACATCGAAGAACAATTTTCATTTATATTATAGAATATATTATTTAATTATGACTTTATATTTCTTTCTTATTAACAATTCCATGTTAATGTATTGTTTTATGTAATAACATATTTTCCTTTCATACATATTTTTACATGTTATCATTAATAATATTACATATATCATGATTTATTTATTTATATCATTTAGAACATGGTAAATATATCATATAAATTCTTTATACATGTTTTTATAATAATCTATAGAATATTAAATAGGAAATGAAATACACCATTCATAGAGAAGGTTTTTCACACATACGATTAGATGATGCTTCAATTTTCATGGTTTATTGAATGAATGCAGTGATGTATATGATATATATATTACTATTATATAAGAATTATTATTCTATATATATCATATATTTTTATTAAAAACATGCATCATAAAATCCATGTAAAGCCCCAATGAATCATATTAATTTGATTATGTGGTAGTCCACATGACCACAAATTATGTTATCATATTCTAAATAAAAGAAATAATGATGGCTTGTATTATATTGATATTCAATAAGAACAAATAAATAATAAACATAACTTATAAAATATAAATAAAATAATTTCATCATTATACCAAACAATTATGGGTGGAAGTGGAATAACATACGACATCGACTTGTGATGTTCCAGTTCACAGTACATATGAACTATTATTGTGTATCCCATTTTATGGATGTCTTTGTGAGTGTAGTTCATATAATTATAATAATAACATATTTCTATATGGATTATATTGAGACAATTATGTACCAATAAAATATTAAAAATTTAGGGGGTGTATAAAGATGGAAAACAAAAATTTCTATTGAAGTATTTTAACTCCTCTTTGTGTAACTTCCTTTGGTTTGTGAAAAAGGGATGTTTATGTTGGTTCTTTTCCAAAAGGGTGACTTATACAATTATGATAGGTTATTTTTTAGAATATTATTACCCAGTTTTTCTAATATAAATAGCTTTATATGTGTGATGATGTTAGGGGGTGAGTACCCTTTTCATAGTGGAGGAGAGGTGGCATTTTTATAAATATTAAATGGACAACATAGTTAAGATGTCTATCTTTCATAATATGTATCCAATAATGACCCCAATTATATAAAATATGGTTAATTGTATAAATATGTCCATAAAATGGATTTTACACAGGTTTATTGAAAAATTTCACTAAATATAAGTGTTTGACCTCTACGTACACTCATTTTTACCTTATTCAATGTAAATTTCTTTAATTGCGTTCTCTACTATGTTTTGGTAACAAAATAAATTAAAATTACTCTAATATATAAATTATTGTGATTCTAAATATTTAATATATACTTTCATATACAAATAACACAAGTGGAAGTGGTTAATTTAATATTAAACCCACATTTGTGAAAGGAAACCAGGTCTTTAATGTGAAAATGTCAAAAACAGGATTAGTTTTAATGTCCAATTTCAATATGAAATTGATTAAAATGAACACAATTTTATAAATATAGTTATATTTTATTTAAAAATACTTTTTAACCTATTTAAAATATAATCTAATTTTATATATAACTAATATTGAAACAGTTTTAATTTAAAATTCAATGTTTTAAATATTAATAAAAAAATTAAGCATTGAACAAAAATATAAAAAAATAAAGCAATTTAAATTTTTCTATACATATCTCAAAAATGAAATTTATTTTATAGAGTAAAAATAATATAAGCATAAAAATTTCTTTCAAATACTTCATCCATTAACTAGCTGTAAAATAAACTATTAGAAAAATACGATTTTTTTAATAAAATTGGTTTTATTATTATCTCTTGTATAAAAAACATATAAGAGGAATGTTAAATATTTTATTTATATAATATTTATAAATTGAAGTAAATTAATTCATCTTTAGGTTTTTAATTAATTTATTGAGGAAAACATGTTTCATTGAATAAGTATTGACTTCCATTAAATGAATATCTATATTTTCAACATTGTTTTATTTTAAAATCTACTTAATTCGTCAATAAATAATTAATCATAAAAAATTCTGCAATCCAAATTTAAAAAATGTAATTAATCATGTTAAAAACATTCAATCCAAAGAATATTTTTAAACAAAAAAATTATTTTAATAACTATATTGTTAGTATATTATTGTTATGTAAAAATAATTGTTGTGTGTGATTCATGTTATCAATGGAACATGATAGTGTTTCTAACACAATCCAAACATAGTGTTTCATTTACTAAAATCTAATATAAGTGTTTCATAGAGTACAATATTTTATTGATGTTATGTTCAAAGTAATAATATCTTGGGGATTTCATATAACACAAGTTATATTCTATGTTGCATAAAATGAAGAATATTGAAAATATTAAATGAATTTAAAAAATCACAAAATATAAAGATGTTATATTTTACCCCACATAAAATAAATTCGGAAACTAAAATTATTCTATGAAATAAAAGTTTTAATAGCTGAATGTTCATTTAATAGATACCCACTTCATTAAAATAAACATTACATCTTATATTAAAAAGGAAATTTTGGAACCATAACAATTACACAAAGGAACTCATATCTAGGATTCCATATAGGAGAACATAGGTTGGAAGTGATTAATGATCATAGAATAAAAGTGTAAATATTTTTTTGATTATGATAAAGAACATTGATCACCAGAAAATGAATAATCAAAGGAAAGATAAGTGTCTCATTACAATAAATCCATGTGGAATTTTAAGACGATAGTTTCAATAGAAACTGAGGTATTAGGATACAACATTATTAATATCATTTTCATAGAGTTGAGGAATTATTTTATTATATAAGAAAATGAAAAATATAATTACATGATTTATGACCATTTTATATGACACATATTACCCTTTAGTTGTGCCTTATTTGGATTCCACCTCATCTATTTCACTATGAAAAGTTGTTTAGTTTTTCATTCTTAATCTACTAACAAAACATGTGGCAGAATGATAATTCATTAATTTTGTAATTTTTTATGATCATATATATATATATCATATCTTTTCTAATATTCATAAATCCACTAAATATGTGATGATACTTCATCTCAAACTACCACATCAAATGATTAAATTAATCATTCCATAAATGGTTATCCTTATAACCCATCAAAAATTAGATAATAAAAACATTAGAAATAATTTCACAAAATTTCTCATAATTATCACTTCATTGATCTCCCATTTATCGTAACATACCTCTATTTTTTCACATAAAAAACATGTTAATCACTGCATCATGTATTTCGTTATAACATGGAAATAACCCGAAATACCATAAATTTTTATTTAAAACTTGTATGTTTCTTTACTCTAATGTTTATTTGATACAATTAGTAAATACAAAAATTTTGTTAACCCCATCCATGGCAGCATAATCACTTTGTAAACTAATTTTAAATCTATTACAATGTAATCAATACCATCCAATTATCTTATTCATATACAATATATCTATATTCAACTATCACTATCTAATCATTATGAACATATTAAGGGTCATAATTCTCCAAAGAACATGTTTTCAATGAATATCACAATTTCATGAAATAAATTTTCTAGTCCCTCAAATGATTTTAAACTATTCATATAAATCCAGATAAAAAATCATAGACTAAATAATCCAAATATATTTTCTAAATAATGAATCCATATATATATATATATATAATTACAGATACATAAATGATTGAAATAGAATTGGCCATTCATGGGATTAGAATTAAATTATTAGGACACGAAATTGAGTTGGTAAATTGCTATGTTATCCACAGATAAGATTGTCAACCTCTTCACAATTTGACTATATACAGCCCTTTTCCTACATTTATATATTCTTCCACAACATTTTATGGTTTATTAAAATATATTATTTAATTTAATTGATGTGTAGGGAGATGAATCTTCTTTCCAAGATGTGGATTCCCTCACAAACATTAAAAAAATTAAATCTTCCTCTTATTTGATGTGTTCATAATATCACAAAATATCACATTGCCAATCATATACCATGAATATGAGTGAAATACTCAAAAAAAGGCCTCTCTTGTAATCAACTAATGTCATTTCACATAGCCACTAAATTATCAAATTTCTTATTTTCAATCATGATTCCATCTAGTTCCAACAACTATCTATAACGAATAGCTTTATGGGAGATACATGAATCAGATAGGAAAACCACATAATCATTGAAAATAAATTATAGAACGTCTAAATTATGTCACCTTCTAAAATATATGCCATGTTAGGTCATTCAAAATCATCTTTTATTAAACAACATTAGGGTGTTTAGAAATCGGACTGTGAATTTCCATTGAAAATCCATTAGGAGTGTCAAACCAAGTGTGTATCCAGGCCTATTGTCGTACACGTGTTCCATATCATGTCTAGCACAATATTGTATAATACGGGTGTTAACCCTAGGTACATCTATTCAACACCCACATTCAAATTTATTATCGATAAAAGGATACATTTATAGTTATCTACTCACTCTATCCTTTACCGAAATTCCAGTACTTTTTCATATACATGAACACATTCTTATAATTATACGTAGATAAAAACCTAAATATTTCCATAGAAATATCCCTAGTGATATCACTAATGTTTTTTCATCCTAGTTTCCAAAGTCATACCAAACCATTTCATCGATGTCAATAATAGAGACCTAGGCATAACATACAAGTATATTACATCATTTTATATGAAAAATAGAACATTAAAAAAAATTCATTTCCAAGGAATCTAAAAGATTATACTATTTGGAATCTTGGAACACAAAATTGTCACTTAGTGATAGATCATAAAAATTTCACACAATGTTCTTCCATTTAATTCTTCTACTTAAGATAGTTTCTCATAACCCAGGGTAAGGAAAATAATTTCAAGGTGATACTAGATGATCATTATGGCTAAATAATGTAGATATGTTAGAATTACATGAACATAATGGTATGAGAACATGAGTGTCATGACCCATCCCTCGGGGCCCGTGCTGTGACTACCCAAATACCACCTTCCAATGGCCATGGGGTGGAGACTAGCACCAAAGGTTTAACTCCCTAAAATCCGGAAGGCAATGCCTTTATAAAGTGTAAACACACATAATAGAGCACACAAAAGTATAAGAAACAATAGAAAAAATATATATCCAAAAGAGGGTGGTGAATATAAAGGGGACAGAATACAAGCCCATTAGGAATGTACAAGTACAACTGCCATGAAAGTGAAACAAAAGAAAGGTAATATAGCTATTGTATCTTCCTCCAAAATTTGTAAATGAAGTGTAGGTACAGATAGCCTTCTCAGTACTCCACATCCGTTAGTCTCCTCAGTGTAATGACTCATCGTAATGTCCAACTCCGGGTACCGTTCAGTCCTGCTACTCTCGACCTCAGTCGGCGATGTCCGTCATATGCAACAAACACAACGAGATACAGACATAGCTCATTCAAGAGTGAGAATAATGATACATAATATGAAGCCTGAGACCCTCAATTTCTCACAAAATCCAACAATGATAAAACAGAACGTATTAATTTAACAGATAATCCCACTTATGTATATTCCCATACATATACATAAGTTATCAAGTAATCCATCTCAATAATGAGGTAAATAACAATGTTAATGACTCATCTCAACCAGGATTTTATTCAAATTATCCAAACTGTGGCTGCTGGTTATCTCTTGGTTAATCAAGTAAAGTGGGCATGTCGCGAGACCACGGTGCTTCCCACTAACCATGGTCTGATAAGGTAATCTTCCTGTCAAGTATCGTGGGACTTATAAGTCACCAAGGCACTCCCCACCAGGGGTCTGCCGCATCACCAAGGAAACCCCCTCATAGTCGGCTCGGGTACTCCTCCTGTTGAGTACATGGGGTCTGCCATGACACCAAGGCACTCCCCACTGCAGGTCAGTCGTGATACCATGGCACTCCCTGCTGGGCTAGTAGAGTCACTCCAAGTCAAAATGGTCACCAGTCCTCAAGTCTCAGCCAGCTACTAGGTCTATGAACTGTGCACGCTTGTCTCTGGGAGGATCTGATCTATGAGATACTGGTCGATAATCCAATAATCATGAATTACGATGAAGAAGTATCTCAAAGGAATTCCCCATCATAGAGGTCTAAACGCAACCAACAGTGCGTCAAACAGACACCAACATTATGAGTTATTTTCCTTTAGGTCCTGGGGGCAGGGTTGGATATGTGCATGATCCAACATTACCATATCTCAAATAAACACCGAACCCCAGTGGTGTATACTCAAAGAATCCTTCACGTTCCAAGAATACCATTGTCGTTGACAGTTCATCAAATGGACATCCGGTGCCAAAGATATGACCAACAGAAAGTAAAGGGTCGGTAGTGGGCCTAGGTCCGGTCCAACCCGATCAGACCAACCCGGTCGGACCGAGTCTTGGCTGACCTGGTTTGGGTCGACCCGGTCAGACCTATTGGGTTTGGCCCAGCCCATTGAGCAGGCCAACCTGTTAGGTTCTGCCTGGCCCGCTGGGCACAGCCCAGCAGGCCTCGGTGGAGGTTCAGCCCGGGCTCGGGGCCGGTTCATCCCAGAGCGTCATGAAGAGCGGCCCGATGTGGCTCGGACCATAGGGCATGATCTATTCGATTCGGTCAGGGCACCGCGAGGGGGTCTGAGGGCCGGTTAGGGAGGAAGGCATGATCTGGGCACTAGTTTGGTCGGTTGGGGACAGGACTGGCCAGGAGGGGGCGAGGGGCAGGGGTGCTGGAAGCTGAGCCAGTGGGCCACTGGACAGGCTTTATGGCAGCCAAGAGGGGTGCCAGGCAGGCCAGAAAATGGTTGGACAGGGTGCCAGGTGGGCCGGCGGGCGGTCGGGCAAGTCGCGTCTAGGCAGGGAGGCAGTTCGGAGCCGGGGGGCATGGGCCAGCGGTGGTGTAGCGCGAGCGGCTCGGTCGGAGGGCCATGGTTCGGATCGGAGCACCGAAGAGCCCCGAGGGTGGCATAGTTTGCAGAGGATGCGGTTATCGGAACCTTTGTCATTGCAGCATTCTCCCTTTAGTCGCCTCATCACTATGCTGAAAATCATCACAAACAAGAACGACAGAGGGGTCGGTCTATGTTCTCGGCATTTATGGTGGTATCAATTGTCTCATCGTGAAGTAAGAGGATGAACAAAAACTCACCCGCAAAAAATCATTTCAAATCTTTAAAGAAGATTCAAGGAAAGAATCCACATGTAAGAACACCCTACCTTTGTTCATCATTCCTCATTCGTCATTCGTTGATGGTGTCTCAGAAAGTAGATGAAGAAGTACGCCATTCGTAATGTCTGCTACATGCTTCAAATCTGGAGTTGTGTCAGCTCATTGATGACGATGCATAGGGTAGGTCAGTTGAAGATGTCCCATTCCGGTAGATTCTCCGAGGAAGAAATCAATGAAGGTCAACATTCTTTTTTCTTTTTTGGGTGAGTTCATCCCTCTTCTCCCAAGATTAGACCATGGTGCCAAAGAAAATAAAAATATATAGGTTTATCAATTATTTCATTGGAATAATATTTAAAAATGTGAAAACAATTAAATGGATCTAACTAATTAATGTGGATTATTAGCACAAATTAATTAGGGGAGTTGGCACAATAATGGAGGGAGGGTGTGGAGAAACTCTCAATCATTAATTATGGGAGTTGAGAGGTTTTATGCTCCTGCCATTAATAGGGGTGTTTATCCACGTGTGATCCCCACGTCATATCCTCTCGTAGGAGGTTAGGCTTGGGTGGGCCCCACCACCATAACCTCTCATGGGAGGTTTGGGTGTGGTGGTCCCACCTCTAACTTCCATGAGGAGATTTTAACTGTCAAATAAAATAATGCCACACACATTATTTTTATTTAATTCAATCTATAATAACCACAAAAATATATTTTATTCTTGACTCACAACCATCAAAGTAAAAGTCTCCTTAAGTGAATACCAGCACTATGAGTTCAACTGTGCCCTACGATTTCAATTCCAAGCACCAGATCAAATGTTATAAAAAAAACTCGCTCGTACATTTACTGAACGTACCTGAACAAAACAACAAAAATTGATTTCGGAAACACCGAGGATTGGAATTATGCACCGTAAATTTTTATCCACTCGTAAAATTCCCATGTAAGTTTTTAAAAAATATTTTTTCCTTCGAAATCTTGGATCGTTACATTCTCCCCACCTCAGGGCTTTACATCCCCGTAAACTACAAATCAAACAAAGGGAACTAGTGGGGGTACTAAGAATGCATCTGACCCTCCCTCTCCGATGTGCTCTTTAAGAGGTTCCCTTGCTTCCAGCGAACACACATCAGAGTTATCGACTGTCCACGACGGA
The DNA here is from genome assembly GCA_963277665.1 of Viscum album. Lineage (NCBI taxonomy): Eukaryota > Viridiplantae > Streptophyta > Magnoliopsida > Santalales > Viscaceae > Viscum > Viscum album. The sequence goes on from OY728140.1 coordinate 1,880,075,182, forward strand.
CCTGCTCTTGTCGATCCTCAATCTACAATGGAACCGCCGTAAAAGTCACCCCATCGTCGATGTCCAGCTCTCCATGGTTGATGATGTGAGATGGGTCTTGCACGTATCTCCCCAGCCAAGATACATTGAAGAAGCCATGCACATGGTGAAATTGAGGTGGAAGATCTAAGTGGTAGGCCACCTCGCTATCTCTGATAAGGACCTGGAATTCTCTGATGAATATCAGAGATAACTTGCCACCTCGGCCAAATCTCCGTAGTCCTCATCGATGTGAGACCCGAAAAAAGACGTGGTCTCCATCTTCAAACTCCAGAGGCCTCCTTCTTCTATAGACATATGACTTCTTCCTGTTCTGTGTAGTCATCATCCACTCCTGGATTATCTGCACCGTCTTCATAGTAGCATGTATCATCTTTGGTCCCACCGGTGCTGACTCCCCTGGGTCATTCTAGCACAATGGTGATCTTTAATGTCACCTGTAAAACACCTCGAATGGTGCCAACCAAATGGTAGAGTGAGAGCTATTTTTGTATGAAAACTCCACCAATGGTTAGTGCTCCTCCCATCTGCGACCAAAGTCAAGGACAAATTCATAGAGCTTGTCCTCGAGAATCTGAATGGTCCTCCTAGTCTGGCCATCCGTCTGAGGATATATAGGAGTTCATAGATGAAGCTATGTTCCGAAATCCTCATGAAACACCTTCTATATCTAGGAATTAAACTTGTTGTCACAATCAAATACAACAGAAGATGGTACTCCATGTAACCGTAAAATCTTCTGTATTTAGAGGCATCACAATATCTCTACTGAACCCTACTCTCTGATCGATAAAATGTGGGCCGACATGGTGATTCGATCAACGGTCACCCAAATCAAGTCATGACCCCTGGATGTTTTTGGATGTCCTGTCATGATGTCCACAGATAACCCATCCCACTTCCACTCTCGGACCTCTAAAGGCTGAACCAAGCCTGCTGGTACCTAGTGATCTACCTTCACCTGCTGACAAGTGAGGCAACGAGAGACAAACTCTTCTACTTCCTCCTACATATGTGGGTAACATTTCTATTTTCAAAGGTCATGGAACATCTTCTCCACTCATGGATGTACCACTTAAGGGGTTGTCTGGAACTCCCGCAAAATGTCCTCTTGAAGTGACACTGGTACCATATTACGTCCTCAGAAGAGGACGACATGATCCCTACCTTCAAAAAATCCATCAGGTTCCTACCCTATGGATAACTGAGCATGTCATGTCTCGCAGTTGGTGTCCCCATGTTGTGACTCTCTAACTCACTGAAGAAGTGGGATAGTGACCGTAAGAGACTGAAGGAAAGCTTATCCATCTTATTCCAAAAAATATATCTGTAAAGCAGCCATCTGCTCTGTCACCTCACCTAGTAGTTGTATATCAAATCTCCTGATGAGTGCATCTGCTACATCATTCCCCTTTTCAGGAGTATATATTATATCAAATTCATAGTCCGGGAGGAACTCAAGCCATCTCCAATGTCTTAGGTTCAGGTCCTTCTGAGGGAATATATGCATGCGAATCTTGTGATCAGAGTACATGGTAAAACCTTCTCCCATTAGATAGTGCCACTACATCTTCAAGGGGAAGACCAATACTTCTAACTCTAGGTCATGGGTAGTGTAGTTTTTCTAATGTTGGATCAGCTATTGAGAACCATAAGCCATCACTGATCGCTACTACATTAGGCCACACCTGAGTCCAGTCTCTGATGCTTCACAGTATACTACGTAACCTACACCTTTCTCTGGAAGCCCCAAGATAGGGACACGATTCATCCTCTTCCTCAGTTCTTGAAAGATCTGCTGGTATCTCTCTGACCACATGAAGAGTTTCCCCTTCTTCGTTAAGTCTCATTCTGGTGTTGCAACTCTGGAGAATTCTGAACGAATCTCCAGTAGTATCCAGCCAAACCCAGGAAACTTCATACCTTCGTCACACTTCTGGGTGGCTCCCAAGAAAGTACCGCCTCAATCATCATGGGATCCACTACAACTACAGCCATTGGGAAGACATCTATGATGAAATGATCCTCTTAGATCCAAAACTGGAAGTTCATGAACATACCATAAAGATGGGGCTCTCGGAGAGCATCTAGTACTACCTGCTAATGGTATGCATTCTCCTCCTATGTAGTCAAGTAGATTAGAATGTCCCCAATGAAGACTATGTCATTGTGATCAATGAATGGATGTAAGATCCTGTTCATGAGTCCCATGAAAACTTCTAGAGTGTTGGTTATGCCGAAAGGCATAACCAAGAACTCATAGTGTCCGTACCGACATCTGAAAGATGTCATTTGCACATCCTCTTCTCGAACTCTGAGCTGGTGATAGCCTGATCTAAGGTATATCTTCGAGAACCACTGTAATCCTTTCTACTGATCAAAGAGGTCATCAATACTCGATATTGGTTACTTGTTCTTCACGGTCTCCGGGTTTAGGCGACGGTAGTATACAGAAAGCCTAAAGCTCCCATCCACCTTCTTTGCGAATAGAATCAAGGCTACCCAGGGTGAAACACGGGGTCAGATAAATCCAATCCCATGAAAGTCCTCTAGCTTTACCCACAACTCGCATAGCTCTGTGGGAGCCATACGATACACTGGTGTAGATATCGGTGTCGTCCCGAGGTATAGGTCAAATTAGAAGTCCACATCTCTATGAGGAGGTAGACCTAGGACATCATTATGGAAATCATTTGCGGACTGGTCCACCGCTTCCAGATATCTCAAACTCTCCACATCTACATCTCCGAGGGTAAGGCAGGCCAACTGATTAGTGATCGGTTGCACACTCCGCGGAGTATGTCCATCCTGTGCTGCAAAGATTCCCTTCTCACCAGTGAAGGTAAAACTAGTTTCATCCGTGTGGACACAACACACTTTGCACCTAATAAAGTCTATCTGAGTATGGACTGTAGAAAACCTGTCCAAAACCAAGATGGAATTGTAAGGCCTCTATGTCACTACTAGGAGATCCCAGCCGAAGATCTCACCCCCATGAGTAATCTCACACTGCCGACACCAGTGTGTAGTCATCGAGTCTACTACCATAAGAGTCTCTAGTCGTATGGATCAAGCCAACGACTCCATCGGAATCTCCGAGCTCTGAACTATGGTAGTGGTAATGAATGACTGATTTTCACCTGTGTCTAAAAGAACTACAGATATGGTAGAGTAGACATATATCATACCTCAGATCATCTTCGGAGTGTCGTGATTGTAGGACTCATCTGCCTGGAGTTGTGATCTCCCCTATCCACCTACTCCATGTGGTCGCTGTGGACCTCTTATTACTGGTGGTGGTAACACCTCGAAACCCCATCCACTTCCAGTTGCATGACCATCTCCTCTGCCACATCCACCTACTCCCTATGGACCACCTCGATCAAATCTATGTCTCTCCATGTGTGTTCCTTCAATTATCTGTTGATCATCTGAATGGTGGGTCAAACTGTCACAGGCCATGTGACCCTGCCCACCGCATGAGAAACAATGCCCACCCCTTGCATTTATATCACTACTCCGGGTGACCCACACAATGAATCCTGAGTCATGCGCCCATCCACCTGTATGGATGGTCCTCTTGTAACTCTATGAAATATGTCTATAATCAGCTGCAATAGACTATTCTGCATGTCTACTAGTGGTGGGTCTCACTGTTGGAGACTCCTCGGCAAGGAAACTCTCCACCAAGAGGGCTCTCTCCAACACCCCTGCCTAGGTCGGGATGCTGAGCGAGATCATTGCAGACCAGATATCTTGCCAGAGCCCCTGCTCGAGGGTCCGAGACCTATAGAATGTGTCTCGTACCATACATGTGGAGTAACACAAGATGTTTGTGAACCTCACTGAGTACTGTGCCACTATAATGCTGCCTTGTTGCAAGTAATGTATCTTATGTATCCGCACTACACGTAGGGTGCATGGGACATGCTCCGCCTGAAACAGGCTCTCGATGTTTTCGCAGAGTAGTGTCATCTCATCCTGGAACCAGTGCATCACCCTCCTCTATCTTCCTGCTACTACCTATAGACAGCTGTCAGCAAAAATCACCATGATTTCGACAGGTGTCCCTACAACTCTGAAGACTCTCACCACAGCCTCCATCCAATCCACATCTTCCTATGGGCCTATCCCGCCCCTGAACCTGGGTGGCCTCTGGTGATAGAAATCATGCAACGCGCTCAAGCGGCATGCATCATCTGTTGCATGGGCTGGTGGGATCGGTGGCCCAATGTGTAGTGTTACCACTAGTTCCTCCATTTGAAGACGGCCTTGCATCAAGGACTCATCACTATGTGTTCTATCTATGCGTACAAATAGTGGGACTCTCGATGGCCGTCTTCAGGGAGGCATCCTTAATGAATAAAATGCAACATGATAAATGATTAAACCTGGTGAGCTATCCTAGTTGAGATAACATAAAGAAAACTATTTAAAACAGACACACAATAAGTGTTTTGATGCATTGAGTCTGAAATCAGTAGTTAGGGTCCTGGTGTTTGGATACGTCATCCACGTCACCAACACTAGAATCCCGGAACTGAAAACCAAACTCATTATACATAACACTATTGTTTCACAAAAAAAATATAATAGTCCTAAGTTATACAGTCGAACCGACACTTATGATAAAAACTTGTCATGGCCTGTCCCTCGGGGCCCATGTCGTGACTACCCCAATCCCGCCTTCCATAGGCTAGGGGCTGGCGACTATAATCAAATGCGTAATTCCCTAAAACTGGGAATTCATTTCCTTTATAAAGTGTAAACACACCAAACAGATCACACAGCTGGATACAAAACACTATGAAAACTATATACCCAAAGGAAAGTACTGAAAGTAACAGGGTTGGAATAAAAGCCCAAACGAAAAGTACAAGTAAAATGGTCAAAAAGTACAACCTAAGAAAGGTAAAAAAAACTGCTCTATCATCCTGTGGAATTCCTACCTGAAGGGTAGATACAAATAGCCTCCTTAGTACTCCACGTTCATTAGTAGCCTCCATGTACTGACTCTTCGTAAGGTCCACCTCCGGGTATTATCCAGTCCCGCTACTCTCAACCTCAGTCATTGTTGTCCTTAATTAGCAACCAACACAATGAGATGTGTGCATAGAACATGCAGGGATGAGTATAAGGTTATTCAGTAAGGACCCTGAGACCCTTAAGCTCTCAAAAAATCCAAAATGGATAAACCACAAAGTATGAATTCAAAAAATAACCCCACTTATGTATATTTCCATACATATTCCAATGTTATCAGATAATCTATCTTAATCATGAAGAAAAAACAAAAGATACTGACTCATATATACCATGATTTTATTCACATTATCGAAACCACAGCTGCTGGAGAACTACTGCTCAATCGAGTAAAACTGGCCTACTACAAAACCACAGAACTTCCCTCTAACTTTGCACTGCTGAGGTAATCATCCTGTCGAGTATCGTGGGTCTGTTGCATCACCAAGGCACTCCTCACTACGGGTCTGCCACATCACCAAGGCGCTCCCCACCGCGGGTTTGCCGCAACACCATGGTGCTCCCCGCTAGGCTAGTAGAGTCACTCCGTGTCAAAACTATAAACAGTCGTCATATCTTAGCTAGCAACTAGGTCTCTACACAATGCACGCTCGTCTCCAAGAGGATCTTCCCCATGGGCTACTGGCCGATACTCTGACTATCATGATGTACCACAAAGAATTGTCTCAAATGACTGATGTGTCATAGAGATATCATTGCAATATAAGACACATCAATCGGACACCAGGTCTGTGTGTTATTAGCCTTTTGGTCCCGAGGGTCCGGTTGGATACATGCAAGATCTAACCTGACCGTATTTAAACTAAACCCCAAACCTCAGTAGGGTTTAATTAAATGGACTATTTCACTCCATGAATACCAGAGTAGTTGAAGGTTCATCAATCGGATGTTCAGTGCCAATGATTTGGCCAAAAAAAGTAAAGGGTTGGCAGTGGGCCCGGGTCCGGTCCGACCAGGTCGGGCCGACCCAGCCCGACCCAGCCCGACATGACCCGGTCTAGGACAACCCGGTTTGGGTCGACCCAGTCAGACCTTTTGGGTCTGGCCCAACCCATTGTGCGGGCCAGCCAGTTAGTTTCAGCCTAGCTCGCTGGGCCCGACCTAGCAAGCCGCGTGGGTGGTTCGGCCGAGCTTGTGGCCAGTTCAGCCTGGAGCATCAAGAGGGTGTATCCTCGTGCGTCTCTTCCTATAGGTTGCCATTGGGCCGGTTCAGTTAGGGAAACATGAGGAGTGTCGTGGGCAGGCTCGGGAGGCCGGCATGGCTAGGGCGCCGGTTTGGTCGGGTGGTGACCGGGTAGGCCGGTAGGCGGCTGGGAGGAAGTCGGGTAGGACGACTCTCAGGCCAGCGAACGAAGAGGCAGGTTGGCTGGCGGCCGGGTAGGACGCCAGGTAGGCCAGTGGGCAGCCTGATAAGGTGTTAGGTGGGCTAACAGTTGGTCGGGAAGGTGGATGGCCGGGCAGGGTGTAGTCAGGCTAGGAGACAGCCGGGAGCCAGGCAGTGTGGGCTGGCGGTAGGGTGGTCAGGGTGGCTCGGCCGGAGGGTCATGGTTTGGCACGAAGCACCGGAGCGCCGCAGGGGAGGCACGGTGTGTGGAGGCCATAGGTAGCATGGCCTTTTTTATCACTTCCTTCATCGTTCTGTCTTCTAATCACCATTCTTACGATCATCACAAACAAGATCATCGGAGGGGTCGTGCCATGTTGTTTTGGACTGCACCATCCATGTTTATATTGGTATAAATTGTCTCATCAAGAAGTAATAGGATGAACAACAATTCACCTGAAAACAAATCCTTTCAAACCATTGAATGAATATTCAAGGAATGTAACAACTTGTAAAAACCCCTACCTTTGTTCATCGTTCATCGTTCGTCATTCATTATTGGAGTCAAGAAATGTATACGAAGAATATCATCATTCATCGCATCCACTACATGCTTCCAATCACGAGTTGCATTGGCTCATTGAACGATGATGTGGAGGGTAGGTCATTTAAAGACATCCCACGTCGATAGAAGCTCCGAGGAAGAATTCAAAGAATGTCGAAGTTCTTAGTTCTTCGTTGGGAGAGTTCATCCCTCTTCTCCCATGTTTCCACCAAGATTCCAAAGAAAATAATAATAGATAGGTTTATCAATTATTTCTTTGGCATAGATTTCAATAAGGTGACAAATATTAATTGGCTCTACCTAATTAATGTAGAGGATTGGGACTAGTTAATTAGGGAAGTTGGCACAATAAACGAGGGAAGGTGTGGAGAAACTCTCCCTCATTAATGAGGGGAGTTGAGAGGTTTTTAGATGCCTCCATTAATAGGAAGGTTTTTTCTCATCTGGTCCCCACATCATAACCTCTCGCAAGAGGCTAGGTTCGGGTGGGAACCACCACCATAAACTCTCATTGGAGGTTAAGGTGTTGTGGTCCCACCTCCAACTTCTATGAGGAGATTTTAACGATAAAATAAAAATAAAGCCACACACTTTATTTTTTATAATTCAATCTCTAAAGACCCCAAAAACTATCTTTTATTCTTGACTCACTACCGTCAAAGTAAAATTCTCATTAAGTGAATACCGGAATAATAAGTTCAACGGTGCCCTCAGACTTCAATTCTGAGCACCGGTTCAAAAGTTATAAAATAACTCTATAGTACATTTATTTAACGTACCTGAACAAAACATTAGATATTAATTCTGGGCACACCGGGCCTCGGAATCATGCACTCTAAATTTTCACGGACTCATAGAATTTCTATGTTTTTTTAAAACATTCGACGGATATTCTAGGTCTTTACAATGAGAATAGAATTTGATGATCATAAATAGAATGTTAATGATAATACATTTGAGTCATAAAATTGATATTGGTATAACATAAGACATGAATAATATCGTAATCAAGAGAATATTCCCAGAGAGAGAAACATAATTATAAGACAACTAATTTTTTTGCGTACATGTATGAATTTAAAATCATTCCTTATAAGTCAAGGATTATTACCTTACCCTATCAGGGAAATTCATGGGGACTATGCATAATGAGTATTATATCCAATTCTCCTTAGTTGGAACCCCTTCATTATAAGGGAATGAGTTCACTCCCAAAATAGTCTTATAAGTCATGGATAACTGCCAAGAACGTCTTAGTTATCATGGTTCAATCCCAAGTACATCTTAGTGGAGAAATTACATTATAGAACGAAACTAAATTTGTATTCTATTCATTTATATCTCTATAAATATAAATCTATTCGTAATTTATTAGATGGAGATATAGGTCTCACCACTCTCATAATTAAATGGTACATATGTGTTCAACTAGATAAAAAATAATTAATAAAATCATTACCCATAAATATAGATGGGTTTCATAAACATCATATGACTACCAAACAAATGATGTGTGTATCATAAACATTTCATCATATAATATCCCATTGAAAAGAGATTGGTTTCATAAACATAGAACAACATATTAATGGAAGTGGGTTTTATAAGGGTTTTAACAAGGTATAACTTGTGGAGAAACGAAAATTTCATTACCAAATTTTCATCTTTATCATAATGGACTAAAATAATTAATACAATGTAATCCATGGATTATATACATATTAATTCATAAATTATATCAAATGATATCATCATAACTATATTAGGATTTAAAAGATGAATTGGATAATGTATTAAGGGAAACAACCATTCTTTTAAAACAATTTTATTAAAACAAAGAACCTTTTCAAAATCCATTTCATGTAGATCCACATTTTAATACATTTATATCATGCATTAAAAGTCAAATATAAAATTTCATGTGTAAAATATTATTTTTTTAATAAATAATTTTTATAAATGAAATTTTCATGAATACGTTTTCTTTTAAAATATATTATAAAGAATATGAGAGAATATTTGAAATAATTATAAACGTTTTCTTTGAAAATAACAATTTGGAAATTTATAATAGAATTTTTTAAAATAATTTAAAACACTTTTTAAATATGAAAAATATTAGATACCATTTTATTTTAATATTTAATTGAAAAAATATAAAATAATATAAGAAAATAATTTAAACTACCTCTTGAAAATAAAATAATTTTATAGGAACAATTTTCTTTGAATATATATCTGAAAATATATAAATTCATTTTGGAAAATCATTTTTAACCCTTCTTGAACATAATACAGTTTTGAATCCCTTTTATCATTTAAAGAATCTTTTAAAACATTTAATGACCAAAATATTAGGAGAATATGTTTTATTAACAAATTCAATCTTTTAAAATTAAAAATAATGAATCAATCAAATGATGGTGATGATGGCTGATAAATCCATACACGAATAAAATTACATTTTCAAATTAAAAAGTTTAAAGAGGTTCCTAGATTGGAAAAAAATTATATTAAATTTTAAATACAATTTGGATAAAAACATAAAAATTGATTAAAATTCCATTTAAATATATTCGGATTATATTATAAAAGAATGAAAACATTTTTAAAAAACATTATTTTGAATGAAAATTGTTTTGTGACTGAAAAGAAAAATAATGTCATATTTTCCTAAAAAAATTATAATTTATATTTAATTGCATATAGTGTAAACCTTTCACCATTACATGGATATGGAATGATTAACCATGTTATAAGAAGATAAATTTGAATTCATAATATATGTGTCATAATATTTCATCAATGCAAGCATAATCTTAATAAATATTGATAAACAATGATATTGTGTCAATAATTTCATACATGTTTCGTAAGATTGAATTAAAATACCTATTTAATAATAAACTTTCATGAAGAATAAAATGTCATTATAATAAGTATATTTATCATATTATAATTCATTAGGATTTATATACACATCATAAAAATAATTTAGGTTGTAACACTACATGTGTCTCAAAGAATGCAAATTAAGACAAAATTATCGTACCAATTTCGTAACTTTTGAACCATAAAATGATAAAATAGAAGTAATTAAATGGATATGATAATAGTAATAAATTTGATAGTAAGAATCATATATTTAATTCAACAGACATTTATTCATCTCATAAAATGAACTATTGATGAATATGTTATGTATCTCACCTATAAAAAATGGTGAGATATAATTCAACTACGTTAAGTATTGAATCACCTCCTGCCTATAAAAACCTAATTAATAATTAATTTAAGTTTTTTATAAATATTACAAGATCAATATTAATTTATATGATATGATATTTGATTTACTAAGTACTTCATATTACGTTTTCATTGAAAATTCCATGTTAAATTAGTGCTTCAGGTTATAACCACTTGGATTTCCATTCATGTTTTGAATTTTTATTTTTATTCATATTAAATATATTATAATTTATTTAATTAAAAATTATAAAGTATTGTATAAATATCAAATATATTCATTAGATATGTATTTCATATAATTAATACAATATTAAATGTAATACACTGTTTGTTGACATGGAAGGGAGATTATGCACATGAACCCTGTTTCCAAGATCATGACATACTGAAATAAAGATGATAATTAAATAACATATATATATATTATCATTAAAATATAATTAATATGTAATATATTACAATTTTTTTTAAATAATTTTTAATATATTCCATGTATAGGTTATATGAATCACACTACTTTGTGAAGGCGGTAGTCCACGTGTCCACCAAAGAAGTCAATATATTCCCACAAAGTGAAATGAATGAAGAATTTTGTTATATAATAATTCAATAAGAATAATTAAATCATTAATATAATATATATCGTATAATGGTTTTAAATCTATAAGTATTCCCAAATTTTAATATAGGAAATAGAAAAATAAATGACATTAATTTTTGAGGTGGATGTCTGTCATACTTGTAAAACCCCAAGCTTCAATGGTATGCTTCTCTATGAACAATACAGTAGTGTGTGTTGTATGCAACTTCGAGTTCCAACACACACCACAACCAATCAAACTAGCCTTTATGAATAGTAATACCCAATTTTAGAAATTTTATACATTTTATCTTTCAAAATGGACTTCATTTTCGGATTCTAAATATCGAAATTAGCCTACGGTGAAATTTTGGTATTTTTCTGAAAACATTAATTTTTTTATGAATAGTAAAAAACATTGAGCTATAGTTTAAAACCAAATTTTTATTTAAATAAATATTTATTTTATTTAAATTTATTTAGGTCAAAATAGATACATAATAGATATATATGTTGAATGTAATTCATTGGTGTTATTTTAGAATAATGTTAGTTATATAAAAAACTTATTGAACTTTTCACCGTCTTTTACCCACCTCCTAAGAGAATTTACAAATTCACATAAAACATAATTTTACCTCTTCTGTGAGTGGAATTTCAAAAATCTGGGAGACATGGTTAATATCATGAGTAAAATTTGGTTCAATAAGATAAAAATATTTTTTGGTGATTAGTAACTTTTTACTTTTATTTACAACATTAAAAAGTAAATAGGGTAATTAAGGGTAAAAATGATATTATTATTACCCTAAAACATGTACTTATTATATTGGATAAGCATAATTCAACCAAAAAGAACTTTGGAAATAAAATATTAACCTCTTTGGTCCACCTGGATTAGATTAAGACATTTATTATTATTTAATTCAAGGAAGAGTTAAAAGAGTTAAAATCAACGTTTAATAAATAAAACATTTTTAATATCGGGTAATACAGAAGATAAAATCGATTTTAAATATTAATTAGAAAGATAAAAAGATTTACTACATAATTGTATTTTATTTACATTTCTTAGAAATTATATAATTTAATTTATTTATGACACAATGGTGATACAATAACTACCAAAATAACGAAATATTTAAATTATTGATATTATAAATATAAAAATAAATGTAATTTGAGACTTTTTATGAATTAAAATAATTTTTTAGGTTAATATAACATATTAGGGTTAATTAAATGAATTTTTTCGAAGTAATAATGCTGTTATGAATTTATAAAAAACAAAATACTAAATAGTTTTAAAATTGACATAAAAGAGTGTTCAAAACAAATATTATATTATTAATTGATATTCTATTCCTAAAAATCTAATGTTCAGCCGATGAACTTATATAATGATAGATGTATCATTAAAGGAAAACACGGGGGTGTCTTGAATGTATATAGTATGTTTATTAACTATATAATATAAAAATATGAAGAGACATGGTAAATGTCAAACTAATTAACTAAGCGTTAAAACAAACCGATAAGGTTAATATAATGACACAAACATATCTAAAACCTATTGATTGAGTGGTTTTCAACCTATCCCCACCTTAACCATAAAATAATAAACTTTTTACCCAATGGAAACCGTATATAAATTTATTATAAAATAATATTTCTAGATTTTCCAAAGGTTCCCCTCACCCCTCTTATAAAAGGGAAGTCACCCTTTTCTTAAATCCATACCTTCAACTCCTTTTGATTAGTCCAAAAGCTACCCAAATATCCTCTAAATTTCTATCAAATCAATCTAGAGGCCTTTTTTTGATCATAAAACCAACCTATGGATCCCTTTTGATCAAATCAAAATGAAGAACCCGAAGAAGAGGTAATGTTTTCACAACTCTCTTTTAAGTTGCTTTCTTCGTCCACTTCTTATTTCTTTGTAATTTACATTCTAAAATAATAAATCCAGTATCATATATATAATTTGATGCTATTATAATTATGGTTCAACCATATTAATTATTCTATCCATCCTTTGAATGTAATTTCACCATACGTGCGTACGTAGGACTTACCTTCTCCACGTCATGTTGTAATTGTTATTCAATACATTATTATTTGAATGGGTATAGTAATGATGTGTAATTGTTGTAAATAATGCTTATAACTTGATAATTATTCTATATATATGATATAATATCCTAATATATATTATTTTAATATCAATAGAATGATATGTTTGCTCGTGCATACGTACGGACTACCATCTCCATGAACACGATGAGATTCATTCCCCATCGTATCCATTCAAGAATAATTTTTATTTTATGGTAAAAATAATGTTTAACGATTTAATATCATTCAAGATTTGAATATGATACAACGTATCCATAACAATCATGGGTTATGTAAAAAAGCATATAGAGGAAAACAAATTTGTTAACACCCGAAACAACGATAATACAATGATATTATTAACAAAGTAATGTTAAAAGATCATATTTGATATCATATTAATGTATATGATTGTTTTATAATTTAATAAAAATTATTTCACCATTATACAGGAGGTTAAGCTACCCTCGACCAAGGAAAATTACAAGGTAAGGGTTTATTTCACAATCTCTTCATTATCTGAGATTGTTTATACGTAATTATCTACTAGGACCTCTTTATCATACACATCAATGTTTCTTCAAAAAGGATTCCAAATAATTCTTAATATTTTAAAAACTATGGGTTAAATTCATTTATACCCTTTTTTGACTTTTTATAAGATGTTTATAAATGAATATTTCTATCTTTTTCCAAATAAGGTAATTTTTTACCTTTTCGACAGAATTATGGAAAGAATGTATTTTTTAACATATATGGTGGGTGCTGCTATTTTATGCCATTATAAAATTTTAAAATATTACCTTAAAAGATTATAAGAATGATTTCAAATTAAATTTTTTCTTTTATAATTAAGTGACTTTTAAATGATTTCAAAAATATATATATTTCTCTCAAATTGTTTTTACTTCATCTATCTCACCATACTTTGATGGATTTTAAGAATATTTGAAGTTGATTTATTATGATACAAAGATTCCATATTGTATTGATGGTTTTGTGATATGTTTGAATGTGTATGTGTAATTTTTAAACCATTCATGGTTTATGTAGAATGTATTGACATTTCATATGGTAGTTTTGATACGAATGTTTATATTATGTTTAAACCTATTCATATGAGGAATGCATTGGACTTAGTAAGTGACAGGTGGAGGCCACTATAGATCCTCGATGCATCGGTAGGTCTTATGAGACAAACTAGTTCCTTGGAATAAGGCCTTGACAAAATTTTATCTTTAGTCCTCGCACAAGGCCTTGACTATGTTGTTAAGATAGTCTGGAATTATGCATTCCATCATTTTGAAAGTTGTTATTGATATTGCATGTGATTATTATAATAGTATAATATACATGTGATTATGTAAATTGAATTATTTCATTTTATTTTTTAAATATTATGCTGATGTTCAAGTTTAAAAGTCTTTTCTTTTAGTTATACATTTTCATAAATGTTTCTACTTATTTATGAAAGTTTCCACAATATTGTTATCCTTAATGAGAATATGAGCTCACCCCTTTCTTTATCTTATTCTTCCCAGGATGTGAAGAAATATTTTATGACTGAACTGTAGGGATAGTCTGAAGGGGATATGTGTGTAGACTATGGAGACTATATTATTGTAGTTTTACACTTTATGATATAATTTAACATTTATGAATGAATCTACTGATTCCAATGATACTAAATTAATCTGTTTATCAAGAATTGATCATTTGTAATCATGACAATGTTATGTAATAATCCACCAACTCCTGGTAACTGGGTTTGGGGTGTTACAGTTGGTATTAGAGAAATTTTAGTACAAACCTTGTAAACTAGATTTAGATAAACTCAGATTAGAGAACATAGACCTAAGATGGACTTTGAGGATTAGTATAGAAGAACATCTTATAATTTTGGTATAGTAGAGATTTTGTGAGTATTCCAAGAAATACATCCCTGTCTGGATATGAGCAGGTAGAGTCTACTCTTGCATTGATGTACCAAGGGGTAAAACATGAAAACACCGCTTTGAGCTTGACTCGAATGGGAACTCGTGCATGAATACGAGCCTTGTGGCAGTCTTGGTTACGACACTCCAGGGGGATATGCTTAGGATAATTCACATTTTTGTACTTACCATTATGAAGGGTTTATGAGAATATACTTCCTCAATGAAAACATTTTTATGATTATGTATTATATCCATAAACTGTTCAATTTATGTTAAGTGTTTTACAAGTTTGGAATTATTGATTTCGATTCCTAAATTGATCTACATTATGCCATTGCATAAAAAAGTCGCCTAGTGGAAGGAATGGAAACTGTATCAATGCAGACACACCATGTAGGGATTTACTTCCTAATCAATGTAATTATAGTGGAGTTGGTGATTCAACTGGTGCTGATCAGCTTATCACTATATTGGGACAACTCACTCAGGTTATGAATAATAATCATACTCGTATGGAGCACCCTGATCTGTAGCGTGGAGGATCAATGTTAGATCGCTTCATAAGGCAACAAGCACCAACATTAAATGGGGGTACAAATCCACTAGTAGCTAGGCAATGGATAAATTCCTAAGAGAAAATATTCTATTCCTTGGGGAGTAGTGAATGGGAAAAAGTTATCATGGTAGTTTACCGCCTCACTGGAGATGCTGATCAATGGTGGTCATTGATTCCAAACACGAAGGATGATGAGGAAGTATCAAAAATGGAATGGGGGAGTTTAATGAGATTTTCTAAAAAAAAACTTTCCTCGTGAGCATTGAGAAGATATGGGAAAGAAATTTCTGAGTCTGAGGCAGAAGGAGTATGTGAATGTCGCAAAGTTTGAGGCTAACATTACAAGGTTAGCGAGGCCAGCAGAAGATTATATATGTAACCCAAGGAGTAATATTGATCATTTCTTTGATGGGTTAAAACTATTTATTTGTCATGAATTAGTCCGAAAATCCTTCTCGTCGTACGAAGATATTGTCTCATGTGCTATTAAGACAGAAAAGGAATTCCCTAAGTCTTATGAATTTAATATAAAGAATGAGAAGAAGAGATCTTCTGATCACTCTGTGAATGGAAATAAGGGGAAGAGGGGAAAATATGAATATCCATACTCCAATAAATGTGTTACAAAACACCCTGGTACATGCTTAAAGAGAATGTGAGTTTGTTACAAGTGTGGTGAAAAAGGCCGCCAAGCTCGTGATTTCAAGGGAAAGAAGAAAGCTACCAATGTTCAATGCTACAATAGCAGAGAGATGGGACGCTATTCAAATGAATGTCCTAAGAGTCAGGAGAACATACCTCAGAAATGGCCAAGGTATCAAGGCCCAGAATATGTTATCACTACTGTTGAGGTAGAATCTCCGAAAGATGTGGTGGAAAGAAATTTAATGTTTTCCTCATGTTTAACAACTGTTTTATTTAATTATGGATCATCGCATTGTTTCGTATCTTCCTAGTTTGCTATGAAAAATGGATACTTCTAATTTTATTTAACAAGGTAGTTGTCAGTCAAAACTTATAAGGGAAATATCATGGCAGCAATGTTTTGTGAATCAGTCCCCATTAGAGCACATAAATGTTCTTTATCTGCTGATCTCAACATCATACCCATGATTGAATTTGATATAATCCAGGGTATGTATTGGATTTAGGATGATTATGCGACGATTTATTGTAAGAAGAAGGAGGTTACTATTTTTGATGATGATGATAAGGAACATCTTATCATTAAAGCAGTATTTTCACCACCTAATTCTCATCTATATCCACCTCCAGTAGCTCAACTAAATTCAATTATTAGGGAGGAATAAAATGAAATAATTGTGGGGGAGGAAATGAATTTTAAAATAAAGGATGTACCTATTTTGAAAGAATGTGTAGATGTGTTTCCAAAAGTTTTACCTCGACATCCTCCAGAATGAAAAATTGAGTTTTCTATTGATTTAATTCCTAGTAAAAGGCCTATATTGAAGACCCTTTATAGAATGTCCTCTATGGGATTAGTGCAGTTAAAGAACCAACTAGAGGAATTGAGTAATAAGTGATTTATTCTCTCTACAATTTCTCCATGGGAATCCCCTGTCGTTTTTGTTAAGAAGAAAGATGGATCTATGAGGTTATGTATCGACTACAGGGAGATCAATGCTATAACAATAAAGAAAAGTATCCCCTACATCACATTGATGATTTATCTGACCAACTCCATGGAGCTCAATAGTTTTCAATGATTGACCTTCGATCTGGATACCATTAGTTGTGTGTGATGAAGGAAGGAATTCCAAAGATAGTATTTCAAACAAGGTACATGCATTACGAGTTCACAGTAATGCCTTTTGGGCTGACTAATTCACCCCCTGTCTTCATGGATCTAATGAATAGAGTTTTCATGGAATATCTCGATGATTTTTAGTGGTATTTATCGATGATATCTTGGTATACTCTAAAAGGTATGAAGATCATGAAAATCACATGTGCATTATCCTGAAGACTCTTTGATGACATGAATTATATGGGAAGTTTAGAAAGTGTGAATTCTAGCTCTAGAAGATATCTTTTCTTGGCCATATTGTCTCTAAGGATGAAATCTCCATAAATCCTTCTAAGACAAGGACAATACAATAATGGCCAGCACTGATGAGTTTAACTGAGGTATGCAGTTTTATTGGTTTAGCAGGTTTATATCATCGTTTCATCCAGAATTTTTCCTGATTGGCTAACCCATTAACAAAGCTCACACGTAACGGGGTTAAATTTATTTGGACAAAAGAGTGTGAATAATGTTTTGAAGAACTGAAGAGAAGATTATTCAAAGCTTCGATATTGACTCTACCATCAGGGAATGATGTTTTTGTCATTTATAGTGATGCATCGAAGAAAGAACTTGGTTGTGTCCTTATGCATAACGATATGGTTATTGCCTATGCATCACGAAAACTAAAAAATCATGAGAAAAATTATCCTACTCGTGATCTTTAGTTAGCAGCTTTAGTATTTTATTTTATGATTTGGAGACACTATCTCCATGGTACGAAATGTGAGATTTATACTGATCACAAGAGTTTGAAGTATATTTTCTCACAAAAATAACTCAACATGAGTCAAAGGAGATGGCTTGAACTACTGAAGGATTATGATAGCATGATACACTACCACTCGGGGAAGGAAAATAAGGCTGCATATTCTTTGAGTAGAAATGACCATGGAGTTTTGAACAAGATGAGAGTTGAGAGGGATCCTATTTTCATGGATCTAGTAATGAAGGATATGGGAATCACTATGGAAGGTGAAACATTAATACTTTTTCAAAAAGTTTTCCAACCCATCTTTACAAAAATGGATTAAGGTTTCTCAGACTGATGATGAAGAATTTATAAATAAGATTAATGCTGTGAATGATGGGAGATTGCCAGAATTTGTGTATGAAGAAAGAATTTTGAAATTTGGGAAGAGTCACTGTGTTCCCGATATACCTGATCTAAAAATGGTATTGTAGGATGATGCTCATAGTTCCAATTTCTCTATACACCCTATGAGCACCAAAATGTATGGAGACTTCAAGGAACATTTTTGGTGGGACATCATGATGGGGGAGATTGCTGATTTTGTGTCATGATGTATGGTTTGTCAACAAGTGATAGCTGGAAGGAAACAACCTAGTGGAGTCATGAAACCTCTTCCCATACCTATGTGGAAATGGGATAATATCATGAAGGACTTTGTCATGGGTCTACCAAAGACTCCTAGAAGAAATGATGAAATATGGGTCATTGTTTATCATCTTACCAAGTCAGCACATTTTCATGATATAAGGGACGTATTAACACCTGAACGTCTTGAAATACTATATATTAATGTAGTTGTGAGACATCATGGAGTACGAGTATCGATTGTTTCTGATTGTGATCCCCGTTTTACTTCAATATTCTGGAAAATTCATCAGAAATTCCTGGATACTGAACTACATTTGAGCACTGCTTACCACCCCCAAATAGATGGATAATCAGAACGGACTATTCAAACCTTAGAAGACATGTTGAGATATTGATCACCTGACTTTCAGGACATGTGGGATAAATATTTACCTCTTGTAGAATTTTCCTATAAAAAAAGCTTCCATTCAAGTATTCGGATTGCATCGTATGAAGCGTTATATGGAAAGAGATGTCGCACACCAACCTGTTGAGAAGATGTTGGTGAATGAAAACTCGTAGGCTCATAACTGGTGGAAGAAATGATGGAAAAGGTGACGGTAATCCAAAACCGCATCAAAGCAGATCAAAGTAGGCAGAAGAGATATGCAGATAACCGAAGGAAGGATTTGGAATTTCAGGTAGAAGATCATGTTTTCTTGAAGGTATCTCCATGGAAGGGTGTTATACGTTTTAGTAAGAAAGGTAAATTGAGTCCCAGGTATATAGGAGCTTTCGAAATTATAGATTGAAATGGGGCTATAGCTTACCATTTGGAAATTCCACCAAGTCACTCCAAAGATTATGATGTGTTCCACGTATCACTATTGAGAAAATACATGCCTGACCAAATGTATGTACTCAATTATGAGGAAGTAGAACAGGAACCAGATCTATCTTATTGCAAAGATATCGTCATGATTCATGATACAACAGAACAAGTTCTGAGAAACCAGACGACATGTCTGTTAAAAGTTCTATGGAGAAACTATATGATGGAAGAGGCAACATGGGAACTCGAGGAACTAATGATGAAAAACCACCCGAGTCTTCTCATGTGGTAGTATTGTAGAAATTTCGGGGATGAAATTATTTGAAATAGGGGATAATTTAACACCCCAAGATTCCACGGTACACTTCCCTTTGAATAATACAGTAGCATGAGTTCTACACAACTTCGAGTTCTGACACACACCACAACCAATCAAACTAGCCGTTATTATTCTTTATACACACTATTTTAAATTTTATAAATTTTATCATTCAAAATGGACTTCGTTTCTAGATTCGTAATATCGAAATTAGCCTAGGGTAAGATTTTGGTATTTTTCTGAAAACATTCATTTTTTGATGAATAGTAAAAACACCGAGTTATAGTTCAAAACCGAATTTTTATTTAAATATTTATATATTTTATTTAAATTTAAATAAGGGAATAATAGATACATAATACCTATATAATTTCAATAAAATAAATTGGAGTTAGTTTAGAATAATTTTTTATATATAAAAATTATATTGAACTTTTCACCCTCTTTAAGTCACCTCCTAGGAGAATTTACAAATTCACATAAAACATAATTTTACCGCTTCTGTTAGTGGAATTTCTAAAATCCGAGAGACACGGTTAATATCAAGGAGTAAAATTTGGTTCAATAAGATAAAAATATTTTTTGGTGAATAGTAACTTTTTTCTTTTATTTACCACGGTAAAATGTAAATAGGGTAATTAAGGTTAGAAATGATATTATTAATACCCTAACACATGTCCTATTTCTATTGGATAAGATTAATTCGACCAAAAAATAACCATAGGAATAAAATATGAACCTATTTGGTCCACATGGATTAGATTAGGACATTTATTATTATTTAATTCAATGAAGAGTTAAAAGAGTTAAAATAAATTATTAATAACCAAAACATTTTTAATATAAGCTTATATAGAAGATGAATTATATTATAAATATCCACTATAAAGATAAAACTATTTACTACATAATGGTATTTCATTTATAATTTGTAGACATTAAATAATTTAATTTATTTATGACATAGTAGTGATAGAGTAATTAGCTAATTAATGAAATATTATAATAATTGATATTATAAATATCAAAATATATGTAACATGATAGGTTTTTTGAATTAAACAATTTTTTAGCTTAATATAACTTATTTAGGTTGATTAGATGAATTTTTTTTCGAAGTAATACTGCTATTATGAATTTAGGAAACACAAGATACCAAATATTATCAAAATCGACATAAAAGTGTTTTAAAACAAATATTATATTATTAATTGATATTATATTTCTAAAAATCTAAAGTTCAGCCAAAGGACTTATATAATGATAGGTTTATCATTATTGTACCACTTGGGGGATGTCTTGGAAGTATATAGTAAGCTTATTAACTATATAATATAAAAATATATAGAGACATGCTAAATGTCAAACTAATTAACTAAGAGTTAACACTAAAAGATAAGGTTAATTTAGTGACCCAAAAAAGTCTAAAACCTATTGGTTGAGTGGTTTTCAACCTATCCCCACTTGAACATTTAAAAAATTCAACTTTTGAGCCATTAGAAACTGAATATGAATTTATTATAAAATAGTATTTCTAGCTTTTCCAAATATGCCCCTCACCCCTCTTATAAATGGGCACTCCCCCTTTTCTCAAATTCTTATATTTAAAGCATATTGGATCAGCTAAAACCCAAAAAAATATCCTCTAAACTTCCCTCACTTAAACCTAGGTTCTATAGTTTTATCAGAGTGCAAACCTATGGAGCCATTTTGATCAAATCAAAAGGAAGAACCCAAAGAAGAGGTAATGTTTTCACCACCCTCTTTCAAGTTCCTTTCTTCTTCATCTTCTTCTTTATTTTTTATTTACATTATAAAATAATAACTCTTGTATCTTCTATATACATTGATGTTATTATAAATATGGTACAACCATATTCAGTATTCTATCCATCTTTTGAATGACATGTCACTATACGTGCGTATGTACGACTTACCATCTCCATGTCGTGGTGTAATTGTTATTCAAGAAATTATTATTTTTATGTGTATAATAATGATTTTAATTGATTTAAATAATGAGTATAACATGATAAATATTCTTTATATATCATATACTATCCAATTATACACTATTTATATCAAAATAATGATATTGTCACTCGTTTGTACGTACAGACTACTGTCTCCACGATCGCGATGAGATTCTTTCCCCATCATATACATTCAATAATAATTTTCATTTGATTGTTAAAAATTTTCTTTAAAGACATAATATCATTCTAGATATTAATATGAGACAACCTATCCAAAAAAACATGGCTTACGTAACAACTCATATAAAGGAAAACAAATCAGTTAACACCCGAAACAACGATAATACACAGATATTATTAATAAAGCAAATGTAAAAGATTACATGTGATATCCTATTAATGTATATGATTCTTGTATAATTTAATAACTATTATTTCACCATTATAAAAGAGATTAACATACCCTCGACCAAGGAAACGTACATGGTAAGGGTTTATTTCACAATCTCTTCATTATTCGAGATTGTTTATACGTAATTATCTATTGGGACCTCTTTATCATCCACATCCATGTTTCTTAAAAATGAATATCAAATCATTCTTAAGATTTTACAGACTATGGGTTAAAGTTATTTATACCCTTTTCTGACTTTTTATATAATTTTTAATAATGAACCTTTCTGTAATTTTCCAAACAAGGTCTTTTTTAACATTTTCGACAGAATTAAGATAAGAATGTCTTTTTTAACTTATACGGCAGGTGCAGCTATTTTATGCCGTTATAAAATCTTTGAAGCTTCCCTTAAATGATTATACTAAAGTTTTCAAAGTAAATGTTTCCTTTTATAAATATTCTAATTTCAAATGATTTAAAAAATAGAGATATTTCTCTCAAATAGTTTTGATTTCATCTATGTCAACATCCTTTGATTGATTTTAAGCTTATTTGAAGTTGATTTATTATGATAAAAAACTTCATTATTTTATTGAATTTTTTGTGATATGTTTGAATGTGGATGTGTTATTTTTATACCATTATTGGTTTATAGAGAAAGTATTGACATTTCATAAGTTAGTTTTAATACGAATGATTATATTATGTTTAAACCTATTCATATGAGGAATGAATTAGACATAGTAATTGAATGGTGGAGCCCACTATAGCTCCTAGATGCATCGTTAGGTATAATGAGACAAACTAGTGTCTTGGAACAAGGCCATGATAAAATCTTATTGGTAGTCATGGCTTAAGGCCTTGACTATGTGGTTATGATGGTCATGCAATATTCATTCCAACATTATGAATGTGGTTATTAATATTGCATGTGATTATTCAACTAATATAATATCCATATCAATAATTAAATGGCATTATTTAATTTTATTTTTTTCCATATTATGATGAAGTCCGTTTTTAAAAGGATTTTGTTTTAGTTATACATTGCCTCAAAAGTTTATGCTTATTCGTGAAAGTTTCTGCTATATTGTTATCCTTACTGAGCATCTCATCTCACCCCTTACTATGTTTTATTATTCCTAGGATGTGAAGAAATATTTTATGACTAACCAACATGGATAGTATTAAGAGGATATGAGTGTGGACCATGGAGACTGTATTATTGTAGTTTTTCACTTTATGATGTAATGTAACATTTATGAATGTATCTAGTGATTCCAAGGCTACTAAACTAATAGGTATTTCGAGACTTGATCTTTGGTGATCATTCCAATGTTATGTAATAATGCAATGACTCTGGGTAACTGGGGTCCAGGCATTATAATACATACCATTGATGATTGTGTGTCACATTTTATGGATGTGTGGATGAGGGTAGTTTGTAACCAATGCATAATAAACTCAATATATTTAGGATATGTATATTCTAATTAAATAAATGGATAATAATATTTTATGTTAATGATAAATAAATAAAACACATGTTCTTCTTGAATGAATTAACCTATTATTTGTGAAACTCATTTTGGATTGAAATAAATGGATTAATTTGTTGGATTTATATTAAAATGGACGATATACTAATGAATTAATGGATGTTTGGAGGCGATTTTCTTGGTTTCTCAAATATATAGTGTTGAGATATGTGACAATGGGGGGGGGTGTTGTTCCCTTTTTATAGTGGAGGAGGAGCTACACATAAGTATATATGAAAAATGTAAAGACAATTGAGTGGTATACATCATGTGTCTCCGAAAATCATAAAAATATTATTAAATAAGTTTAATGGTATCTTTATATCTAGAAAAGGTTTTTTATGAGTATTTGTGTCTTTTACCACCTAATTATTAATGTTTAACCACTATGTAAATGCATATTAACCCTATTCACATTAATTTATTTTAGTTACCTTTTTCAATATATTTTTATCACAAAATAATATAGTATTACGAGGCATTCTAAATTAGCCCAATTAAAATGACATATTTTGATTACATATATCAAAATCACATATGTGGTAGAAATTAATGTAAATTTTTCCACACATATGTGAAAACAAAGAGAATTTTAATGTGAAAATGATAAAAAGATTTAATTTATTTTTCATACAATATCAAAATGAAACCAATTCAAATGACCTAAATTTTATTAATATATATATATATTATGAATATAATTTAAAAATAATTTATACTATAAATTAACTATATAAATAAAATAGATAAAGAACAATTTATAATTACACTTCATTATTTTTTACTACTAATGAAAAAATAAAACAACTTTGAACGAAAAAAAAATAACCCAAAGATAATTTTGATATTTCTCCTTAAAAAAATAAATTTTATTTTGTCACATATGAATTATATAAGTGTAAAAAAATTATATAAAATTTGTTCTACATTAAAGGGCATTACGATTACTATTTATAAAAATACATCTATTTATTCATAAAATTAAATTTATTTATATCAATTTAATAAAAACACAAATGACGAGAATTAAATATTTGACTCAATAATAATAATATATATATCATTAAAATAATTTATCAAAAGTATTTAAATTTAATTATTGAGGTAACAACTGAATGATTTCAAAAATTATGTTTTTAATCAAAAGAATCCCAATTTTTCCAAAGGGTTTAATTTTATTTTATAATTAATTGGTCAAAAATCATTTGCCTTATATACATTTTTATACCTTATATTAATTATATAATTAATATTTTTTCATAGATCCCATTCTGATGGATATTCTTTAACTATAATAATATTTTATTAGCAATATTAGTAGTATATTCAATTTTGATAAATCTCAATCATCAAATTGACTCATTATATCCAAGGATCCTAGCATTGTGATTCACAAAAGGAATGTAGAGTGGTGTATGCAGGACAAGATAATATATGTGTTGTATATAGCCCAAACATGTATTGGTGTTGCTTTTAGTGAAATAATATATCAATTTTTTCATATAAAACAATCTATATTTACTATTGCGTGTAATTTAGTATATTGAAAAGATTAAATTTATTTATAAAACAATATTTCAAAAAACCATAGGGAGATAAAATTAATTATTATGAGGCCTGTGAATCCATGTTATATAGGATTTTGTGTGGCAGGATGTGTAATCCCTAACATAGAGATGATGTCAATGGATATTTTCTATTACCGTGGATTGTTAGAGGGATGTATTTACATATATTTTGACAAAGAAGACCTAAGAGTAATGCACCTACTTGGGTATTAAAACTGATGATCCAAAGTGTGATTCCTCTTTATATGTGTTGATCCAAATAACCATGTGGGGTCCAAATTGATTGGGTGTACCTAATAAGGTGCATATGATTAATTAGTATTTGTTATGAGTAATAACTAGGATCCAAATTGATGTATGAAATTATGGGGAACAGATTTTAATAATGACCGTGTGAATATGGAATTCCCTAGATTTATTTTCATTGTTTTCTAATGAGACTGGGTTTCACCGGATTAGACCATTGTTGTGTGCATGTGGTTCCATGTGTTGGATCCATAATTAATGTGATGGACAATAATTAGCAACATAATGGGTCTAATATTCATTTTAATATTTTAATATTTTTTTGTTTCAATGTCTATAAATGCTGGTTTAAGTGAGTTATATTTTTTAATCTCATTTCACATAATTGTGTAATTCATGTTTCATGTAAACTAATTTGGTATAAATTAATCCTAGGTTGTAGGAATTAATTATTTTGATTATCTGTATTTTATATTCTAGGATATGATTTTTCTCTTTGTGTGTATTTTTTTAGGATTAATAGATGATTCATCAGAGAAGATAGGCATTTATTCCATAAATACATACATTTCTAGACTATGCATAATGGTATATAGGCCCATGGAATGAATGTGGATCACAAATTTCAATCTGAATAAATCTAAAATATTATATTTATATAGATAATATTATAGGGAAAATTTCATTCAACTATTATCTGAAAAAAATTTGGAGGTCCTTATGGGGATGTAGGAAGCTCATGTTGATGTTTTAATTAGGAGAATTATTTCAGGAACCATAAAATTTGCCCAATATATCTGACATAAAATCTGAATGGATCATAAAATTGGAATGAAACTTTTAATGATTTTATAAGAAAACTAGACCAAGCTAATTATATAATAAGATTTTTTTAGAACCTACCATATAAATTGTCATATTTACTTACCAACAAAGAAGATGAATCATGTATAAGTATTCTAACCATCCTTCATAATTCCAATTACCTTTTATTTTTCACAAACATTTTATTATCCTAATTAAATGGTACAGAATTTATTTTTTGTGGATATAAAATTGGACCCCAATATTCCAATTTAATGTGTGGTGGTGACAGAATTGGGGTTGGTTGATTTATTATTTCAACTGAATTGTTTCACTTTCATTTTGACATCATGTCTCAAATTCTTCCTTCAATGATGTCGATTCAAATTAGTTTATTAGAAAATGTTCATATTCCTCTCATATTATATTATTTTTCTTCATTTAATATTGATACTATTTCATTAGGGATTGAATATTCTATCGTGATAATTTTTGTAATTCTTCAATCAATAATTGAGTGATCATTATTTTTTCATTGTACATCTTAAATACTTTGGGCATGAGTCTACTTACCAGATTTATTTATTTCATAGAATCATTTGGGGGTAAATATTTTATGGTTTTATCCAATGGTAGTATTTAGGCGAATGATTGGATGTTATTTTTCATTCTTAAAGTATTAATATATTCATTATTTTAATATTTGAATTTTATGGGATATTTTATTTTTCATCTTATCCAACATTAATTCCAACACATTATGTGTTTTAGTATTTTCCAACACAATATCATACTTATTTAGGTGATCCTACAAGTGAATTGTGGATTATCCCTATACTATTTTATAGAATAAATTGAGGAATTCTGTTTTGGCGTTAAATTATTGATTGGATTCATTGTTAACTAAGGATAAAAAATTTACAAAAAAATATTCCAATGTATCCTTTTTGACAACCCATGAGTGACTCATCATTATTTATTTTCTCCATTCAAATTATTTTTATTTTATTCTTAAATAAAACTTATTCTGTCAAGTACATTATAATTTTAGTTTCAACATTACAATCTACCCCAAAGTTGGACACTTGATAACTCATTCTCCTTAATTGGAAATCTATATTGGTCCATATAAACACCAGTGATATTATATGATTAACCATTAATTATTACCCCACACAATGTGAAATAAAAATTTATTGTGTTTATGATCATTTAATATGAAAATTTTCATCCCTCTCAAAGATGGTAGATGAAATTAATCTTAGATAACTCCATTATGTTCAACAACCTACCCATTCAGATCCCCAAAAATTGATTGAATAATTGCCTAATAAAATGATTATAATTAAATAAAATATTTGATATTTGATATTAGGACTACAAAGAATTAAAACTTCTGAGTAACCATTAGCTACACTGATTGACCCTTATCTAAACTTATGTAGTGTTTCCGGTTTCACAAATACCAGTCATGAATTTACTAAAGAACCAAAAAATTTATTTGGGGTAGATTAATATGAGCATGGAGTTGTTGAAGGGTCTTTAATTCAATAGAAAACTAACTTTCATTATTCAAAATAGGTAAATTTGACATCATGGACGGACTATCGAAAATATTTTTCCATTTATGAATTTTTAGAATTAAAATTCCCAAACCATTTAGAAAAATCATGAAATATAATATAGTACCATCCACTAACACTGAAATGGAATTTTGGGCATTAAAACAAATTTTTGATTGAATAAATTTTATTACAAAAAATGTAAATCAATTGATTTTGATTCATATTTACAATTTATTTTAATAAATTTCAATCAAAACAAACTCAAAATTATTATCATTTCATCCTTAATCAGATACCTCATCATAATGGTTTACCATGGAATTAAATCATTCATTCATTATTCATTTGAAACCCATAATTTGTGAATGATCCTTGATTTCTCTAGAAATAATAAAAAAGGAAATGGATAACCCATTTTTTATATTACATTGATTGTAGAACTCATAGTATACCAATGTATTTTACGTGAAAAAAATTCTAAACAAATAATATGTTTAAATTTTATAGAGAAATTGAATCATGTAGTCTTTAATATTTTAAAAGATGAACTATGTATGTTGTGGTGTCCAAGTTGAGATAATAACATTAAATAATGTTCATTATAAGAGGAAACCTATCTTATATGTTGTTTTTTGTTTCAATAATTTTAATTTATTATAGTTTTTCTAAGATTTGTTATTAAGGGATCCACCTTGGGGATTCAAAATTTATCTATTTTTCATTGATTGTGAGACATAAAATTTTAATTAGTTCATTATTTTCATGTGAAATACATGCATTATATAGTTCAATCAAACCATTTAATCATTGATGATGAGTCAACTTATGGCCTAATGGTGATGTAATAAATTCATTATTGATGGGTCATCAACATCGAATTTGGTGACATTTTTCAATGATTGAATTTCAAATCACAGTCCACCCATCTTCTATCGAAATATAGGAATCCTATTATTTTATATTTTAACACTAAGAGAAATGTTATTCTATTTTTTGGTGAGTAATGATATGATATTTAAAAAAAAATGGGATTCCATATAACAACCCTACTTTTATTACAAACCTAAACATGATTTATTATATAAACCCTTCACTTGATACAACATGGATGATCGAGAGGTATAGTGTCTTTGGGGGTTAGGATCATTACATAACAACTTAAAACATGCAGTACAACATCTTTATTGAGAAATTCCTTTACATGACCACTACATTCCCTCGTGCATAACATTGCATGAGATAACCTGAGGACATGCATAAGAAAATGGATGAGCTATAAAGCCTAGTAAGGGAATAAACATGGAATACATGAGGAGTACAATACAAGTTATAAAATAGGAATATCCATATATGACAAATGAAAAATGAACATAAAGTCATTATAAGACATGATAATCATAAAATGGAAATATGGAAACAACACTTAACATGGAATTAGCATGAGGTAACGCTCATTGCACATAGAGCACGAGTAAATACTCATTGCACACGAAGCATGAGTAAACCATGATTTCACTTGAATTAGTATTAGTCAAAACTCATTGCACATGACATATCATGATACTATACTTTACACAATTCATTAGAGCGCTATAAGGGAACACCCTTCTTAAACATTTCATTTCTTACATAAGAGTGCCACATGGATCATAAACCATGTATTCATAAAACATAATCATTTATTCCATGATAAATGAATGTGAAATTAATACATGAATAATTATAATAAATATGTAAATGTGCATAAATTTTAATACCCATGATGGAGAAATGGGCATGGTATTTATTACACAATGACATTGGCTTAGAAAATCGGTGTGATTTCGGCAGCATAACTGCGTGACATAAGAATTCATAAAAATGATTAATGAGAGAGAAAGGGGTTCCTCATCATATTTAAATGTAATGGACAGTAATGAGGTCATATAGATACATGTCCCAACAATTTCAATGGAGTTTAGATTCATGATACAAAAGTATTTCTTGAATGTAAAAGAGGAGAGAGAAGTTCCTCTCGGAATTTCTGCATTGTAACGGGTGTACATGGGAGGCATTTATTGAGAGAGAAAGAAATAACCCATCATTAAAAGATAAGGAGGGAATTATGAGGGAGGTGCGAAACCATACCCCAACATTAATAATTGAAATTAAAAGGGTAAAACAACTTAAAGAAAATGTGACAAAAATGAGAAAGGAATAAAAAACCCTTACTTGGAAGTGTACTTCCAAAGTCTTGAGAGAGGCATGAGATAGGTTTCATGGGAGCTTGGGGCACCTTGGGAGGATTATAGAGAGACTAGGGCAGTGTTTGGATGAAATCCGAAGGCTTTGAGTGAGGAGGAAGTGGGAGCTTGGGTGGGTTTATATAGGAAAGGTTGAGAAATTGTTTATTATTTAGGTTCGGGACCCCTTATATTAAATTAGTCCAAACGACAAACCATACCATGGTTTTTTGATATGGGATTTTGGAAAGGGAAGAGTAAAAAAATATTTTATAAGTCCAATGACATAACTTCATAAAATAATAGGGTTTCTTATGTGGAGGTGAGTCACACTCCCAGGGAAAACAATTTAAAAAGACAAAGTGTTTAATAAGTCTTGAAGATTCCATTAATGATTAAAAAAGTAAGTCAAAGAACCTAAAATCACATTATTTTAATGTTAAAACATATATTGGCCGAACATAACGCTTATAGTATTTTATTATATCAATATTTGGTCATTATGATGTCAGAAAACACATTATATATTTAAACAGTATTTAATTTTTACCCAAAACATTGACTGTCTTAGAAATTATGAAAAATTCATTGTTGGATAATTTAGACATCCTGATTCCTGAAATAACATTTATATTATCTAAATAATTTTCTAAATATGCTAATTTTCACTTTTAAAATAAAAACCGACATTTATCGAAAATTCACGTGTTTTGACAAAAATTTCTTTCGA
Organism: Viscum album; assembly: GCA_963277665.1. NCBI lineage: Eukaryota > Viridiplantae > Streptophyta > Magnoliopsida > Santalales > Viscaceae > Viscum > Viscum album. The sequence continues at coordinate 1,880,105,912 of OY728140.1, forward strand.
ACCTTAATAAAAATTACAATTGAATTCATAAAATTATATGATAATTTATATATAATAAAATGAATTTAATAATAATAATAATAATAATATTTTACTACAATATTATTTAATTCAAAAATCCCTTAATTTAATAAAATAGAATTCTTAATAAAATAATTATTTAAAAACATTGTATGCACTTTAAAAACTATTTACAATGTATCAATAATGACATGAAAGTTTATTCATTATTATATACAAAAATATTGTACATGAACATATTACTATAGATTTGTTACATAACCCCTTAAAACCACCACATAAAACCTAAGGGTAAGGTGTGCGATGGTGACAGTCTCTTGGGGTGGCTCAGATAACATCGCTCGAGTGGTAAATTCTATCATCTTCCACTTTTCCCATAGATGGTCTTGTTCGAGATTGACATGGTGAAGCTCATCTTGGGCTTGGTCAAGAGCAAAGCCCAAAGATGCCACCTCTTTTTTGAGCTCTGAAAAATGGGATTAGTATGGATCTATTCTACTGGATGAGGCCATCACTTCTTTTTTCAGAGTAAATTGGGTTCGTCAAAGCCTTATATTTATACTAATCATGTGATCACTATTCAACATCTATAAAAGAAACGATCAAAATTATTAACATAAAACAAAAGAGGTTGACATTTTATATAAAAGTTTTACATAAAGAGAATTTTAACTAGATCAAGAGGGATTTCCATTAGTGAAAATTTGGGTCATTAAAATATTCCCCCCCTAAGAAATTTCTCCCTCGAAATTTTCATTTCCTATACTAAAATAGATGTGGGTAACTCAGCTTCATCATTTCCTCCGATTCCCATGTCGCTTCTTCAAACATGTGGTTTCACCACAACAACTTGACAAGGCGAAATGTCTTATTTCATAGAAATTTCTCTCTATGATCTAAGATCTTCACGGGTTTCTCCTCATAAGAAAGATCATCTTCCAACTCTACCACGTTAGAAGAGAGTACATGTGAAGGGTCTGGTATGTACTTCTTTAAGAGGGATACATGGAAGACATCATGTACTTTGGACATGGTAGGTGGAAGAGCTAGTCGATAGGCCACAGTCTTGACATGATCATGAATCTCGAAGGGGCCTATGTAACTTGGACTTAACTTCCCTTTCTTTCCAAACCTCATAACCTTATTCCATGAAGATATGCATAGAAAAACCTTGTCTCTAACGTTAGACTCCATGTCTCATCGACGATTATCTGCATAAATATGTTATCATCTCTAGGCTTCCTTGATATGATGCTGAATGGTTTTCACATTTTCCACCAGTTCCTCGACCTTTTCTGGTCCAACCTGCTTACGTTCACCGACCTCATCCCAACATGCCAGTGTTCTGCACCATTTCACATAAAGGGCTTTAAATGTTTCCATTTGGATGCTCGAGTGGAAACTGTTATTATAAGAGATCAAAAACAGAGGAAGATGTTAATCTCATCCTCCTTTAAAGTCCATTGAGCACGCTCTCAACATGTCCTCAAGTGTTTGGATAGTCCACTCGGATTGGTCATCTGTTTGAAGATGATATGCCTTATTGAAGATCAGTTCAGTATTCAGAGCATGTTGAAGAATCTTCCAAAACATTGTGGTGAATCTTTGATCTCTATCAAACACAATAGATAGTGGTACTCCATGTAGCATTAACACTTCCCTGATATATATCTGTGCCTGTTGATCCAATGAGATATCCTCCCGAATAGCAATGAAGTGTGCAATCATTGTAAGACGATCCAAAACAACCCAGATTGCATTGTTGCCTTTGGTTTTCCTCAAAAGTCTAGTGACAATGTCCATGGTGATTTTCTCCCATTTCTGTTCTGGTATGGGCAATGGTTGCATCATCCCCTTATACATCTGCATATCTTCCTTCACATGCTTGAAAACTAGGCACTTTGATGTATATACAACGATCCCCTTCTTCATATTATCCCACCAAAATTTTTCTCTGATATCTCGATACATCTTTGTGCTCCCTAGGTGAATAGAGAAATTTGAACTTTATGCATTATTAAAATGTTTCTTCTTCAGCTCTTTTATTAACATTATACTCAGAGGATTTCCATTTTTCGATAGCTTCCACTTTTTCTTGAATTCCAACATCATCCTTTTGAACATCCTTTAACCATTATAAAATAGATGGTTGAGCAATCATTTATAAAAGTATTGATGATGATCCTTTCTTTATGATTCCCATGTCCATCTTAATTACGTCTAAAATGATTTGATCCTTCTCAATTCTCATCATTGATAGAATCGCTGGGTCCTTTCTACTTAGGGCATCTTACACCTTGTTTACTTTATTAAGGTGGTAATGTATTGAACAATCATAATCCTTGATGAGATATATCCATATTATCTGGCACATATTAATCTCCTTCTGTGTGAATATATATTTAAGACTCTTGTGGTCAGTATATATCTCACATTTCTCCGCATAGAGATAATACCACTAGATTTTAAAGGAAATGATCACCGCCCCCAACTCCAGATCATGCGTTGGATAGTTTCACTCATGCATTTTCAACTTACATGAGGCATAGGATATCACTCTATCATTCTGCATCAGCACACAACCTAATACCATTTTCGAAGCATCACTGGATACCACAAAAATTTCCCCACTTGTGTGTAATGTGAGAACAGGAGTAGTGATAAGCCTTCTTTTCAACTCCCGGAATCTTTCTTTGTATTCATCACTCTAAGAAAAATTTACTCCCTTTGGAGTTAGCTTGGTTAGAGGGTTGTAAAATCGTGAGAAATTTCTCACAAATCGTCGATAATATCCAGCTACCCTCAAGAAGCTACGTATATCTGTTACCGATGTTGGCCTCGGGCATCCCTCAATTGCATCTATTTTGGAGGGATCCATAGATATCCCATTTCCTGTGATGATATGGCCCAAGAATGAGACCTCTTTAAACTAGAACTCACAATTTCTCAACTTTTCATAGAGCTTATCCTTGCGCAAAGTCTCTAGTACAGTTCTTAAATGATTCACATGATCCTCCTTGTTTTTGGAGTATATTAGAATATCATCAATAAAGAATAATACAAATTTGTCTAGGAAATCTCTAAAGACTCTATTTATTAAGTCCATAAATATTGCTAGAGCATTGGTGAGTCCAAAAGGCATTACTATGAATTCAATGTGCACATATCTTGTACTAAAAGAAGTCTTTGGGAGATCATCCATCTTCACCCTTACTTGATAATATTTCGATCGCAAATATATCTTGGAGAAGTATTGTGCTCCATGTAGCTGATTGAACAAGAAGTCGATCTATGGCAGAGAATACTTATTCTTTATTGTAATTTTGATAAGTTTATGATAATCGATGCAAAGCCGCATTGACCCATCCTTCTTCTTGATGAAGAGGACTAGTGCACCACATGGTGAAGCACCTGCACGTATAAACCCTTTATCCATATTCTCCTGTAGTTGTTTCATCATCTCTTCAAGCACCCCATCATCCATTCTATATGGAGTCTTTGATATCAGTAGTGCCCATGGAATAAGTTCAATTGAGAATTCAACATCTCTTCTAGGAGGATGGCCAGACAGTTCCTTGTGAAACACTTCAGCGAATTCCCTCACAATAGGCATTCCTCAAGGGTGGTTTCATCCTTGGACTCAATCATCTGAGCCAGATACGCATGGTCATAGATTAGTAATATCCATTCTTGAGATGATGGCGCTAATGGAGATTCATCTTCCTCCTTACACATGAAAAGAATCAGGGGTAGATCCTCCATATGGAATGTGATTTCTCTCTCCCACCAATTTATGTTGGTTTTATACGGAAATCCAATCCATTCCATCAATATCATCAAATTCCACCAGAGCGAGTATGATGAGATTCGCCGAGAAATTCAATCCACAGATTATAACTGGGGGGACTTATATTCAAGTGATGCAATGATTGCCCCATTTTCCATACTCATTGACATCTTCACTTCCATGATTTGTGGCGGTGCTGGGATTGTTCTACTAAACATTCGTGATATAAAAGAATGCGTAGAACCTGAATAAAAAATTATGTTCGCTATTCATGATTGAATAACTAGAGTACCTATCACTACTTCTTTTTCGGGGTTCATTTCAACAGAAGTGATGGAAAAGGATCTTCCTTTATACCTTGGAGGTTGTTGGTTGCCTCTAAAAACACTTGGATTAGGGTACTGATTTTAAAAATGCCTTGGTTCTTTACAGTTTCAGCAATGAACAATGCATTGAGATTTGAACGAAGTGTTCCTCTCCTCTGACACATCTGTAGGTCTTTCTTGCGGACAATTAATAGCTAGGTGCCTTTCTCTTCAACACTTAAATCATTTCCTCGTCCCCTTGAGGCAATTTCCAGGGTGATTAATTCCGCACTTTTGGCAAGTGGGGTGCTGGATATTCTTATCACCATTGGATTTATCCATCGGACTGCCAGCATTGAAGTCTACCTTACGCTTCTTGTCAACATGATACCCTTGTGATTCTCCGATCACCATTTCGACCATGAGGGCACATTAGACAATTTCCTCACAGCTGTTGAAGTCAGGGATCACTAATTCTTTCCAGAGGCTAGGCTTCATCCCACCAAAGAAGTGATCAACCTTGCATTCAGGGGTAACGACAAAGCCGAAAGCATATCGTGAAAGAATTGTGAAGTTTTCCTCAGACGCTCCAACAGATTCTTAGTCTTTTTTCTTGAAGGAATGGAAGCCCCTTTCCATTTTAAGCAGGAGGGTGCGTGGAAAATATTTATCAAAAACATATTCCAGGAATCCTTCCATTCCAATGCCTTGAACTCCTCCTCAGGCTTCGTATTTTTTATCATCGTCCACCATGGATCAGCTTCACCCTCCATACGATAAGCCTCCAAGAGAACCTTCTCTTGTTAAGAACATTGAAGGATTGAGAATATTTTTTCAATGGAGTTGATCCATTGTTCAGCGATAGTGGGATCAGATGATCCACTAAAATTAGGATTCCTTTGTCTCATGAAGCTCTCGATAGTGACTTGTTCCTTCTTAGGGGGGTTTGGGCGTTCCACATGACCCGTGTTTCTATTCAATGTTTGAGTTAGCTAAGAGAGAAGCCTGACAAAGTTCACAATTTCCACTCCCATTGGATTGGGAATCTCATTAGAAAATTAATCACACTGGTCATCACAATAATTGTTAGCCCGATTCCTCCTATTACCGACCATTGGATTGATTAAAAGGAACGTTTGGTGGTAACACATAAAGGGTAATCCAAAAAAAAGTTGATGACTTATAAATAAACTTTTATTTCCTTAACTCATAAGCCTATAGGCTTAAATCTAGGATTTTCATGATCTACATTCTAACATATAATCATAGGGGCATTATTTTTAATTCCCTTAATAAGGGTTCATACTAAGCTTGTGAATTTATCAAAACGTATCCCATGGGAGTGCGGTAACCAAGAGTTCAGAAAGGCTCATTTTTTTGCACCAGTTCCAATTAGAGTCTAGCTGAAAGCGGTGTTTTCGGGTTTTACCCCTAGGATACATCTATGCCAGAGCCGCCTCTACCTGCTCGTATCTAGACAGGGATATATTTGTTTGATAAAACAGTAACTTAGTACTTACGAAAACTTATGGATTTTATTATTATACTTAGTCTTGTATCTAAAGCTTTACTAGGGTTTTCTAATCCTAATCCCAGAAATAACTAATCCAATCCTATGATACCAAAAATGAAAACCATGTTTTTATTACACACTTAATTATGATTTATTACATAAACCATTCAATTGATTCAAAAAAGATGATTTAGGGGTATAGTGTCGTTGTGGCTTAGGATCATTACATAAAAACTTTAAACATGAAGTACAACATCTTTATTGAAAACTTCCTTTGCATGACCACTACATTCCCTCGTACTTAGCATTGAATGGGATAACCTGAAGAAATGCATAAGAAAAGGGGTGATCTATAAAACCCAGTAAGGGAATAAACATGGAATACTTGAGGAATACAATACATGTTAGACAACAATCATATCAATAGAGTACAAGAGAAACATGAACATAAAGTCATGATAAAGCATGATAATCATAACATGGAAGTGTTGAAACAACACTTAACATGGAATTAGCATGAGCCAAGGCTCATTCCACATAGAGCATGAGTAAATCCTCATTGCACATGAAGTAATAGTAAACCCTCTTTTCAATTTAATTAGCATGAGTCAATACTCATTGCACATGACATATCATGACACTATACCTTACCCAATGAATTGAAGCGCTATAAGGGTTCACCTTTCTTAAACATTTCTTTTCATGCATAAGTGCGCCACATGAATCATAAAACAAGGATTCATAAAACATTATCATTTTTTACACGATAAAGGAATGTGGAATTCATAAATGAAACTTTATAATCAATAATAAAATGTGCATAAAGGTGAATATCCTTGTTCATTGGCTTAGAAAATCGGTACAATTTCAGCAGCGTAACAGCGTGACATAAGAATTCATAAAAGTGGTTTATGGGAGATAAAGGGGTTCCACATCATATTTACATGTAATGGCCAGTAAGGAGGTCATATAGATACATTTCCCAACAATTTTAATCGAATATAGATTCATGATACAAATGTATTGCTTGAATGTAAAAGAAGAGAGAGAAGTTCCTCTCAGAATTTCGGCATAGTAATGGGTGTGCGTGGTAGGCATTTAATGGGAGTGAAAGGGGTATCCCATCATTAAAACATAAAAAAGTCAGTATTATGGAGGCTTGAAACCATTACCCAACATTCATAATTGATTTTAAAAGGGTAAAACAACTTAAAGAAAATTTGACAAAAATGACAAGGGAAGAAAAAACCCTTACATGGAAGTGTGCTTCTAAAGGCTTGAGAGAGGCTTGAAAGAGGATTCCTGGGAGTTTGGGCCACCTTCAGAGGATTATAGAGAGAGTAGGGTAGAGGTTGGACGAACTCCAAAGGCCTTGAGTGAGGAGGAAGTGGGATCTTAGGTGGGTTTATATAAGAATGGTGAGGGAAATCTTTATTATTTCGGTTTGGGACCCCTTATATTAAATTAGTCCAAACCAAAAATCATCCGATGATTTCTTCCCATGGTATTGGAAAAGGGAAGAGTAAAACAATATTTGAAAATTCCAAAGTCCGAACTTCTTAAAATAATAGGGTTTCTAATGTGGATGTGAGTCACACTCCCAAGGAAAACAATTTAAAAAGACAAGGTGTTTAATAAGTCTCGAAGGGTCCATTAATGCTTTGAAAATAAGTAAAACAAACCCAAAATCACCTTATTTTAATGTTAGTATATATATTGGCAGATAATACGGCTTATAATATTTTATTATATCACTATTGGGTCATTATGATGTCATAAAACACATTATATATTTAAACTGTATTTAATTTTTAACCAGAAGATTTATTGTCTCAGAAAATTATGAAAAATTCACCGTTGCATAATTTTGACATCCTGATTCCAAAAATAACATTTATTTAATCTAAATAATTTTCTAATTATGTTAATATTCACTTTTAAAATGAAAACCGACATTTAACGAAAATTCATGAGTTTTGACAAAAATGGCTTTCAAACCATAATAAATATTACAATTTCATTCATAAAATTAAATGATCATTTATATATAATTAAATTAAATTAATAATAATAATAATAATAATTTTTTAAAATATTATTTAATTCCAAAATCCCTTAATTTAATAAAATTTAAATCTTAATTAAATAATAACTAAAAATATTTATTTTCACTTTAAAAACTATTTACAATGTATCAATAATGACAAGAAAGTATATTAATTATTATATACAAAAATAATGTAAATGAACATAGTACTAGCGAATTTTTACATAACCCCTTAAAACAACCACATATGACCTAAGGGTAAGGTGTGCGATGGTGACAGACTCCTGGGGTGGCTCGGATATCATCGCTCAAGTGGTAATTTCTGCCAACATCCACTTTTCCTGTTGACGGTCTCGTTCGATAATGACATGTTGAAGTTCAGCTTGGGCTTGGTCAAGAATGAAGCCCAATGACACCACCTCTTTTCCGAGCTCTGACAAATGCGCTTCGTTTGGAGAAATTCTGCTGGATGAGGCCATCACTTCTTTTGTCTGAGTAAATTGGGTTTGTTAGAGCCTTATATTTATACTAATCTTGTGATCACTGTTCAATGACCATAAAAGAAATGGTCACAATTATTAACATAAAACCAAATCAGTTGACATTTTATATAAACATTCTACGTAATGAGACATTTAACAAGATCATGAGGGATTTCCATTAGTGAACCTATGAGACTTTACATTTCATGGGGAATTTTAATTCATTATCCCATCATGCATTAATGTAAATTATGATAAATAAACACTAAAATTAAAATGTTTCTTAATATCATTTATTAATATCATAATTCATATTTATCACTATGAAATTTTTTTGAAATTAAAGTCATCTAATGTGGTTTCTTCAACATTTCCATTTTTATCCTCTTTATAAAAATCCCCCAATTACAGTTCTCTCGATTTTGGGTGTATGATTGAGTTCATGTGTCCTTCATATCATAACAACAGTTTTTGGTCCACTTTTAGTTTAATTTTGTTATAAAAAAATGGACTTATAGTGAAAATTATATTCAAAATGTGTGGCTTCCAAAACATAGAGACCATGACTCTATAGCTTCTTACCTAAATTTATGATTCACATTTGTATTATAGAGAATGGAATTTATATAATGTATAGAATTTGACACTTGGGGATCATTAATCCATAGTTGTATTTCTTAGAGTTGGTATTTTTATATGTATTGTTGTTAAAATATAATAAAGTGAAAAAAATCATACTAATCTTTAGATTTTTGGTGATTCCCAACTACTGTTTCCATTTATTTTCCACTTGATCAAGAAAATAGGCTACATGACTTTTGTGATTCGTAAAGCCTCATCATAAATAATTGAAATTGGAGGAAACATACCAAATAATTTTAACAAAATAATATTATTAGGATTGAGAAATTCTGTTAAACCTATATTGTGTTTAAATATTTTTTTAGGATTAATGATTGTTTGGAGTGATGTCATTTGTGAGAATTTTATATTAAAATGTTTTCGTAAAATAGAATTTAATTTCATATTTTATAGATATTTTTTCTTATAGAATAGAAAAAAGATTTGATGGTATGATTTTCAACTAAAATAGGATAGAATTCATTATTAATATTGTAATATTCATTTTTTATAAATTTATATTTACACAACTATAGGTAAAAAAATTTGAACCTCATTTTTTATCATTGTGAAATTAATTTTCATAGTTTGCCAATTTAGGCCGAATTAATCATTATCCACAGTAATTGATAATTTTTATTATTGGAATATGATATAATGGGATATTATTTATCTCATATTTTGGAAAAAAAGTTATTTAAGGATCAATGGTTGATTCATAAGGAAATATGAAATATTTTGACCATGAATAATGAAATTTATGATGAATGAAGAATGATCCAAAGGCTTATAAAATTGACGTTCATCCCAAAATTTTGGGCCAATGAATCTCAAATATTAACTGTTTATAATTAATAATATGGTGAACATTTCAATCTACTATGACCAAATATAATCTTGATTCTTTCCTACTGATCTCGGAGGCCCAACATGAAGTTCAAATTATTGGATAGATTTTAGGTCATATGATGTCATCCTACCATTTCGAGAATAGAATCCTAATGGATAATTCAATTAGAAGAAAAAATTTAAATCTTTCAGATGAAAAATTTATGAATATATTTATCTTCAAATACTACCATAAATTCATCCATATTCAATTTAATATTTAAATGCAAAAAAGGGGATGAAATATATATAAAAGATATGATCAAACATGAAATGTTTAATTCCATTTTATTTTTCACCATCCTTTAAAACCATTATTCATCATGATGGAATTTATTTATGATGTTGGATAAACTAGGAAATAATTACTACTTAATTTGTGGATGTAAGGGTATTATGGGTGGATGTTATATTAATTCAATTAAATTATAACACATTCATTTTACAATCAGAACATCATTTTTTTTCATGTAGGTTTTCAATTGACATGCATTTATTAACAATAGTTATTATTATTCTCATAATATGTTCATATCAATATCTATTTAATATTGTTACCATTGGGATTCAATCTATTCTAATTATATTTTGTGATATTCTTGACATAATAGTAGAGTTTTTGTTATTTATTTATTTTCCCTCATCAATTACTAAAACAAGATTCTACATCCCTCTTCCATTAATAGAATACAATAACTGCTAATATAAAACTCAAATGTGGTGATCTATGATATTATAAAGGGTCTCTATTGGATTTTATCTTTTTTATTTAATATTTTAATCAGATCATTATTTTAATATTTCCATTCAATGAGTTATTTTCTAATTTATCTTCACTAACATTAATGATGAAAAATTTTGATTTCCACTATGGTTTAGTTACATTGAGTGTTCATTAAACTTATCCTCAAAAATAATTTTTGATTTTAATTGGAGATTTGTATTGATTAAATTGGTGAATAATTTCATGGTGTTAATATAATAGACAAAAATCCAGACATCCAGTTCTATTAATAAATACATAAACATTAAAAATTTGACCATGTTCTTTCTCTATGAACATTCTATATGAAAACGAAATATTTGATCACTTATATTCCAAAAGAACATTTAGGTTTATAGTTTTATAGAACTAGAAACCAATTGTATATATCATTGGAAAAAACATCTAGTCGCACTATATATATGCATATTTCATCCCAAAAAACTTTCATGTATATCAATATATATAGAAATATCATATTTAAAATCATACTTTATAACCTATGGAAATGGGAACATAATAAAGATCTAGTTCAGATTCTCTGTATGGGTAAACATAGGAGATATAAAAAATTTAACCACTACATTCGAATAATGGAATAAGAAAATGATCTGAGAAACTGAAAAATAAATCCTTAGTTTCTAAATACTTAATCTTGAGACATGGAAGAAATCTTTGAAGTTCATAAGACATAAGTCATATAGGAACATGGGATAATAGGAAATATATTTGGAATAAAAAAGGAATTTATAAATATAAAACCATAAATAATCATATCATTAGTAGTCAAGGATATTTACCAAGAATAACATATTGGAATTAATTTATATATCAAACTGTCTTAACAATCAAGGTTCACACCCAATACTATCAATATGGAAAAATTCCCTTACGAAACTTTGATCACTACCGGTTATATATCTATCCATATTAGGAGATATAAATAATTATACAATGAATTATAGTGAGACATATTTCCCACACATCACATAAAAAACAATGCATATGTTTCCCTTAACAATATGGAAATTTTTTTATAACCCATAAAAAAGTTTTAATTAGGCATTTAATCATAACATAACTCCTGGAAAAGAAATAGGTTTCATAAATATAAATACATCACTAAAATAAAACAAACATATAATGAATAAGAAGTGTATCCATGAATCATAAATTCAGTGAAAAAAATGTAATGTGAAATAATATTATCTTATATGGAAAATAATACTGAATTATAAAGTCATATTTTTCATTAAATATTACATTATTTTTAAAAATCAATTTTAATGGGATGTTACATTTTATATGAAATTTTTTTATTTGAAATTAAATTTTTATTATTGTAATGGAAGCTTTAAGGAATTAAGGTCTTTTGACATTGAAAAAATCCACTCATATTTTATTTGATTAAAAATTTCACATTTCTTATATTTAAAAAAATCACAAAGTAATTTATTTAGAAAATCACAAAAATATTCATCTAAAACAATTTATTAAAAGTAAATTTTTTTAATAAAACCTTTAAAATTTTATAAAATTACATTAGAAATATTTTTTGATTTACTTTATAAAGAAGTGATGTTTAATATATTTATTCAAAGTGGATTCTTACATTAAATAAATATAAAATAAAACAGATAATATCGACTAAACCCTTACAATTGACATATTATATATGTGAGTGCTAATAAAATGAGATTATTATATGTATTTCATGTAAATAAACATTAAAAAGTTGAAATAAAACATATGATAAAAAAATTCTTATGAATCAAAATTTTATAATGATAGAATCAATGAAAAAATATATTAACTTATTAAATAGAAGATTGGAAAAAAATTCCAATACATCATGTCTCAACATTCATTATTCACTATGAATCCTATTGTTTAATAAATATGGATATATTAAAAATTATTTCATAACATTATAAATATGATACAATTATTTACAACATTATATAATCCATTTATTATTATATATTTTTTTTAAAAAATCACTATAATGGGTGATAATTGCTTTGTTTTCCAATAGTGTTTGGGTTCAATAATCTCAACCCATATACTATGATATTTTTCCCAAAATGTACATAATTTTTATACTGGTATAAAAAAAATATATAATAAATATATACATATTTATATTAATATATATAAAGTTGAAATAATGATGTACACGAATCATGGAGACGGTATGATGTCTGTACGCATGAACATTGTTTTTATTTTTTAAATTATGGAATGAGAGGAAGGTAAATACTAACTCATATTTTACTAAACATCAATTATATAAAAAATATATTAACATATTCATTAAACCAATAAGAATACCCTTCTATAAAATATGGTGAAAAAAAATTTATTGTAATGCTATGCAGAGATGATAAGAAGTTTGTATGGATAAATAATACACTTAATTATAATTTTATATGAATTGTGGTGTATGATGGTGTTTTCATAATCATTAAAAAATTATCATATTAAGGATACTGATGTAATTATTTTTGGATAAAAATAAACGATTTAGACGAGTTCAAGATGTTTAAAAAAATAATGTGATTGGCTAGAGTGATTACTTCTTCATCAAAATGTCTCATTTTGATCTCTTTTAAAGGGATCTAGGATTCACCATTTTAATGTATAATAACCACTATAATTTGTCTAGGGAAATGGAGCAGTTAATTTTTTATGTTTTTTTATCTAGAACGGTAAATATGATATTAATTTGTAAGGTCATATGTATCCATTTATTATATATATAAGGTGATATTTTTGGAATATTAGAAATAATAATTTATAATAAATAAAATCACAATAAAAAACCCAAAAAAGGATATTAAATGAAAATTAATAAAAGATATGTTTTTAATATCTTCAATATAATATATTTTATAGAAGTGTTGGTGTTATTTTAATCCTTCTCACTTTGATTTAACCTTAGATAAAACATTTTTATTTTAACTACGATATAAAATTGAATACTATTAAAACATTTTAATTTATACTTATATGGTATAAAATATCCATAAATAGTAAAATTATGTAATTTAAATACTTATAAGAATGAATTATTATTTTTAAAGTAATTTTCTAATTTCTAAATAATTTAATAAAATATTAATTTCATAAAGTATTATTAGTTTCATATTTGACATAATTATTTACATTGAGTTGAAGAAAATGAAAAAAATTAACAAAAAATAGAAATAATAAGTTAATAAATATAAAACATTTCAAATTAACCTATAAATTTATTCTATAACCTTAATTAAATAAAATTAGAGTTCTTTTAATATTTTTAAGACTATAAATTTGAATTTTCATTAGTTTAAAAATTAATGCATCATCGTTTTGTAAATATTTAGCATAATTATTTAATATATTAAAATTATAAAAAAATTATAATGATTCAGATAAATTTTAAATCTCAAAAAAATATTTATAGTCTATAATATCATATATTTAACCACATATTAAAAATAACATTCATTTAAAAATTAGAGAGTGATATGTCTAACGTTTCATTAAATAAATTAATATAAAGTTCATAATCATATTCATGTGGATACCAATGGCCAAAAATTATAACATTTAATTATTATGGTTGATATATACTCAAATAATAATATTTGTCTAATTTTTATGCTTTTATAAATAAAAATATGGTTTTAATTAAAAAAATTTAATTGATTGTTCATCTACTTCTACAAGAACAGTGTTAGTGTTTCATATGAATTAAATGAAATTACTTCACATATAAAAATTAAAAATAAATTACTACCTTAAATAAATTAGTATCAATTTAATTCTTTATATTCCATCAAAACATTATTTTTCCTTATATGGACAGGGAAGAGTTATTTGTGAAAAAATAAGTGACATATTGTTAGATTCATTTATTTTCAAATTATACTAGTCATCATTATAGACAAGTGTCCATTGAAAAATTAATTTAGACACTAATGTGTTAAAGGTGGAATTTTTGATATCAAATTTTTTTTGGAGTAATATGTTCGTGTGACTATTGCAGCATTTTATTATGTACTATTTGGTACTGTACAGATGGAACTACACATCTGTTTTGGCATACGGGCCACCATTTTGGTCCTCATAGTAATTAAGGACTGAGGACCACCCAAGGTGTTTGGGAAAGTGGTTATTTTGGGCCTACTCATGGAATTTTATCTACCTCAAATCCTTCAGGCCACCCCACAGCCTTCGAGCCACCTAAATTGCAGGTGCAGTCTCTATAAGAACCAAGCTCTAAATGAGGATTAAGAGTAGTCTTATTCAGCAGAGAAGGGATAAAATGATTTTGGAGAATGAGAGTTTATTTAAATTTGCATTGGTACTAGTAAAGTTAACATCTATACAATAAAACTAGACATCCTGTCATGCAAAGGTTGAGAGCTTCAAATCGATATAGATGTTGGGGAGGGGTAGTTCCAAGTAGTGTCTAGGATAATTCTAGACATTTTCCTATAAGACTGTCAGGTCATGTAATGTGTCTCTAGATTTCAAGCCATGCATGGGTTCCCCTTTAACCATTTAAAGGGGAATTTCTCAATATAATAAAAATATATGTTTTTTGAGCATTTCAGAAATAAATATAATTACATTTCTAAGAATATCATAATTATTTAAAATGAACTAATATATTTTCAATGATAGTGACCATTATATATATTTAATAATAATATTTTTTATCTTATATTTTCTTCATGGTTATAATGGTCACATTTTAGTAATAATAATTGGTTTTTGTAATCTTGGTGTCACATAAATTTAAATTGTTAAACATTATCATTTATTTCAAAATTAATTATATAATATTCTCCCCTATAGTAAATTTCCCCCTCCAAATTTGAATTTTTTCATGATAACAAGGGGATTAAATTTTCAAAATACATTAATTTAAATCCCACATCAAAAAAAGGATGAATGAAAAATATTTTTGACAACAGATAATGGAATGTATGTGTGTCACCTAATTTAACTCATACATGGATTCCATGTACGAATACATGGAAATGTAATAGAAATATATCATCCATTTTATAATGGAGTGTAATATTGAATATGATCATAATAGATTACACCATTATAAATATGGAAGTCTATGATGGGTTAAAAGGCCACAAATTTCTCATTATGAAAAGTAAACTAATAACATATTTATCTAATCATTGTTTTTCTATTGTTGAGGAATTACATTATCATTTATACTAAGAACACAAAGAAAAAAATTTACATTAAAAAAGCCATTCATTATTTAATCAATTTCTAAAACCATCATGTCTTTTTCCTTGATCAATAAGAAGTCAAGATGATTTTTTCAAAGTACAATAAACTAGAATTGACTTCCAATTATTGTTAAAATCAAAAAATATTAACTTTCAATTTATTGGGTATGAATTATTATCCAAAACCAATATGTATAGTAAAATATAAGATAATTTTCAAAGAAATATTTAATATTTAAATGAAAAAAACTATTTCAATCACAAATATTAAATATGAATACAAAAGGTTCAACATAAAACATTGAAATAGTAAATAAACAATAAATTAATATATTATATTTTAAACCAATATTGAATCCCAAAAAAGAATTGGATTAGATTGCATAGACTTAGAAGAATAATTATTACATTTATATACAAAGAACATAAGCCTCTCTTGATGTCTCTTACTAAATAGAAATCACAATAAAAATTCCCATGGTATATAAAAAAATTCATAAATGACCTGAATAAAAATAAATCCACATTAAAATAATAATTAGATCCAAAATATAATTGATTTTTTCTTAATCAAAACAAATTCAATAGTGTTTTAATTACCTAAATAATATATGGTTCCAAATAAAGATAACATATTCCAAAATAATATTAATCACTTAACCACAAATTAATTTATAATCCCACGGTAATGTGTAAGTTAAAAATTATGTTACCAAAATGAACATAAAATTTATCCATCAGATTATTTAACTAAAAATATAATGAAATACTAATAGGGACTTCATGTCCAGTGGTTGGTGATGCATCATTATCACCCTTGGATTCCTGCTTTAATCCATATGTCCATTCCAGATGTGACTGATTGTTCCCAATCATGAAGGTTGTCATTTGCATTAATCTATATTAATATATTCCATAAAAAATTAAATAAATGAAATAATGTTTCTAAAAAATAACCATAGGATATTTAACATTAATGAAATTTTATAACCTCAATGGTTATCTAATACCTTTCATTCACATCCAAAAATGTGATAATACAAAATTACCGCAAAAATATTATACTGGATGACCATTAGATTGACTCATATTTAATATCAAAAAAACCTAAAATTCTGATTCAATGAATATGAAATATTTGTATTATATACACAAGATGGTGTTTATAACTCATAATATAACTTCTCATGAAAACATAATAATCTTCAAATTTATCTAAACCTTTATCTGATACCAAATGTAATAGCCTAGAATCTACACTTACAATTCTAGTGCTAAATACATAAAAATAAAAAATTTGACCATATGATCTCTATATAAAAATAGAACATCAAAAACACAATATTGTATGACAAACATATCCATGTAGCTTTTGCAGTATGTTAATAAAATAAATATGTAAAAACTCTTACATATCATAGAAAAATAAAATACTACCCCAAATATAAATATGTATATATATATATATTATATCCAAAAAAATTTCATGTCTAGGAATCTAATTATGGATATAATACATAAAAACATTCATCATATCTCGAGTAAATGGTAACATAATAAAGGGTATACTCAAATAATAAAACTGGGTAACTATTACAGATATTAAATAGTGCGTATAAAAACCATAAGCAAAAGGGTATATGAACATAATAAAAAAAATTTATGTTATACCATGAATACCCAAAACCATAATTTTCTGTCCAAGAAAAAATTGTTCAAATTCATTAGACATTAATTATACAGGATCATGATACATGAGAATATAACATTGGATTAAAACCTAGAATTCTGAAGAAGAAAAAAATACGCATAGGAACTCATATCATTAGTAGTTGATGATATTTACCAAGAGTATGATTATTGTCACAACCTCTCCCCCGGGGCCTGCATCATGACTACCCAATCCCGCCTTCCATAGGCCAGGGGCTGGCGACTAGAACCAATGGTGTAATCCCTTAAAACCGAGAATGCATTTCCTTTATAAAACGTAAAATCACATAACTAGAGTACAAGATGAAGAAAACTATAAGTAAATAAAACTGTATAACAAGTGTATTGAAAGTAAAGGGGGCCAGAATACAAGCCCAACATGAATGTACAACTGAAAAACATGTACAACTGAAAAGAAATGAAAAAATAGCTGAAATGTAGAAGCAGCTCTAGGATCGTGGTCCGGGATACCTACCTGAAGGGTAGGTAGAGATGTCCACCTCCGAACTCCATGTCTATTAGTCCTCTCCATGTACCGTCTCTCTGAGTAGCCCACCTCTGGGTGTCTTCCTGTCCCGGATCACTCTCGTCCTCCATCAACATTGTCTATCATCTGCATCCAACACAATGTGGTGCGTGAAAAACCCGTGCATGGGTGAGTATAACGGTACTCAGTAGGGACCCCGAGACCCTCAAGGTCTCACAAAATACAACATGAATAAAAAAATAATAAAATCAATGGATATACAATACTTAGGTATGTTCCCATACATATACATAAGTTGTCAAATAACTCATCTCAATCACAAAGAAAAACACAAAGGTCATTGACTAAACTCAAACCAGGATTTTTATTCACGAAACCATGGCTGTTGGAGAACATCTCCTCTGTCGAGCACAGTACTCCTATCGCATCATCTAGGTTCTACTCACTAACCTTAGACTGATGGGGTACTCCTCCTATCGAGTACCGCAGGTATGCCGCCTCACACAGTACCGCTCCCCACCATGGGTCTGCCGCCTCACACAGTAGCGCTCCCCCTAATATCCTACATAGGTACTCCTCCGGTTGAGTACCGCGGGTCTGCCACATCACAAAGTAGTGATCCTACGCCATGGGTCTTCCACCTCACACAATAGTGCTCCCTACTAGGCTAGTCAAGTCACTCTGAATGAATCAGATAAGCAGTAATCAGGTCTCATCCAGCTTCTCGGTCTTCGTAGTCTACTCGCTCTTCACCAGGAGGGTTCTCTACACGAGCTAGAAGATGATAATACAATTGAAATGATGTCCCATTAATAAGTATCTCAATGTTCCACCATGTCATTGTGGTCTCAACTTAATAGAAAACGCGTCAATCAGACGCCCGGTTTGTCAGTTATTAGCCTTTTGTCACGGGGGCCCGGTTGGTTTCGTGTAGGATCCAACCCGACTGTATCTCAACTGTACCCCGAATTCCCATGGGGTATTTTTGAAGGGACCTTTTCTCAAATACATTACCAGTACCGCTAACGGTTCGTCAAATGGATGTTTGCTGCAAAAGATATGGTCAACACAAGCAAAGCGACAAAAGTGGGCCCGGGTCCGGTCTGACCTGGTCGGACCGACTAGGCCCAACCCAGCCAGGGTTGACCCGGTCTGGGTGGACCCGGTCTGACATGCTGGGCATGACTCAGCTTGTTGGGGGGGTCAACCTTCAATGTTTGGTTGAGTCCACTCGGCCCGGTCCATTGGACTACGTGGAAAATTTGGGTCGAAGTCGCCACTTGTGCGACTCGGCCTAAAGGACAGTGGTAGGATCAGTCGGCACCGTGAGGGGCACGACTCAAGCGGCTCCGCCCGAGGGGCCAACAGCGTGTCGTGTGGGGGCGTGGGCATGCTTCAGGTGTACCAAAAAGGGTGTAGGGATCGATGGGCAGCCGGCCTGGGCACCGGGCAGGCGGTCGAGGCACTGCGGGGCACCGGGCAGGCGACCTGGGCACCGGGGGGCGCCTGGCACGCGCCGAGAGGGTGCCAGGCTGGTGGCCGGGGCGCTAGGTGGCACCGGGTAAGAGGCTAGCGGCTGGGCTGGGCATGGTTTCGGCTAGGGTGTGCCCGAGGCGGTGCGCGGGTAGGCTGGCCGGGCGTCGCTCAGCCGGCACAGCAGTTCGCAGAGGCCACTGGTAGCACGACCTCTATTCTCTGTTTTCGTCACCGTCGCCACGTTGTCATGACGCTGCTACATCGCCGTTGATCGAATGTTCCAAAACTGTATAGGTTACGGAGGGGTCGGTCCTTATTTGTTCTCCCCAAACCCTCCATGTTAGAACAATAGAAAGCATCTCATGAAGTTGATTTAGCGAGAGAAGATTAAGAGTTAAACAACTTAAAATAGGCCCCAACGTTTTTTAATCGACATGCGTTGGTTCGTCATGGGGGGAAGATGATGTTTTCTTCATTCACCGAACACTTCCACTTCTGAGATAATGCGTTGGTCCGTTGACGGTGAAGAGAAAGGAAGAAGGGTCATCGATGAGATCTCACATTGGAAGGGCAGTTCCGAGCAAGATGCCGAGGAGGAATTTGTCATCACCGGAGTCTTAGCATTCTTTATCGGAGGAAGTGTAAACCTCGAAGTGTTGTGCCTTGTGACACTTTACCAGTGCTTCTTCGCTTGGTAAAGCCATCCCATATCCTCCTCCCAAGCACCATATATATAGGACTGGGGTAGAGGTATGTAAATATCATGAAATTTATCATAGTTCATTTATTAGGAACCTTCTTAAATTCCAACGATGAAGTTACTTAAATTAAAAAAAGAAGGACGGTAAAGCGCATTAAAAAGCATTGGCGCATAAAATTAATTGATAGTAATTAATTTTATTTTGACACATAAAATCACTTGATAGATTTAATTTTCGGTTTACAAACAACATTTAATTTCACGTTGATATATAAAATTAATTGACATCAACTATTTTTATGTTGACACACTACATTAATTGAGAGGGTTGTGAGGTTTCCTCTCCTTCCCCATTAAATGGGGTGTTAAGCCGCATGTGGACTCCACATCGTTACCTCTCACCAGAGGTTATACTGCTCAGTTGGTCCCCACCCCAATATTACTCCCATTGGAGGTTAGGGTGTGGCGGTCCCACCACCAACCCCAAAAGGTAGGTTCCAACTTACAACACATGTCAGCTTAAAAATAAAATTTAGTGTTGTACTTTTTTTATTATGATTTTCTTTAATAAAAAGCTAAAAATAACATCCAAACTCATCAGAACACAACTGTGGTGTTAGTCTCAATAATCAATTACCGACACTGCGAGTTCAACGGTTCCCTCAAAATTCAATTCCAAGCACCGGTCTAAAATATATAAAATCCCGAACGTACGCTTACTGAACGTACCCGAAAAAAAGTTTGGAAAATTATTATCAGTCACCCTCGACCTTCACCAGTCGAGGTTAGGCTCTGCCCAGGTAAACAATTCTCCAAAAAACCCAATGGTACTCTTGGATTTTTAATCTGACTCTCTGTTTAGAAGTTATTATATTTACAATAAAATAATTGTACCTTCATTATTTTATTTACAGCCAAAAAACTAACTTTTTTTGCTGGCCCGCACCGGCCAATGTTAGTTTTTTCATAAACAAAGCATGACCTCATGAGTTATGTGGTGGCCTTGGATTTTTAATCTGATTTACTATTTGTGTGTTACAAGCTTTTGAAAAATAAAATAATTTATTTAATTATTTTATTTACAGTAATTCCAGTTTTGGGATTTTTCATTGGAGGCATGCGCTGACTAAACTTAAGTCACACCTAGGGTAAACCCGCCATCCTGAGTGCTACGGTTCCCTCAGATTTCTGACCTGAGTATCCTTTTAAGAGTTATTCTATTCTTTCAGGAAAACTGCTTATGCACGTTAATTAGAGCTTAACAAAACTTCAAAAATTAATTTTGGGCACACCAGGCCTCGGATTCAGGCGTCGTCAGAAACTGAAGACTCATAAAGTTCCCATGTATATAAAAACATTCCACAAGAATTTGAGGTCATTATAATTATATAATGGTTTCACTACCCAAACCATAATAATTTTTAAGGATTAATCCTATTTTTATCATGGTGGCCATAGTACCATGTTGAATAAAGATCACTACCCATTTCATTTACATCAATATGAAGAGATAAATTTTTTTATCAAATGCATTGGATGGATATATAGGTCCCACTAGTCCAATAATGAAATACATATATATAAGGGCCAAAAGAATATAAATCATTCATCAATTAAAATGTCAATAGAAATAAATGTGTTTCATAAACATTTAATCATAACATAACCAATGGAAATGAAATTACATTATTAAATATTATTCCATCATAAAGATTAACCAAATATTGAAAAAATAATGTTATTATAACTGAATAATATCCCTTTTAAAGAATAATTAAAATCAAATAATTTTATCTTAGGCGAAAAATAATTTTGAAATATCAGTGTAAATATTTGTTGAAAAACCACATTTTTCGTTCTTTTATATATAATTTTTTAAAAATTTACACTCATTTATAAAAGAAAACATATTCTTTAAAAATAAAATTGTATGATTATAATGGATTATTATAGTAATAAAAGTGTCGTAATGTCATGAAAAATCATCCCATTCCATATAAGTTAATAAAATTACATTAATGGTTTTTCTGAAAATTCACAAATTACATTATCTAGAAAATGAAAAAATGATTTTTAAACCAATTTTTTATAAATTCTATCATTGGGAAACATTATTTTATATATCCATAAAAGTAAAATAAAACTAGATTTGGAGTTTTTTAAGAGAACATTAACATTGAAGATATATATTCCCTGATGGATACTTAAACATAAAAAAGAAAGAATAAAAATGAGATTGTTAAATAATCCCTTCAAAATAACTTATTATTGACATAAGATTTTATTAAATGAATTGATAAGTTTAATATCAATAAAATTAGAAAAAATTGGAAATACAATATTAGAATATGAAAATTTATTTCACACATATTTGTAGGATTACATAATCAATTAAATAATAGTTTTACCTAAATAATGGAAATTGAGTTAAAAATACCCTTATATCAGGTATAAAAAATCTTTTTTCACAATGATTTATTATGTATAACAAATAATGATTTACTATACATATACATCAGAACTATATAATTATCTCACTATTATTTGTAGCATCTTATCATATATATATTAAAATTTATTTATTAAAATTTTTGTTCTGTGAGATAATTTCTTGGATTTGCGAGCCTTTTCTAGTTTGGCAGTCTTGATCCATAATCATTGATCTCTATTTCCATAATTTATAAAATTTTAATAAATTTTTAAAATTTTATATAATAATTATATATGTATTTATAACCATTCATATAATTTGGAAATAAAAAATTAATTAATTCATTCATAGGGATAGTAGGCCTTGTGTAAACATGAATAATGTCTTCATTTTTTGATTTATTGAATGAGGGAATGGTAAATAAAAAGTAATATTTTCCATAATCATTATTAATATATATATATATATTAATTAACCCCATTATAATATTAATTCAGAAAATATGTATACAAATAATGTATGTTATATCTATGTGTATAGAGTAAGTTGTACGTATGCGTGAGCGATACATTCACTTATTATATAATGGTAATGAGGTTATATGATGGTGAATTCTTATTTATAATAGAACTTTATCATTTTTATAATTAATAATTTATTATTTAATGATAAATAGAATATATTTTGTGCAGGTTAGGAATAATATAAAAATAAATTGATTGATTAAAGCAATATCACCTTCTCTAAAACATATCCATTATATATCCTTTAATGGATTCAAGGTTTGGTAAATTTTTATGACCAAAAACACTATAATTTGGAAATATGAAATTATTAGATATTTCTTTTGTGTTTGGATGAGCTAGAAAGATAAATGTAATAAGACGATTTGTGGGAGGATGTCTTCTTTTGAAATTGAGGAGAGTTGAACTTTAGGAATTTCTGTAAATATTAATTTATAAAAAATTTAATCTCAATAAAAATTCCCCAATGGAACATGAATTACAATGTAAGATAATATATTTTTTTAATTTTGACCACCAATATATTTTATACCATTTTTCTGTTATTTTAGATCTCATCACATAGAATAACACTTATTTAATCCATATTAATTCTATCTATGGTAACCAATTTTTTATAGTGAAAACAATGTTAATTTTTTAATACATGTATCAATTTATACATAAATAGACTATACATGAAATTATGAAATTTATCATAATCACTATGTATTTTTTATACAATTATAACTTTTATAAAGAAATTAATAATAAATTATTGTAATAAAATATCCTTATTGTCAATTTTTACACATTTCCTTACAGAGAATCTAGGAAAATAAATACATATTGATAAATTCAAAAAACATTTACATACCAAAAAAATATTTATTATTCACCAATAGATTTTTTTTATTAACATTAAATATTTAAAAATAAACTTATTTTAATATTTTAATATCATTTTTTCAATTCATTCTATTAGTTGAATAAATACTGCATCATCATTGTGTCATTATTTATGGTAGTTATAGAAGTATAAAAATAAAACTAAATGACCATGATCCAGATAAATATACCATATTTAAAAATATTATTTATATTTGAGAATATCATATATTTATCCCCATATTACAAGTAAAATTATTTTTAAATATAACGGCACCACATGGTTAACATTACCATAAATTAAATACTATAATGGTCAGAATGATATTCAAGTTTCTAAAAATGTTAAATAATAAGATTATTGGATAATTATGGTATACATAAACTGAAAAAATATTATTTATTTAATTTTCATTCTATTTATGTTTTTCTATTAATTTTAATTAAAATAATATTATTGATATTCCATCTACTTTCCCAAGCACTGCATAAGCAATGCACAAGAATTTAGGTTAATTATTTAACATATAAAAATAAAAACTAAATTATAATCATAAAAAAACAAATATTCTCATTAGCATTCTTTATATTAATTTATAATGGAAATTGTATCCTGTTGGGACAAATATGATATATTTAATACTATGAAGGTGATGTTTTTGGAGATTATTTGATTTAAATATTATATAAGTCATTCTCATTAATAATTATCAATTAAAAGCCTCAATGAGGATCCATATCTATGGAGGGTACTGTTTTATTCCTCAAATAATATTTGGTTATGTGTTAGGGGCATTTCAGAGTCCTTATCATTTTATTTTTAATTCAAATTTCCCAATGCAACCATTACTATTGTAACAACATTTTAAAAAGCATTTAATTTTTATTAAACATAAATAAAATGGGATTATCTATGAAAATAATAAATTAATGATACAATTATTTCATAAACTTTTCAAAATTAAAGGGAAGGATGTTTCAAAATTTATTTTAAAATAAAACATAAAAAATCCAATGGAAAACAGTTTATCAAAAACCTTCTATTTTTAAATATGATATGTTTTTTAATTAATTCATATATAAAATACGTTTAAGGAAATATAATTGTATTATTTTAAATAAAATTTAATTATTTTTATTTTATAGATAATAAAAAATGAAATATTTCTATTAAATAATTTAAATGAAATAAAACATTCCATAAATATTGGTATTTTTTATAATCATTCATAAATCAAACTATTCATAAAACAATTAGAATTTCACTATTGAAAATATTTGATGTGGTGATTTTAATGATAAAGTTAATTTTATAATATCAAATCCCTAAAATATTATGAAATTTAAAAAATTATTTGGACATAAAAGTCAATAAATATAATTTTTTGGATAAAAATACGATTTTGATGAACAGAATGAATTTAAAAAAAATTTAGTAACTATTTAAAATTAATAAATATATTATCAATGATTTTTAACAGTATATATATTTTCAGAGAGTGTTCGTTCATTCCTATTTAATATCTATGTAATAATGGTCAAATTTAAATAATTATATTTTTTTATTTGTTTAATCTCGGTGTTACGTATCATATACACCGTAAATCATTGTATTTCCTTTTGAATATTTTAATGTAATAGTTACCAAATATATTAGATGAACCATAAATTTGTTATCTGATATTTTATAAGAAAACATATACATCCAATCTAGTCCTAGTGACAACATAGGATCAACTTGTCTATATTAATTATTTCCATTAAAATCATTAGGTTTGTTTATTCTTATTTAAAATACCTTATCATAGGTAAATTAGTATTTTAGTTATCCAATTAAAATCATCCCTATATTTGGCCACCTCATATCCATGATTACCAAAAAAATATGATTTTCTCAAGGTAAATTATTTGATCCCTATCTATGGGATCCTATCTTATACTTTAAGGATCGCTTCTACCTGTTCGGTTAATTTTGGCATCACCAGTCTTCATCACTGTGGCTCTTGGTATTCATTGTTGATAGATATGGTTCTAAATCATTGAAATAATGCTCAAAATCCTTTTATAGGTAGTAGGAATTTAAGTTACATGGATGTACGGTATATTGGTGTACATGGTAATCAACGTATATGATGATATTAATGGATATGAAATTCCATAGATATGATGACATTTGTCAGAATGAAGATCCCCATATTTGATGGGATTAGATGATATTATTTTACATATATATGATGAGAACTCAAATATAGGTAACATTCAAAAGTGACAATGGAAAACTATATTGAATAGGTTATTGGAAATATGACCCCTAGTTTTGTGAAGGTTCATGATTGAAGCTCATGGCCCCATAAATGTTGATGCAATGTTTGGTTATAGAATGATGCTCCATAATTTTTTTTATAAGTTTGTTAGAGATTGAACAATGGGATTGGGATTAATAGTATATTTTCTTGGATTAAAAAACTATGATGGATTCATCTAGTTACTATATAACAGATACCACATAAAGTCATGAGATTTGGTTAAGGTAGCCATGGTTGTGGTGATTTTTAGATACATCGGTTGCATAATCGTTGATACATTATTATAGACAAATTGGTAATACAATAGGATGGAATAGTAAATTTATTTCATACTCCAAACAGTCAATATTAATTAAAATGTTTTCTATTTGTATTTTGGATATGTTAAGTATATTATTTAAGATATAGTAATGGATACAAGTTATAGGTTCACTATTTGGGCATGCATACTGAGTATTTTTCCACTCTCTATACACTATAATCTTTGTGAATGTAGAACATATGTCTATATTTAGGTTAGAATCATATTCATAATGATTATGGTGGAGTCCTACAATTTTATTGTTGAGTGGATAAATTTATGTGGGTAAAATGATCATGATTTAGTATCTCAAAATGGTATTATAGAACGTGTATGTGGCTTGGATTAGAGATTCTAGTAGTACTAAATGTATTTATTTTCTAGCAGTCTATTATTTATATGTGATTGATTTAGTTTATGATCACTTTTGTATATATAACATGGATTTTAATACCATTATTGTATTTAATTTTTAATTTTTGAATCATACTCATCTATTTATTTATTATCATTCTTTAATCTGATGTGTCTAATTTTTGGTTATTTACTAATTTTCGGGCACTCATATATGGAATCATATTCTCCTTATATTTCCTCTTTAGACCACCACTGTTCAAAAAAAATATAAAACATATGAGTCCCACTATAATGTTCTTATGGACTACAGTATTGGTTCACCAGTTTAATGACATCCAATATGAGGCTTTACATTATAGAGGCATATTAGTTATATATTTATTTGCAATTTTCTTTTATTTTTGATTATTCCCCTAAAAAATTAACTATTTCATAAGAATTTCAAAAAATCACTTTATTATTATTTTTACATTATAATATAATAATTAATTTTTAATTATTATAAAAATGAATAGAAATTATTACAAATAAATTAAAAATATTCTCACAAAAATAACAAGAAACCTATTTTTTGTAGATTATATTCTTCAAAAAAAATTAATTTATTTATATCAATTGAATGGAAACAACAATTAAAATAATGTAATAACATTTTTTGTAAATTAATTATTTATATTAATAAAATATTTTGTTAAAATAGTTCATACGGTCATTATAAATTTTCATAATCATATAACATATGACTAGGATATAATGATCATATTTAAATAATATTATTTTATGGTTCACATAAAATTATGTTTTCAAATGATTCATGATAAAAAAAATTAGTATTTATTTTGAAGAAGTCAATATCATGGGGTGTTATTGTTTTCTCCAAAATTATTTTATTTTGATTTAAATCATAAAATTTTATATTTCTAAGGACTATAAATAATGAGTTTCATTGATATTCACATCCTAAACATATACTATTATGATGAATTTTTTTCCTACTCTTTTTAATAAATACACAATGAAAAATAGGTCCTTTTTATTAACCCATTTTAAAAATAATAATTAATTAATCTATTATAGAAAAAATTCTATTACTATTTTTATCTAAATAATGAGTTATTAAAAAATACTAAATGAAATTGATGAGGTTTATAGTATGTTCCAAAAATATTAATGTTGGCATTTTACATATGAAATTATTTATATAGATAACTCTTTTGGAATGAAAAAATTGATAGTCTATTGAAGTAAAACCTAAAATAAGATAAATATCATGATGAAATAAAACTATAATAAAGATTTGTAGAATATTGTTCTAGCGTAAATAGAAAAATGTGGTTTATTTAAGATATTTTGTGATGGATAGAAGAAGGATGGAATCCATGATCTATACTATTCCATGAACACTCGTAGTTGAGATGGTGAAACACAATGATAACTAAATGTGTTGATGCCATGAATTGTCTAATTAGTGTGATCAAGAGTAGTTTTGTAACTATGAATATTGTTAAACCTAGGTTCAAAATCTGATTAAGATAAATTGTGTATGAGGATAAGTGAATAAGGTTTTTAAGTTGTCTTTTTTTTTTATATGCCTAAATCATGCCCAAAATCAAAATTCAATTGGTGTTTCAACCATTGTAATTATTGAATTTGGTTTTTATGTTTTTTAAAACATCATAAGATAATTTATTAGGATTATATGTGATATTAAGATGAGTATATGGGTTTGAAAGAGATTTAGAGCTGCATGGATGAATTTTAAATATAAGAAATTAATGGTATGAAATATGTGAAAGTCCGCAATATGAAATTGTATCATTACTAAATATATAATAATTAAGATTTATTAAATAATAATATATAATGATATAAAAATCATGGCTATATAATTAAAGATATCATTTGGGATATGGAATAAAAAATAGAAAATTCCACTCAAAACACTTAGACATATAAATGTAATTTAATGTGAGATGTAACAATTTTTTCTATGTTTCAGGATAAGTGAAATTAAATCTTCTATATTGGTAAAGATCACAAAATATTGTACCAAATATTAAGAACATTACAAAATAATTATATTTATATATAATTATATCTTTTCTATTATGTAATGATTTCTCAATAGTGAGATTAGAAATCTAGAAATGTCCTCAATGTGTAAAGGTAATACATAAATGTTAATTATGGTAATACATAACATTTACCAAAATATTATATAGGTTATTTATATAGACACTATGAAATGTAGAGTAATAAATATGTGTTACATACATAGATAATTTCCTAATAATCATGAAACATACCATGATTTTTTTGGAGAAAATAGGGAGTTTATGATGAATGATTTTTTAATATTAAGGAAAATTTTAAAATATCACAATGACTAAAATATTTTTTATTGATTAATTACCAAAATGAGATGTCATGATATTGGAATTTTGAGGTGTGTTGTCAAACACTGAAGATAATGTCATGCAGTGATCAGAAATAACTTAGAAAAAAATAAGAGAAGGGATCTATACCATGATGAATTTATCACGTAACAAAAGAGATAAAATGTTATAGGAGAACATTTTTGTAACCATCAATGTAATGAAGTCACATTTTTATAACCTATATATTTTAAAAAATATGAACTAGAAGTGGGTGTTTCATAGATATATTAATATAGTCTAGTAATTATATTTTTGAATTTAGTGAAAAAAAATCTTGTTTCTGTAAACAAATATATATATATAATGTTCATTTATGGGATGTAAAATATGGACGTATGAATTATTATAGGATTATTATTGGAATATAATATAATAATTTTGTAATAAATAGTTGAAAAAAATTATTATTAATATAGGAAAAGAATAATTATTATAATATCAATAATAATAATTGAAAATTTGGACAATAATTTTGAATTAGAATATTAAGGTAATGCAAACATAAATGCCTTATGTGTTTATTAATCAAACTTGTATATTGAATTTTCAAAAATGGAAGTAACACATGTCATACAATATTATGAAGTATAAGTGGATTATATAATGTTTTAGAGATAATCACACACAGGGGAATGATAATTCAAACCTAATTAATGTAAAAGAATATAATACAACTTGATGGGAGACATTTCAGAAGAAAAAAATATTTATATTTTTGTATTATTAGTAACATATATTCATTGATATTTTAATTCACCATATTAGTTCTATATGTTCATATATTGATTAGTAATTCAATATTATGGAATGGATTATTCAAAAAATTTTAGTAGTGAATAATTTTCATTGAGTGTCTTTTTTTTCCTGGGTGTGTATGAGTTATGTAGTGAGATATTCCTATATAAGAAGTGATTGATGTTGGTTTCCTTTGAAATAATAAAATGGAAAATTGATTAGTTATTAATATATGAACCCATAGTTAATAAAAAACATTTATATTTATATTTATGTTGTTGGCCTTGGTCATATATGTGACGCCTATGAATAACTCATATTTTTGGATCATAATTACTTGAAGATAATTATGCGGGATCTTATATACAAACAGATGGGATAAATTTACTTGAAAATTCATATATATATTTTGCAATATTATAAATATTTTTTATTTGTGATATTTTATTTATGAATAATAAAACATGAAGGTTTTAAATCATAAAATATTTTAGTATGTTTCTCATATAGAGTAACACTATGTTTTAACTTCATTAATTCTTTGTATTACATAAATCATTGAAAATATTAAATTTTATTACAGAAATTCTTATATACAAATAGAATTGTGATATTTGGATGGTATTTAAGGTCCTCAAATTGTAGATTATATTATCACATATATTTTTTATAATTTCAAGAGTTTTCAAATCCAGCTTTGTGTAAAATATATTAGAGGGTTCTTCTATTTTAATTGGTTTTAGACCCAGAAATTAGTATTGTAGATTATATATACATTTACATATTCTAGAAACTTGTCAATAAATTTAGTGTTTGGTTCAATAATATCAGTCCCTTCCAAACCACAAATACCAATTAGAGTAAGAACTTTCGTTTCACGATTTTATTTTTTTGATTATATAATAGTTGATTATTTTTAAAAGTATAACATTAGTTGTAGGTAATTCCATAAATGGGAAAACTGATGGTTAATATTTTATTTTCAAGTGGATACAAATATATGGATCCCTAATAATTATGTATCTATATCGTTAATTTAATTTTGTCAATGGATGAATATGAATAGTTTTTTATAAATAATTCAATATTATTTGGATATCACAGATCGGTAATAAGTGATTAATCATTTAATAAGTGAAAAAAATATCTAATTTAATTACTACACTAGATTACATGAATGACATTACACCATTAATGAAGAATTTGGTTATGATTTAGTTATTTTTGTTATAAAAATATTATATGTAAAGTCAATGGAAGATCAAATTGATGAATTCAATGAAATATTAATGAATTTTGAGTTTTCTTTGGTAATTTCAGTTGGACTATTAGTGTTATATATCTGTCAATTATCATTACCAAATTCATGGGATGTGATGGTAACTACATTGAGTAACTTTAGTGGTAACTCTCAAATATTGTTTAAGGGAATTCAATGTTATATTCTAAATAATAGAATCAAAAAAACAAGATAAATCATTCATAAAAATATTCTTTCAGTATGGACATTAGGGGTATAAATTTTTACTAAATCATTTAGACAATTATAATGGAAGTAGAAAAAAATTCATGGATTAATTTATATTTCCATAGAATCATTTCCTAGAATTAAGATATGAGAGGAAATTTGATGAACCATTATAGTGATCGAATATCACATTCTTATAGATATGATTTTGGATCATTATCATGAAATAATTTTTTATATGAAAATATATTTTTAAAAATAAT
Organism: Viscum album; assembly: GCA_963277665.1. Lineage (NCBI taxonomy): Eukaryota > Viridiplantae > Streptophyta > Magnoliopsida > Santalales > Viscaceae > Viscum > Viscum album. The sequence goes on from OY728140.1 coordinate 1,880,137,645, forward strand.
TTTTAGTATCCCAATTGAGTCACTGATAAATGAATCATTCTATACCTTACAATGAAAATTATATATAAGGTGTTAGAGTAACAACACTTCTAGATGATTCAGTGAGTTAAATGTTGTGCTTGAAGAACCTCTCTAAATAATAGGAATGGTTTCTGTAACCATTTTAAATTATAATCGAGAATTTGTTGAATTTCATGAAGCATTAAATTATACAAGGGTTGAGTAAAAATAAGATTTTATTAGGGTATATTGATGATGTTATATTATGTATAGTTTTTTTGGGTAGAGTGTGAAATTTTAAATGATGTTCCACACTGGTGGAAAATGGTGTGATTCAGAAATCATTATAAATTACAAATGTTTCAAATGGTTCAATAAATGTTTGAATGAAAATATGATACCATTGAAGTTATTTTAGGATCCTCTTGATCAAAAATTTTAGAATCGAATGAAAATTCATACATTAAATTACATATTGTAACAAATATGAATCAACTATGAAAAAATGGGAGTATATCACTAGGAAGTAGAATATGTAATAATTCAAATTTTAATGTAATAAATCCTGGAATTTGATTTTAGTTCTCATTAATATGGTGGTTTTGGGTCAAACCCAGTTTTATTATAATAGAGTTTATATTTACTATATTACATTCATCAACAATGTGACATAAGAATTAGGTTTTTTTCTTTCTCAAAAACATGTCTAATGTTTTTAGAAACATTAAAATATTAATATACATGATATAAAAAGATATAACTAGCAGACTAACATTTTTTAGTTTTTAATGATGTGGGAAATAAATATATATGGGTACCTATTTGTTCTACAAGAAAATTGTTATTTTATTTGATAAAGTTGTACTAGATACACATGAAGAAAATGATAATGTAGAAATGATAAATATAGATTTTAATGAGGGGGAAATGAGAATTTGATTTCAAAGTTAATTCTTGATGATTTTTGTGATCACGATATCAGTTTCCCTTCCCATAATCATGATAAATGTACTTATTGTTATTTAGGATAACTTATTTCAAAATTATTGATAATAAAAAAGTATTATATTCCATATCTCAGTTTTAATTAAAATATCACATATATATAAATTGATTCTATAAAAATTTAAATTTTAGACACAATGTCTATAGATTATTTTTTATGATATAATGATTATCACTTGTAATTTTTTATCTTGAATAAAATTTCATAGAAGGTAACAAGAATATGAAATGTTATTTTTAATAGTAAAATTCTATATAATATTCATAATGAAGAGGATTATACATATTTTAATGATGAATTATCATGTACTGTGATTTTTCTTAATGGGTGTCTCAAATAAATCAATTGTTTGTGGGGTATGATATTTTGGAATCAATATATTATATAGAATAAATTTTGAATCGAGGACAAATTATATTGGTGTGTACATGGCTTAAATTATCATTTTTCTATAATATTATCTAATCATTGGGAAGAAATTTGGATTGCAGTATAAATAAGGCATTGGTTCTGTAATTAGTGTTTCAAAAGGGTGAGTAATTGGTGTCTAGTAAGGCTAGACACCCAATATAAGGATTCAGATGGGATATTACCTATATACATCTTTCAATTTCTATAGAACATAAAATTTTATAATATTCAAAAACACATATTGTTTGAAGATATAAAAAAAGTGTAAGAATGTATGATATGAATTCACTAAATTTTATCCAATCATGGTAGAAAATAGAATTCACTACAAGAAAAATTATTATTCAGAACAAATGGATATATATGATGATGTGATAAGTGAATTATATAAATGAGTGAAAATAATGTTTACAGTGAAAGTCTTTTAATCAAAATATTCAAGAAAAATTCTCAAAAATCATTTCTCCAGTTGTTGGGAATTAAAAAATTAATACAACACTCATAATTGTTATTATAGAGGGGTTATATAATGACTGGTTTGGTTTAAATACCTAATTAATTAAATATTGTATCATAGTGTATTGGAATAAGGATAAGTTGTGTTGACCTAAAAAATTTCATATGGTCTTAAAATAACCACCATAAATAGGATCCAAAATTTTAATTCTTTTATGGATGAAAAAAAGTTTATCTAGTGAAATGATGGACATGTTTATTAACCAAATGTGTTTCATAATGGTAAATTCATCATCCTATTGTTTTAAATAGATTACATAATTTTTATAGGATTAAGGGGATATCTTAATGAGTAGTTACAAGTAAAAATAATTTGATGGGTTGAGATGAAATATCTTGATCCCAAATTGTAGATTTTGGGGATGAGGATTGTTATAGACACAATGTGTCAGACCATTTTCATAACATTTTTAGACAAAATCCTAAATTTTTGTGAAATTCTTATTAATTATAGTTTAAATACATATAATAAGGTAAATTGTTAGTGATTTCATGTTTATTATAGAAATGGAACATAGAATAAAAGTTCATGATAAGTAAATTTAATATGTTTCCTATGCATTGGATGTAAAAATATTTATTTATTCAATTTTTTCACAAGTATATACATTTATCAGAAAGTGTGAGTGGTAATTAGGTACATATATAATCCTATATGGGAACTATGGGATATAGTTACATTAATACTAAAATCTCTCAATTAATTTACTATCATGTTACAATATTTTGGAATTCATGAAATATCATAGGGGATAATGGCTTTAAACATAGGTGAGGAGTAGATATAATCAAATAATGAAATAATACCATCTATATGTTCACATTAAATTTTATATCGATTAGTTTGTTAGGTTTCACATTCAATAATTGAGGTAGAGTAGGATTCTCTAATATAATACGAGAAAATGTTCATTTTTCTAATGTAGTTAATGATGAATCCTAGTATAATTTTCGAGGATAGAATTTTATTATGCCACTCTCATTGTGATATTTATTATACATTATATTTTATGATTCACTATATGAAAATTTAATTACAATTTAATTATCACTTCTTCCAAATGATGTTAGAGGAAAAATTGATGGTTCTATTTGTGGTTGATTTAGATCAAAATAAACTTGTCTTGTTGATGGGCCATTAATTATAATATATTTCATTGTAGTGTATTTACATATAAGTTATTGTTGACTATAATAATTTTAGAGGACCAAAATGAACACAACAAGACATATTATAGAATATATGTGTTGAAAATGTTTCTAAAGTACTTTTTAAATCATAAATAATAACCATCATATGCGATGTTTCAATACATGGTAATATTATAATAGTTTTATCGATTTGTGTTTTACCCTACTTAATTAAGAATCAATTTTATAATAATATAGAACTAAATATATGTGTGGTCTAAGAGCAAAAAATTTATATATTTTTGGATGATTTCAAATGATATATTCTTATATAGTGGTTACTTCCATGAGTTTAATTGAATAGAAAATTTGGAGGATGAAATCATATCACGTCCCCATTTTACAAATATCGGATGTTGAGGTGTTATAACAAATGGGGACCGAAAATGTAGATCTATTCAATGGATAGATCCCTAGGATGGTTATATGTTGGATGATCAAGTTTTACTAGAAAATTATTATGACTTCTTGCCTTTAAATAGGTTGGATCTGGTCACTTGAATGAAACTATTCATGTTATAACATTAATTTGTTTAAAGTGAATAGTTATGATTTTTTAGGTATATTTCTAGTATTAGTATATATCTAAAAAAATATTGTACTATTTTCAACCATTTATGTATGATAATTTTTAAAAGACATAAATCCATTATATGGTTACTTATTGTGTTCATATATAATTTTGTTTTAAACAATTATTTGTTGGGATTGACGTTTTATGTATAATATAGATTATTTTTCTTACATTTTTTGGATAAATTATCACATATGTAATTTTTTTTGTTTTTTTTAATTTTTTGGTATTGATGCCCATGAATGTTTTTATGATTATAGAGGGGATTATACATTATAGATGAATAGTTCATTGATTTACATTAAAAACTATATTATAAAAATATTCATTTAAATACATTGTTATAGTGTCTATTTTTTATAGCTCAAGTGTCTATATGTAACTAATATAATGAGATACAAAATTTTAATACATTGATTACAGGAGTGGCTATTTCATTATTACCAATTTTAAGACTTTTTAATAATCCTTGAGGAATAAATCATGATTTATCTATGAAAGATAATTTTTTTACTTGTAAAAAAAATAACTAATATGTTAAAGATCATATTAGATATTCATAATTACAGATTGAATATTTCTGTTTCAACAAATTTATTATATATTTTAATTTATCATTATTTTTAGGATCATTATATCAATCAAAAATATTAATTTCTATAATATATTATTACACATTTTCAATAATGTTATTCAATAAATCTGAAAATATTCTAATATTCGAAAATGACTTTAAAATTAATTTTAAACATGATCATGTCCCTTAGGTGCATTTATTTTTTTACAAAATTTCATTCTCAATAAAATATCCATCAACCATAAGAAAATTTATTTCCACCATAATAATTCATTTTTTCCATTCCAATGATGATTTTTTATTTTTATCCAAGTGATCATTTGTGATTTAGAAGTAGATTTGAGAAATTATTTATTACACTCAATGATTTCATTGTTATATTTGTAACTCAAACATATGATTTTGTATTATTTTTTCAATCTTTTAAATTTTTATCAAATTTATTTTATACAATTTTCAAAACAATGATATATTATTCTCTCAATTAAATCATATTTTTATGAGGTTTTTAAAAAACAAAATGATGTTATATTCTATGATATTTATTTTGACGTTGAATTATTTGAAGCCTTTATTACATAAATAAATTTTTTCGTCAAAATTACAATACCAATATCTTCATATAAATATATTATTAATAAATATATGAAGATAAATTATGATCTATGAAGTATAAAATAAATATATATCCTCACCATTTTGGGGGTCCAAATTTTCTTCATTAGAGGTGTGGTATAGGAGAGTTTGCAACAAACCAAAAGATATAAAACGTGAAATATTTTTTCCTAACCAAAATATTATTAACAAGAAGAATAATCAATACATATTGATGGAAATATTTTATTCAATATTATTATATTCAAAAGTGTATCTCATTATGATAAACTTGGAAATTGTGATTTCAAGAGAATTGGTTTGTGATAGGTTTTATAATATTTATAACTGAGTATGTTAATCAATTAGTTGGTTTAAAATTAGATTTAATATATTTGACACAAAATATTATTTAAAATAAATTGTTATTAATAAAATGAAGTGAATTTTCTCCATCATTATATTGATTCTTATATTAAATTAAATAATCTAGCAATGATTCCCTTAACCATATTATTTATGAATCCAATTTTACAAACATTATGGTTCTAGTTAATAATAAATAGACATGGTATTAAATAGTTAAATCATAAAAAAAGATTATAAAATATCAAAATGGATCACATGGTAGATTAATGAGACTATGTATTTCCACATGATTCTATAAAAAAATATTCTATCCCATTTTAAATGTTGGTGGTATTATAATTAGTAATCCACTAAAAAACAATTAAATGATAAATCATTAGAAAAAACAAATTTCTCGATGAATAGATGCACATATATAATAATTATTTACATTATCATAATTATTAATCATGAATGTCCTAGATGGATATTCGATTAAAAACAATTATCAATGTAATCAATATTTTGGTTAACCATATTTTATTTTACTGAACATTTATTTTATAGTACAATCCAAGGGGAAATAATGGATGTTTCTAAAAAATGGACTTATAGTCCTTATTATTGCTTCTATATAAAGGTATTAAACAACTCATTCAACTATAATCCCTATTTGATATCCTTTTTCAATAATATATTTAACTAAAAATATTTAATTAGTGAAAAATGAGATTATATAAAATTATTTACTAAAATTAGTGTACATCCATGTGGGAATCATTTTTCTCTTCTAGAGAGATAGGATAATTTATACGATCCATTTAATTCAATGAGACAATAATATCCCCTTATAAATATTTTGCAATATTTACTATATATATTAACTAAATTAATCATGGAATTATTGATAAAAAAGAAATATTTCTTATTGGAATTTTTCTAATAGATTAGCTCAGGACATCAAATTCTATCAAAATATAAATAATAAGTAAATAAAATTAAAATTAAAAAATATTATTGAATAACTCTAAAAAACCATAAGTTCAATATATTTATAGAATATATACTTTAATAATATTCAAAATTATTTTTGGGTCAACTAAAAAATAAAGGCATTGGAATTCATAATATCATTGTAAATAATAATGACCATTACTATAATATTTTTTTCGTTCACCTTAAATTTCCTTTTTATTCACTATTTATATAGATTAATTATGTGATTTGGAATATTAATAGTCTTGTGAAACATTATGCAAGACCTAATTTATTCACTTTAATCAGCCATTAATTTCATCGATAATGGTTTATCATAGTTTGATTAATTATGGTGGTCCATATTTCTCTTCTTTGCAAGAAAACAATCACCTTGATAAAATTATCTTCCACGTACTTGACTAGATCAATAAATTCAACAAATAATATTATGCATAGTCATGTTATCTATATAGAATGGATATAAAATAGTTAATTAAAATTCATGGTTTCTCATAATGTTTTTGTTATTTCATTTAATTAAAAGTATCATAGAGTGTCATTCTGTGAATTTAATAAATCTATCCCCCAATATTGTTGTTGTATAATAAGGTTCCATGCATGAATGGTAGAATTTATATTATATCAAATCTACATTAAAAATATTTGCCTATTACATTTTAATTTTAATATAATTTTACTATTATATAGTTTTATTGACCATCCAATTTTTATATTTTCATATCATGTGTATCTTCATTAATTTTAATATTTTGGTACTAATACTAGTTAATTGTTATTATATTGATCTTTGAGTTTTTTAAATAACATGATTGGATCCTTCAACAACGTGTATTTAATCTATAAATACTTGATGTGGTGATAGAGAAATAATATTAGGTCTTCGGCTCAACCATGAGTGGAATATTGATTGGAAACATTGATCACTTATTTATAAAAATTTCTCTTTTTTTAAACATAAAAAATATGATATAAATAATTTTTGAAAGAAATATAATTAAGGGGAAAATGAATCATTGTAAAATTATTCAATTAAAATATATATTTCCATATTATTAGTATCCTACCAAAATAATATAACATTATATAGATTGTGTGTTGATGAAAATGTTAAAACATTGATTTAAATAGTGAAATTTTTTTAAATAAGAAATTCATGATCGATTGTGCATGATGAAATGAATTAAAATATGATAGAGATCAAAATTTGAACTAATCATGGTGAATTAAATACATTATCCTAAAAAATTTATACGTAATTCGGAGAGAAATTATAAAAAATGAAAAATATACATCATTAATTAGCAATGAGAAAATTATACAGCATTGATAAAGGTTGTAACGAGTAATCATGGTCATTATATATCTCCCATGTGATATTAAATGTTTTCAATACCAAGAATTAATTTAAATTAAGGGATTCCAATTAGAAGTGATTGTTGGTAAATAAAGAATTATAATTATATTAGATTTATAATATAAATACAAATAATTTTATGTTAATAATAATGAGGTGAATTATTTCACTATAAAGTGTATGTGTTAAGTATCAATGAATTATAATATATTTAATGAAATTATTATAGAGTTTTATGTTTTTTTACAGTTATATATATAATTAATGTAACAAATTATTATTTCACCAATTAAAAATTAAAACACATCTATTTTTAGTATATACAATACTTAATAAATGAATGTTGCCATTCATTATTTAATCAAGTATGTGGATCAGCATTGAAAACCCCCATTTATAGTAAAACATCAAACCATTATAACTCATTAAAGTTTTGTGGATTATGGGACCATCACGACTATGTTTTTGGGTTATTAGTGGAGGTTTCACCATGTTATATTTTTAACCAAACACATATTTATTAAAAGAATGAAGCTATTTTGATCTAGAAAATGCATTCCAAAATCTTTTCCATTGAATCCATGATATGGTAGTAAATAATATCTTATGTAATAAGACATGTATATTTATTCATGTACAATACATAAATGGTATTTTTATATGCTATATGAATGATAACTCACTCAGAGATGTATTTCATTAATTTCCCATGAAAAGGTCATAGAATTATAAATTACCAATTTTGAAGGTTTGATAAAAACTATATGGCCATGTATGAAACCTAAGTCATTTGAAATATATAACTAGCGGAATCATTCATTTAATAAAATTTTGGATTACTCACCTATGATTTATTTTAGGTATATGATAATTAAAAATCATGCTTTTTTCATAAATCAATATTATTCAAATAAATTTTTTCCTTATGTATTGATCATTGAATTTAAAATTAATTATTTTTTGACATAATGATATTTAAAAAAACATATATTTAAATGAATCATTTCCAAATTATCTTTATTTTTATTAAATTTCATTAATGATTAATTTATCATTGAAGAGTAAAAATTACTGCTTTTTTTAGAAACTAATATTTCATTTAAAAAAATTTTAAAATTTTATTTCATTTTGTTATTGTTTTAAAAATAAAAATAGATTATTTGAATTATTTGTAATCAAATTTAGGGATTTTTTAATAATGTAATTGTGAATTTTTATATTAAATCATTTTTTTTCTTATAGGATGTTTTTCCCTTAGAAAATATTTTTTCAAGGCGCTTGTATGGTTAATTTTATGTTAATTTATACTACATATATGATTTATATTTTTAAATGAAATAAATATTTTGAATCATCATATATAATATTAGGTAATAATTTTTAATTAATATTAGTTCATATTGAGTGAAAAATGGAAAAAATATGTTACTAGGGTTAAGGATAAAACATATTAAATAGGGGATTAATCTTACAATATTATTATTAAAAAGAAATATGTATTTTTATAAAATATAATTTATGGCTATATTTCAACCACATATAATTTATTCCATGTAATGTTTTCATTTAGGACAAATTTGGTTTGTGTAAAATGTGGTTAATATTAAATTCTTTTAAAAAATTAAAACTATGTCCCATCACCCACTTATAAATAAGAAACCCCATATCCAATCCTCTCCACACATCAGAAAAAAACTGTTTTTAGAAAATACTAACCAAATACATTACATAAATACTTCTATATGTCCTTGAGTCCATGGTGTAATTGAAAATCCATCTTATAAAGGAATTATGTATAATCCTAAAGAGGTTATACGAAGAAGAAGCATAGTTCATAAGCTTGTGACATCATTATATTTCTTCCTCTACTTCATTTAGATAACCTCAAAATAAGAAATAATAATAATTTTAATGAACCCGATATTCAATATAATTTTTTCTATAATTATTTATGATTATAACGAGTCATTGAGAATTGACGGTACTTGATTTCAACGCCAGTATGCATGGAATGAAATTTTGAACTTTTTTAAGCAACATTCAGTAATCACGGGGTGGTGTTTTCTATATTTTGAACCAGTGATTGGATTAAAAATTTTAGGGCACCATTACATCTATAACACTAGGATTCGCGTAATGAAGGATTAAATTCGACAGTAGTATGTTGTGTGAAAAAGATAGTTTTGATGCTTTTTTAAGAATAATAAAATAACATAAAAATGTTGTTTTATTTTTCAACCAACAATTTAGAGTTAGTGGTCAGAACATAGGATTGTCCTCCCATTTAATGGTTTGACTATTCTATTTTGTAACCACACTGTTGAGAGTTTAGAGGTTCATTTTTTAAAAATTATTCATGATCCACATAATTATTAGGATGTGTTATTCTCCCTCCATTCTATTTAAATGAATTTCATGCTTGGGTTTTTGACTTGGAAGTGGGGAACCTGTGAAAATGTACCGTGGAGTCTTCAAAAATCAAAGAATGGAATAATGGACCACAATGTTGGAGGATTCAATCCCGAAATGACAAACGATGGTAGCTTCATCAAACGTGGATTCTTCTTCAACAACCACGATGTCTCCTCTGAATCCAAGGTAGATATTTTAATAAAATTTATGTTAATTCTCGATATAATCCCTAGTTCTTGAAAATAATGATGAATGAAAATCAACCAAAACATGTTGATCTATGATTCATATGAAATTGTCGATGCCTGTTGTGGGAGAATTTATTTGGTTCGGTTTATCATTAAGGATTTAAATACTACACACTTGATATGATGTCAATGTGGATGATCTGTCCAAACAAACAGGACCTGAACCCTCTTCCACTTCGGTTTTTGTCGCATTCTTTGAGAGATGATTTCAACTCGATGTAACCATCAATCTTGGATCCACGTATTGACGACAAAAACCTGGAATTCCCGTAGGCATATTTAGAAGGGAAAACGGACCACAAGAGATCACTTGGTGGCCCGAGGAAGCCCCTATGGCGCAACACAAGCACGAAGGAGTAGTGGAAGCACTCAAAGTTTCCATGGTGGATAGTGGGGTGGTAGGAATCATCTAGTCATGGTGGCACCAGGGCAGCGAGCCATCACATGTTGCAGATGGTGGTTATGACTTTGAAGCCACGACGAAGGGGTACCTGTGCACTGCAGGTCCCATGGAAAACTGGGAGGTCTCACATGGTGCCTCTAGTAGATGAACCAAAGTGGATATTCCATTTGGGAAGGAGGAAGGCCTACAAGCTGGTGGATTGCACTAGAATCTGGGATGGGTCACCTCGTGGGACAAGGCTAGCTATGGTGGGAGGGGATGGTTTTCAGCCCAGTGGGCCGAGCCCGCAGCCCAGCCAACTCAGGCCTGCCCAGCCAATTGAGGCTGGGCCCGGTCAGACCCAATTCATACCTGAAATGGGTAAGGTGACACAAACCTTGTCGGGTTCGGTCGGACTTTCCGGGTCAGATGGGACCCAAACCTATTTTCGGCATAGATACGCTTAAAAGGTCTTATCTCACAAATCAAACCCACATTTGATTAAAAATATACAGCACTTGAATCCTTGGACATAGAAGGTACTTTTGAGATACTCCAACAACTTTTTTGATAATTTTTGTGTATGGCTGGGATGGAACGAATTTGAATCCAACATGGAACTTGAAACAAAAATTCCTATAACTCACAGAACGAGCGTCCAATTTATGGGATTTATATTGCATTTGGACACTTACGACATGGATGTCCCATGGGTTACTTCTTTGTAGAAATTCATGGAAGATGAGGACAGACTGATATCTTGCGGAGATGATACTATGTAACTAAAGAACATAGAGAGTTGGAAATGTTGTGTCTAACTGTCAATTAAATAGAGACCCTATGTGAATTATCATCATAGCACCCCTGTGTGGATCATCATCATATTTACCATGTGTGGATCAGCATCATAGACACCTTGTGTGGATTGACATCTTCATAGCCCTGGGTGGATCATCATCATAGAGACCCTGTGAGGATCAGCATAATAGAGACCCTGTGAGGATATTAATGGATATTTATTTCCAGTGGTAGTCGCCAACCCCATGCCTATGGATGACAGGATTGGGGTAGTCACATCATGGGCCCCGGGTGATGGGTCGTGACAATGTGGTATCTGAGGATTAAAATATTTCAAAAAACTAGGACTAAAATCCATCCAATGAAACAATAATGTAAAGTGTTTTGAGTATGATTTTATGTTCGGGGAGTCCAGTGTTAGTACGACAACCAGAATAACCATACACCAGGACCCTAATTTTGAATTTCTGACTCGGTGCATGAAAACACTAATTGTGTGTGTCTTGAAAATGTTTTACTTCAATCTCATTTGAGTGAGCTAACTCAGTATAAATTATTGATCGCGGCACACCTGTTTCTTTTTATGATGCCTCCACATATAAATCCATCCCAGAATCTATAGAGAGTTCATGATAATGTACCACTGAGAGATGAGGAATCGGTGTAGGGCCCACTTAAAGTGATAGCACCTTCGGGTGGTGCACCATAAGCACCACCACCTGTTGGGAAGAAGCATCCACCAGCCATACTGGCAGACAGTGCACAACGACTGAATGCATTTCACGAGTTCTAGTGGTAGTTTCCTCCATGGTTTCACGGAGAGACATATCCTGAGGAAGCTAAGGACTAGATGGAGGCTGTAGAATGAGTTTTTCTCTTTGTTGAGACATTCGTAGAGACGATAGTCATCCAAGCCGCTAGCCTCTTGCAAGGCACATCTTGGAGATGGTGGAGGACGACCCTCCAGTTACATGATGAGGTGACCCTCACCTAGATGTACATTGAGGTTCTCTTCAGGTAAGATTCTGTTCCAATGTCTATACACTTTGTGCGTATTCATGAGATACTACAAAAATAGGAGTGAATTCAGATAGTGTCCCAGTACTTGATGAGATTCACTGACCTCTTGTGCTTCTCAATTAACATGGTACGAGACCATTTCATTAGTGACCAGACCTTTGATCAGAGTCTCCAGGGGGAGATCATATTGATTATGGTGTCTCTCAATATCCCGATGCAGGCTGGAATACTTGAGAGAGAGTTATTGATGGAGAGCTAATTAGGTGGGCAGGCACCGACAGTGAGAGCCCCCAACAGACGAAAGGTAGATGAGTTATCTATAGCAGGTAGTGGTCAGATTATGTAGAGGTCCAAGCAGTCCAAAACATCCCAAGGACGACCCTGATACATAGGGTCAGTGGTTTGGAAGTTTCGAGGTAGGGAATTCCAACCAAAATGAAAATTGTACTTCATGTGCAGCAGTCAGGGCCACATGGCTCGCAACTGCCCGACCTATCATACTTACTATCAACAGACGGTCGATGGTCCACTGAGGTAGAGATAGATATTCGAGTGAGGAGTTTTGTAGGGAAGAATACATAGTAGAGGATTAGGCTATACAACAGGAACTGGGAAGATATTTGAGGTTCTACTTCCACCACCTTAATGTGGTCCACCCCGACATCAAGATGCATGTAGATAGGGATGAGCACAGCTTCAGGTAGCTGATGCATACAACCATAGTGCTCCATATTTGATTTGAGATATGATCTGTGTCTACTCCACCCTAGATACAGTACTTATAGACACATGTTCCAGTATCTCTTTCATTTCAACAAAATATCATTTGAAAAATGAATATTATAGTACAGTCGTTGCCTCGATCTTTATTATTAGAGACACTTATGGGACAAGATTAGATGATTACACACTTGTGCTGACAGTGTGAGCATACTCTAGTAGGTAAGAGCATTGTCTGGGATCTCTTAGTGTTATAATTGAGGCTATACAATGTGATGTTGTGTATAGAATGGTTATCCATGGTCCATGATCATATTGAATATGTTAGGTAAAAAGTGCATGGGGTCTATGAGGATGGTACTGAGTATACCTTCACCAGTGATAAGGGAACCTTAGTAGATCAGGATTGAATTTTTCGGTGTAGGGTGAAGCGAATTTCTCATCAGTTTTCTAGCATTACCCACTGAGCAGTTGATGAGAGGAGTCTGAATTATTCTGATGTGGTGGACAAGAATGTTGATGTCTTTCCTGATGATGTTACGAGACTACCTACACGCATAGAGGTATACTTATACATCAATCTTCACATCGGGATGGAATCGATATCTATAATAGCATATCATATGGCTCAGTCAGACATTCATGAGGGGTAGTTACAGTTGCAGGACTTGTAGGGTAAGGGGTTCATAAGGCCTAGTGTCTCTCCCTGGCCTCCTCGATTTTGATCTCCAAGAAGGTGTATGGGAGTATGTGGATTTTGTGGAATGTCGGTGCCTGAACGAGGTCACTATTAATAACAAGTATCCTATAGTAAATATCGATGATATATTGGACCTTTTAAATGGAGCCTAGTGGTTTTCAAAGATATTCCTTAGATTAGGATATTATCTGATCAGGGTATGAGACGAGGACGTACTAAAGATAGCCATTATATTACATTATAGCCACTATGATTTATTTTTGATTCCATTTAGTGTAATAATTTCCCTAGAAGTGTTCACAAGACTCATGAACTAGATCGTATATCATTACCTTGATCCCTTCATGGTACTCTTCATTGACGATATCTTGATATACTTGACATCTGAGGAGGAGAATTCAACACACATATTAGTTTTGGATACACTCCAAGCGAACCATAATTATGGAATGGTCGCACAGTTCCAGTTTTTTAAAAGGGAGTTCCACTTTATAGGGCACATTATCTTGAAGGCTAGAGTTTCAATGGATCCCACAAATGGAGAGGCAATTATTTCTTCGGAGCCACCCAAGAGTCTGACTGAGGTGTAGAATTTCTTGTGATTGGATTGGTACAAAAATATATTCGTACACAAATTTACTATATTGAGTCACCCCTGAATTATTTTCAAAATAAGGGACAACTGTTCATGAGGACAGTGAGATTCCAGCCGAGTTATCAGGGTTTGAGGTAGAGACTAATGAGTGACCCCATCATCAGGATACTAGAATAGAGTGTTGGTTTTGTAGTCTATTGCAATGCATCATGGTTCAGACATGGTTGTGTCTGGATGCAGGAGAGTGTAGTGATTGACTACGACTAAAAAATATTGATACAACATGAGCAGAAATATGCTACCCATGACGTATAGTTAGAAGGAGTTGTCTTTGCAATGATGACATGGCAATACAACTTGATGGGTGAATTTTTTACAGTCTACTCTAATAAAAATAGCATGTGTTATATCTTCTCATTGAAGGACCAGAACCTGAGACAATGGTGACGACTATAGATCTTTCTGGACTATGACATTGAGATTTTCTATACTCCTTGGAATAGGAACACGGTGGGAGAGGCACTCAGTAAGAGTTCTGGTCTACAGTTTCTAATGAGTGGAAAGAGCAGCTAGCCAAGTTGAAATTATACTTCATTAATATTGATTGAGTCTATTACCTATAGTCTATGATAGTTAATCCCCCACTCCTTTAGCGAGTTGGGGAGGCACAACTTGGGAATGTATACTGGATGACCCGGCGTGGTCATATATCCTTAGGACATGAACATTATGGATTTTCTAATGCTGGGGAGCATGTCATGAACTTATGAGGATGCGCTACGGTACTTGTGACACTATGGGGGGAGGTGTTGAAGGTGTTCCACCCATCCCCTTTGGTAGTACATCTTGGAGTAGAAAAGATTTTACAGGACCTCTGACGTCAGTACTAGTGGACAAGGATTAAGAAAGCATTTGAGGAGTTCATATATTGATGCCTCAGATGAATGTAAGTGAAGGCTATGCATCAGGTACCAATATGCTTTGTTCAGAAACTTGAGGTATTGGAGTGGAATAACTACTAGAATTATACCCTATACCAATGGTTCAGAACCATTGTAAAAGGATTGGAAACCATTGGTATATTATATACCAACGTTTCTCAAAACTATGACCATGAAAGCCTTAGGTAAAGGCTTATACCAATGGTTCTGTGTAATCCATTGGTATAGGTGTTAGTGAAGAGATATACCAACAGTTCTGTGTATACCATTATTATATGGTTTAGTGTCAGTGATATACCAACAGTTTCAAAAACCATTGGTATATGTTATATTCATCCAAAGCCTATTGTTTTTAAAATAGTTGGTACAAGTTTATACCTACGGTTATAACAAAACTGTTGGAATAATATACCTCAAAAATCTATACCAACGGTTTTGAAAACCGTTGGTATACATCTACTCAGCACCACAGCAGCCAACTGACACACACCTCCACAGTAGCATGCAACCCCCTTCAACCTGAAACTCTCCATGACCACCAAAAACTCATACACACTCAGAATCCAAAAGCCTACATGGGATGTATAAAATTCATCCAAAATTCAGAAATTTATAAAATAAAAATTAATACCTCACTCAAACCAAAACACAAGGTAAAAATACACAATCCAATAGATCCATAATTGAAATGAAATAACACCCATAACAACAATACCAAATTAAAATACAATATATCCAGAATAAAATACAAATAGTAGTATTCAAAATTTAGATTTCATTACCAAAAAAGGTAGAATCCAATACATCCTGAATTCAAAAATTTAGAATTGAAAACCAATAACACCCATAAAAGTATTAAACATTTTGAATTCACTCCTCACTCAAACCACATCACCAATACCCAAAATAAGAAAAACCTACATGTTATAGGAAGCGCATGGGATGTTTACTCATGGTCTTGGGTTGACTGTCTTAAAACCAACCGAAAAACATGGGTAGAATGGATTGGGTAGAGTGGACAAGGATCATGATACCCATAAGAAAAAAATGGTAGTGGTCATGTGCTTTGACCTATGATGAGTTATAGGAATCACATGGGATTTATATATTCATATAATGACTATGTATCCATGTATAAATGGTTCCTGATGTGTTAGTGGGAAACATTTTCCACTTTCAATATATGAGATGGGTTACCAGAATAGCCTACATGTTTTTCATAGACTTCTAAATTGGATCATGGGGGTATGTGGGTAATTTTTTGTTGTTCTACTAGGTGTGATGTGAGATGAATCCCCATTTTGGGTAGTGGGTATGAGTATTCAATTATTTCTTTAGTATAGGGATCCTAAAGGGACTTTGGTTTGGTCCAAGAACCCACTATTTGATGATGGGATTGGCGTATTAAATGTCATGTATTTTAGAATAGGGGAGAAGTTACTCACATGAGAAGTGGATTGCGTGAGGATGGACCATGGATCCTTGTGTAAAAGTATCATCAAAATCAGGATATGTTTGATCAGTTTTCCCGTATGCCAATTTTTTTCACTTAAAATGTTGTCCATTTTAAACAAAAGACGGCCACTTCAAGTGATATCAGCAACACGGTGACTCGGATTGAGGTGGGGTTGACTTGTACAAATCTCTTATGTCCCATGGATCGTTTTCCTAAATTATCAGCACAATCTGAATGTGTTTGGTCAGTTTTCTATATGCCAGTTCTTGTTTTCACCAAAAATGTTGTCCATTTCAAATAACAGTGAGACACTTTTAGTGGTACCGGACACATCGTGCCTTATATTGAGGTTTGGTTGACTCTTACATGTCACAAATGAACCATGTATCATTGTGCTAATGTATATACACAATATGAATACGTTTGGTCGGGTTTCCATATGCCAGTTGTTTTTACATAAAAGAGTAACAATTTTAAACAAATGAAAGACCCTTTGAGTAGTACTGGCCACACCGTGCCTCAGATTGAGGATGTTTTGACTCATACACTACAAAATTGACCCATTGATACTTTTCCTAAAGTATAAACAGAATCCAAATGAGTTTGGTTAGCGTTCCGTATGTCAGTTATTTTGTTCACTTAAAATGTTGTCCATTTCTAATAAAAGTGAGACACATTGAGTGGTACCAGCCACACCATGCCTAGGATTGAGGCAGGGTTGACTAGTACATTTTTGAAATGACCCATGGATTTTTGTGCTAAAGTATCAACACAATATGAATCTATTTGTTCGGTTTTCCTGCTAGTTGTTTTTTCACATAAAATGTTGTTTATTTCAATTAAATGTGATACACTTTGACTGGTATTGGATACAAACTTCCTAGGATTGAGTCTAGGTTGACTCATACACATCACAAATGACCCATGGATAATTTTCCTAACGTGTCAATAGAATCTGAATGATTTTGGTCAGATTACCATTTGGTAGTTGTTGTTTTCACTTATAATTGTGTCCATTTCAAATAAAAGTGAGAAACTTTGAGTGGCACCAGCCACACCATCCCTCATATTGGGGAGGGAATGACACATACACGTCACAAATGACACATGGATCATTGTGATAACACATAAACACAATCTGAATGTGTTTGGTGATTTTTCCCTAAGCTAGATTTTTCACTTAAAATGTTGTCCATTTGAAATAAAAGTGAGACACTTTGAGTGGTACCAGCCACATCATGCCTCTGATTGTGGCCCAGATAACTCTTACATGTAAAAAATGACCCACGGAACATTGTACTAAAGTATCAACACAATCGGAATATATTTGGTCTTTTTAATATGCTAGTAGATTTTACTTAATAGAGTATCCATTTTAAATAAAAGTGATACACTTTTTGTTGTAACGTCCACACCATAACCTAGAATGAGGTGAGGTTTACATGTACATGTCACAAATGACCCATGGATCCTAGTCTTAAAGTATCAATAGAATATGAATGTGTTCGGTTTGTTTTATGAATGCCAGTTGTGGTTTTCACTTAAAAGTTTTTCCTTTACAAATAAAAGTGAGACACTTTGAGTTGTACCGGCCACACCGTGCCTCGGATTGAGGAGGGGTTGACTCATACACATTAAAAATGACCAATGGATCATTGTTCTAACGTATGAACACAATCCAGACATGTTTGTTCAGTTTTCCATATGCCAGTTTTTTCATTCACTAAAAATGTTTTCTATTTCAAATAAAAGAGAGACACTTTGAGTGGTACTGGCCACATCATGCCTCACATTGAGGTAGGGATGACTCATACACGTCACAAATGACACATGGATAGTTTTTCTAATGTATCAACGGAATCCAAATAAGTTTGGTTGGTTTTTTATATGCCAGTTGTTTTTACTTAAAAGAGTATCCATGTCAATGAAATGTGATACACATTGAGTAGTATCGGTCACACCGTGCCTCCTACTGAGGAGGGGATGACTGGTACAAGTCACATATGACCCATGGATCTATGATCTAAAGTTTCAATGGAATCTTAATGCGTTTTTTAGTTTTTCGTTGTCCAATTTTTGTTTTTGCTTAAAATTTTTCCATTTCAAATAAAATTGAGACACTTTGAGTAGTACGGGCCACAACATTCCTCGGATTGAGGTGAGGTTGACTCGTACATTTCACTTGGGTGTTCTGAGTGTCTTCAAGAGAGGATTGATGATCTTAGTGAGACTAATCCTCTCCGTGATTCCTCTTTTCGATTAGGGGTTGAAATCTTCCCTCATCTTCTTCCGAAGTTCTAAAACAATCTTTTCCGGTGTGATTTTGGGTGAATCTTGAAGAGGTATTATATTGTGATCTAAGATGCCTAATTAAGAGAGTGATTGTCTCTGAAATCATGGTATGTGGTTGGTGCTTGGTAATGATGTAATAGTAATGGAATGTTACTTAGATTGTTATTTAGGGTGAATCGTGAAGAGAGAATAGATTGGGATCAGTGTCCTTATGATGTAGTGATTATTGTGATGATGTCGTTGAGACATAGTTTTGTGAGGTACCTTGTAGAGGATGAGGATATACGTGGTTGGATTTATTCATGGTAGGAGGAGGGTGGGGGTTTTCCAGTGGCCTCAGAGAAGGGTGGGGGGGCTATCTAGGGTCCAGGGAGGAGGGTAGGGGAACTGTACAGGGGGATATCTGGGGTCCAGGGAGGAGGGTGGGGGGGCTATCTGAGGGGATATATGAAGGATGTCCAAGGGCTATTCAGGGTCTAGGGAGGAGGGTGGGGGGGCTGTCCGGGGGGCTATCTGGGGAGCTATCCGGGTGGTTGTCTAGGGTCTAGGGAGGAGGGGGGTGTCCGGGGGGCATTCTGGGGTCCTGTTCGGGGGTATTTCCGGGGTCCAGGGAGGAGGGTGGGGGCTATCTGGGGGGCTGTCCAGGGGGCTGTTTAGGTGGCTGTTCTGGGAGCTTTTTGTGGGGCTGTCCGAGGTCTAGGGAGGAGGGTGGGGGGGATGGGGCTGTCTGGGGGGGGATGTCTGTGGGGCTGTCAGGGGGGGGTGTCCCAGGTTCATGGGACGATATTTACATATTTTATAAGAAAATTATTTCAATGTTAATAAAATAATTTCATTATATCAACTTCTAAAAGGGCCACCAATTTTCTAAATTCAACTAAAAAATTACAATTTCATTAAAATATGGGGATGTCACAAAAAATCTTCAAATCATGTTTTATTATTTATTGATAAAAAAATAAAGATAATGTGTCCTACCTAATAATAAATATATTGAGGCACAACAAATAAAAAAACATCAAAGGTCTGTAATATCATTCAGAAAATTTGTGAATCAATATGTCCCTCATCACCATCCCTATCATAACCATCTTCTTCACCCTCACCCTCATTCGCATCATTGTCCCCATCATCTTCCCTACCCTCCTCTCCCTCGTACTCAACCTCAGCCCCCTCGTCGCCCTCCTCCTCTGCCTCACCCTCCTCCTCACCAGCCTCCTCTAACTCGGAATCCTCCACGCCCTCCTCCTCCTCCACCTCAACCTCCTCTTTTCCATCATCTCGACCACCACTAGAACTGCCACCTGGTTCACCATATATTGAATGAATTAGTGAAATATATTCCACACAAGCATTGATGACCTCTGGTGGACATTTTTAACATAAAGATTCCATCAGTTTCATAAATGTAGTGTTTTCTAGAGCAAACTTTGATACTATCTCTATGGCCCATTTTTCATCCTGTTCTGCCTGTGCCTTAACCTGTTATAAAATAGTGGCACTACAACTCGTACATGAGTAGTGCCACTACCTCATCAGAATTATACTCTTCCTAGGCTAGCATCGTTCTCTACCAGGGTGCTCATCTCCCAACAACTAATGTAAGTGATCGATTAGCCCAAACTTTTCAGGTTCTTGGGCATCAGGGGCCTCTAAAGATTCATGTTACAAATATAAATAAATTATGAAGTTACAAAATATATATTCAAATTTAAATCAATGAAGTAAAACATACAATATACTGCTGAGTCGGTTCATTAACCACACATCCATCTTTCTTATTTCTACTCGAGCAAAACTATTTTCCTCGAGGCACTCGTCCTTCTATATTATATTTGTTCCTATACAATTTCATTGAATGTTGGAAACATTAATTGAATATAGGATACCAAAAAATAGTAATTGCATTACTAAAATTATTTAACAACTATAGTAATCAAATAAATTACATAGGAAGCAATAGAAAGTGGAAGTCGTAATGAAAAGGTATAAATTATCATACTAGCTACCTCTCATGATCTGGAATCGTAGTACATCCCAATTTGTGGACGTATTTCTTAGAATAAACGTTTTTATATTTCTTCTTGATGCATCCTAAATAAAATTCAATAATTACTATTAATGAAAAACTTGAAAATTTTCATTTAAATACTTCTACTGTGATTCTTACCATAAATTAGCTAGTCACCCAATGAGTAATCATCTGTCTGTAAAATTCTAATGGGAAATCATCCACATGTGTGATTGCATCCAACTATCTTCCCACCCTATCACACCAGCCAATGTAAAACTCATGCTAATAAGCTTTTCAATGCCTACCTAAATCCAAAAGACGTGCTGGCCATGCACCCTCAACATCGAAGAAGTTAATCCGCAGTTGAAACCAAAATATTAATTCATATAAATACAAAAATAAATATATATCATTGTTGAGGCTCCTTTCATCACAGAATCTAAAGATCGGAAAAGGGGAATATCTGAGCTCAAAGTTATTAATCCTTTGAAGAAAATATCCAAAATCGACAAAGGCATGAACAAGGGATCAAAAGCACATGTGTCGCGCAAGTTATATCACTGTCGCGCAAATCCACTTGCGCGACGCCTTTTGGTCACCCAAGTGATGGCATGACCTAAGTGATAACCGCCTGATAACCACCTGGGGTCTTCTCCTGCCTATAAGTAGACCCTGTGGGCCCCCCATTCGAGATGATTTCTTCCAGAAACCCATATTTGAGCTCCATGCACCCTAGTCTCTTCTCAAAGCTTCTAGAACACTTCTATGGTAATTTCTTACCTAGAATGGAAGATCTAAAGTGGGGGAGGAAGGCCTAAGTGTTGAAACTCATCAACACTTGCACGCCTAAGTGGCCATCCCTTAAGGGAAAAGGGACACACTTGCGCGCCGCCTTACTCCTTCATTAGATCTTTCACGCTTTTCTTCTGAAAAAACCTCAAGAGGATTATAAAGGATTTAATGGAGAGTCGCTCATGTATTACCCTTCTGGTTACTGTCGCGCAAGTACACCATGTGTCGTGCAGGCATACCTGTGCGACTAAGACCTGCGCGCCCAGGACATGTGTGCCCAGGCAGTACTTGCGTGCCTGCCAGGGCTTGCGCGCCCCTCCCTTTTTGGCTTCCTTTCTTTCCCATTTCACCCCTCTTAAGCCATTACACCTTTCCTATTCAAGATTCAGTCTTCAAGACACTCTTCAAAACCATTTTTGGCATTATTTCATGATTTTACTTCCTTATCTGAAAGTAATTCTATGGAATATCTCTCAAAACCTAGTGATTTACATATCATTATGTCACTAAAGATAGAGAGTTCATTCATTCTACCTCATCCTTTAAGATGAGAGAATCATTAACCTAGGTCTTATTTTCAGGAATAATCCCCAGTCATAAGTCTTCAAATCTGGGCATCCTCTTTAGGAGTAAGCCCCAAGTCCCTTAATTTTTTGGGCATCCTTTTAGGAGTAAGACCCAGATTCCCTAACCTGGGCTTCCTTTTCATGAGTAACCCCAGTTCGCTAATCTGGGCATTCTCTTCAAGAGTAAGCCCCAATCCATAATCCTTAACCAGGGCCTCCTTTTTCAAGAGTAAGTCCCAGTCATAATCCCTTAACCTGGGCCTCCTTTTCAGTAATAATCCCCAAGTTAGTGTATTGAAAATCTCTATGATGCACATATACTTTTATGGACCATGTTCCTGGATTTCTTCCCTAATGTAAATCCTAACATTCATTTATCTGGGCAGTCATACATACATAAGCCCCACATTATTTCTTATGATTTCATATTTCATGGCACAATTGTCTTTTTTTTTACCAATACCTCTTGTTTCTCACACCAACCATGACTCACGTGAGCTTAGAGTGTAAAAGTTATTGTGACATCCTTCTTTGTTCCATAAATCATAAACATCATACTCCCTTACTCGAAGTATGAGGGTTCTGATTCCTTTTCTAAACAAACGATACGTAGGTAGCCCGTCTACGGGTTCGATCCCAACTCTAAAATAATCCATGTCCTTCTGAATGACAATAAACTTCAAGTGCCCCACTGAGTGTCTTTAAAACCAACATGGTCATCATAAGGACCAAGAGACTTCTGTATAAATGTGTCGAAGGGTACCATTGACCAAGAATCTCTAACAAATACAGATGATTCTCTATCGATGAAGAACCTAGAATACATACAAAAGATTCACTAAATTTCCTACATATTTAATCATTGATTGTTAGATCTAAAGGAACGCTCATTTTATAATTGGTAATGTAATAAAGATTCACGAACATAACTTAAATCTATAAAGAGAGTCCCAGAGTAGACATTAATTCTTCTCAAAACGGTATGATGAGTCCGACCTCCCATCCTCTCGACCAATGAAAATTCCTAACCATCATCATTCCACAAACTAATGAGCACCTACCTTTGGAATGTAGGTCCGAATGGATGTGGAATCATTGGATGATTTCAGTTCTATGATCAAACCTGTTATAATCCGATCGGATCGTTTGAACCTCCCATCAAGGCGGTCATACCCGGATTCCGAGGGAAACAAAAATTGTGAACCCGACATGAATCCATAACCAAATTAAAAATGATGTTTTACCTATTTTTTAGGCCCCTATTTAAACTCAATGAGATGGTCAAAAAGAAAATCAATAACATATGTGCTCATCCAAAATGTGTAGTAACTGAATTTATCTTCATTACATCTGTTATATCAAATTGGCACTCTTTTCCAATATCTTCTACATTTCTATAATGGCTGCTCTAAAGTTCACATCTGTGAATACTGCTTCTGCATATGCCACTACTGCTACTCCTGCTGGATCATCTTCCGCTCTAAGGATGATATCACCTACTCAGCGTCTTCAACGCTGGGTATCAAACACACTGGTTAAGAAGTACCATCAACATAGTACCATCCCAACTCTAGGGGCTGCCCGAAAAGCCCTCTAAGTAAATAACTCACATCGGTCGTCTGGACAACGACGAATAGTGATCAAGAAGCAGGCAGTGCTGACTACCGTATCCAAATTTTTTGGGTCGTTATCCCCGGAATACAATCACCATTAACTCTCTTATTATGGGTAGGTGAATGAGCAGGTCCCTCAGGACATTAATTCAAACAAACAGGAGTCCTTCCCGAGGGCTCCCACCAACAATCGCCGCCAGACTCTTGCGGCAGTGCTCCCTCAACATGATGAGGGTACCGACTCAAGGCGTTCGGATCAGGTTCCTCGAACCCGAGCAAGCAAGACGAACCACCGGAGGCGGAATCCGGACAATAGTGGGCAGGTTCTCATCTCTGCCATCTCCGAAGAAGTCCACCAACCTATCTTGGTGCAAGCAACGAGCAGGGACATACACCTGCCCGTTTTAATTCCGTTGTCCAGCATACTTGTCTGGCAGCATCACGCCAATCCCACCAGGCAATTTCGGCAGAGTAAAATAAGCAAGATCATACACATATTTATAAACCATCAGCTAGTCAGAAGACTCGTCTGACTACATATGATGGATCTCGTCAACCAAGTTTGGCGAAGTGTAATCAACAGACACATACACCTGCTAGTATTAATCATGCCTACCAATAGTCTCGCTTGGTAGCATTCGTAGAAGTTAGTCGGAAAGCCTCGACAACAAATATGAGGCAGTCTCAACTCTCTGCCCCCACAATTGAGTAATGTCAGGATTCGCTGACAAGAAAAGGAGGACACAAGCAGGCACATACACCTGCTCCAAGCCCGGAGTGGACGTATATTCCTGTTCCGACAGCTGAAGTCACCAAGAATATTCTATCAATGGTGGAAGAGCAGAAGAAAATCCCTGCTCATATTCTAGATTCCTGCCAGGATATTATAACAACATCAGCAACATCTCAGGGAAAGACACATAAATCTATCCCTACCAGTGGAGTGACAAATCAACAATTAACTCCGGAATAGACACACACATCTGTTCCAGTACAAAAGGGTTGTGGGGCATACTCCCCCATATCATACGTACAACCAAGTCAGGTACATACTTCTGATTTGAGAGGATATCATCAGCCTAACATGGCCATCTTTCCTGATCAGGCACATACACCTGCTCAAAGTAGCCACATTTGTCAACAAGTGGTTTCCAAGGAGAGTAAGAAGGCGTCTAAGAAAAAGACCCTTCCTGTACAGTCAGGAGATCAAGTGCTAATCTATAACAAGGCCTTGCTCGATGTCGGAGTTCTAGAAGACCTTAGAAAATTATCTGTTGGAATTCAAGATTCTACTCCCTCAGTTCCCAATAGTTGGAACATTAATTCCAATGGTCATCAATAGACACTTCCTCATGATGGCTTGCTTCATGACAATTCGGACGATCTCAATGTTTCATCATCATAAGAGAGCCACAAGAACCCTATGTGTAGTCAAAAGACCAAGGAGCAAGAGAGCTCAACATTTGTTGTAACCCATTATGGTGGTCCTCCCCATGATGATGAATTTTTCTACGAAAGTCCTCTCCCCATTAGTGATTCACATTGCCCGGAAAATGCTTCAGTGGACAATATAGTGCCTAGAAAGCCCTCTTATCTTGAGGCACTTGAAAATGCGAAACCAGTCATGTCTGAAGCTTCATCTCTAGCAGGTGAAATACTTTCTCAATCAGAAGATAGCCCAAGGTGCAGGTCATTGTCCGAACCACCCCTAAGTCATGCATATTCTAGTTTGATCAATGATTTCTCGACCATTCCTGTTGAATCCAATGAAGCAACAAGGAAACACCAACTCTGGTTAAATTAGGTAGAATAATCTTCATCAAATGATTAAGAGGAAATGATGAACATAAGAAAACAACTGGAGAAAGGTGAGGTGCCAGTTATGTTTTGGCCTCTGGCTGACTCTCAGTATAATATTTCAGAAATGTTGATGGAAGATGAAATTCATGATATTCATCTCAACATATGGAAAACTCTTTGTCAGTTGAAAAATAAAGTATTATATTATGATGAATATGAAAATAATCTTAAGATAATATAAGGGTTACAACGTCAGGTTGATTTGGCATCTCTATCCGTCTCTCGATATCCGAAGGCTGAAAAGCAGCAGAGAGATCTTCAAAGTTCATGCATTGATGCTCTAAGAATATTGTGCCAGTTAATTTCCAATTCCTCATCTGGTATTCGTATCAGAGGATGGGGTGTTCATGGAGCACTACATTTCATGGTGCTCTCCAGTCAGCAAAGCCTGCCGAAAATGCTCTCATGCAATGTTATTACCAATGGCCGACCACAGTCAATGGGATTTGTTTGTAATCAAAAGCATTCCAATGAATAGACTTCGACTAGTTCCTCTTAAAAGAATGAATACTGAGATCAAGTTTTTGAATTAATCTTGCATCAAGAAAACTAGAATATTGAACATGCCTCTCGTTTGGAGCAAGCACGTCACCAAATGACAGAAGTGTCAGAAATCATCCAACAGTCTTTTGAACCGGGTGATAAAAGCGGATACAGATTAATGCATCCGGCTAATTTCCAGACTAAGGTTCACACGATCAGGAGGACTTTCAAGAAAGCCTCAGACATAGCATGTCAAGAACCACCACAGCTCGCCAGACTGGGGACTCTTTTAAACCAACCCTCGGAATCAACAAATAGGATCCAAGGAGTTGAGCGAGAATAGCAGGAATAGCCCCAATCCACTGGACTGGGGAGTTTTTTAAATCATCAATCCCCTCCTCAGAAAAATTAAATTTTTTATCGATTGGGGAAGAAACCTCAAGAGGAACGAAGACCCAAATTATCAGGAGATTCCTTCCAAATTACGATTCATCAAGAAGTTCCCGAGGGATTGAATCAACAAAAGGAAATGTCTCATCAAAGACATGAAAGAAGATAATATCACAGAAATTCTAATAGAATGGATGCAATGAGTTATGCATCGATTAATGTCATCAATGACGTTGTTGCTGACCCACCAGATGAGGCTCACTCAGGGGACTCACTTGAAGAGGTTCCTGCTCAAGAAGATGTATGCACCATCACAAATGAAGAAGGTATGTGTACATGATGTCAAATGATTACTCAGAACATAAGTAATCCTTCGAGTAACCCACTTTCCCCTCTCCGAAAAGGATCCAACAAAGGGAATGGAAGGAACCAGGTTAAATATCCTTCCTCTGGAGAAGGTAAATCGCTCTCACTAGAGTAGAGGTTTGCACAAAAGGAGGAAGAAATGAAGGAATTAAGAAGGTTGAATACAGAACTACTTCAGAGTAGTCTTATTCTTAAGCCTGCTGGATTCAGTCAGCCAAAGCAATTTGTTGCAGCTACTGAGATGGATCAAGAATATCCTCCTCTATCAGTACACCCTCACAGGTCCAATCCTATAGGTCAAGTGCCACAACAGTTGGCAGTTCTACCATCAGTTGCAGCGCCAATCGCCACATCTATCCAAGCTCCAGTCATTGCACCTACTCATGTCTAAGTTCAACTGGATGTTTCTCAAAAGTTAATAACTACAATTGAGTCATTAATAGCTCGGTTAGAAACTATGGAAGGGAAGCGTGCGCAAGTTCAACCAGAAAAGAATGATTAACCTGAATGGGTAGATTCAATTTCTCCTCCATCCAGTTTTGGGAACCCTGTATTCCCTATTTTCAATGGATCAGGCGATCCAGAACAACATTTGACGCATTACGTGTCCTGTTGCGATCCTATGATGGGAACTCCGGAGCAGCAAGAATAAGTGAAACTCAGATTCTTCGTGCGAACCTTTCAAGGACCAGATTTTGTTTGGTATACAAGCTTGCAATCCCTGTCAGTTAACGGATGGGAGGATCTTCGCCAAAAATTCCTCCTTCAGTTTAGCTCAACTTTTCCAAAGAAAAAAGTTTTTGATCATACAAACTCTAAGCAAAGGGAGAATGAAAGGGTCTCTGATTTCGTTGCTCGATGGAAGGGATTAACATATTCCTTGAGTTTAACACTCCCTTAAGAAAAATTGTTGCCAATTTTTGTGGCAAATCTGCTTGACGAATTACGCACGCCATTAATCCATGTGAAATACACAGGAAGGTTTCGAGACCTTACTTCAATCGCTCAGCAGATTGAAGATTCCCTTATACTGGCTAAGTCTAAATCTCGAGTAATTCTATCTTCTCCAGGAAGGAGAATGGGTAAAGCATAAACTTCTACAGTTATGTTTAAACAAGCACCAGTACCTATTTTGACCACAAAACCTTCATATTATCGATGGGCTGCACCTTCTGAGCACCAACAACAAAGGCTTTTTCATCTAGACGAGCAAAAAGATCAAAGACGAAAACAATTTGAGGATTTGAAGAGAAAAAACATACTCTTTCCAAAATGAACAATTTCCTGGTTATTTCATTTCGGCTCTCGAAAACAATTTGGTTCAATTTCCAATTCCCAAGAGGCCAAAAAATAAAGGAGATGAAGATCATCCTAATTATTTCCCTTTTCATCAAATGTTGGGGAATCCCATCCGAGAGTGTTTTGTCTTCAAAGACCTCCTTCAAAAGATGGTCGACTCGGGACAGGACACATTGGAAGGCTCCTCAGCCCAGGTAGCATGTGTCACTACTACAGTTCCAGAGGAGTAAGATGAATGACAGTAAGTCAAAAGAAAAACTGCACAAAAGTATGATGATCAGATGGTCACAAAGACAATCAATCGAACTCATGCTATTTTGTGAATACAATTAAGGAAACCAATTATGTCTTCTTCCATGAATGTTTCGGAAAAACCCTATTCATCAAAGGTAAAATCCTCAAAGAAACGGAATGATTCAAAGAAAGAAAAATAATCAGAATAATATGAGTATGTGACGAATCCTATGTTGTCTTTGACTTTAGCGGACATCATGCCATCTACTGCAATGCCACGGGCACCGCCCCACCAAACGGCACAGCCTAAATAGGCTAATCCGGCAAAAGTTTACCCTATAACAATTTGATGAAGAAGGGAGTCACTAACAAGTGGAATGAAAAATGTCAAGAAGAATTCGATATTTTCAATAAATACCTCTTGAGTCCATCGGTACTCATGCCTTCTGTTTAAGGAAGACCACTTATCCACTACGTGACATCTCTAGAGCGATCATTATGTGCCTTTCTTTCTCAAAAGAATGATGCTGGGAATGAAAATAGCCTCTACTATCTCAGTCGAACTATGCTTGAAGTAGAAACCCGATATTCAAGTATTGAGAAGTGCTGCCTGGCATTAATCATTGTAGTTCATAAATTGAGACATTAACTGCAACATCACGAGGTCCAATTGGTATCTGGAAATAACCCACTCAAATTCATCCTTAGTCATCCAATTCTTACAGGACGTCTAGAAAGGTGGGCAGTTATTTTGCAGCAATTCGACTTTCAGTATGTGTCTCAAAAGGCGATAAAGGGCCAAGCTCTATCTGATTTCCTGGATGAACACCCTTCAGTGGAAGACACATCCTCAGATATTGAACTCCCTGATGAGGAAGTCTTCTCTATTCAAGAAAGTCCTCAAGCATGTGACATGTATTTTGATGGTGCTTCCAGAAGTCCAACAGGGAAGAAAATGGAAAATCCTAAATTCCACAAAGTTGTCTTAGGAATTGTACTCATTTCCCCAGAATAGGAAGTGTTACATTTTTCCTTCTTATTATGGGAATGTGGTACCAATAATGAATCTGAATACCACGCTCTTATCACAGGCATGGAATTAGAACTTCAAGCACAAGTGAATCACTTAAAGGTGAAGGGTGATTCAAACCTGGTAATCAAACAAGTCAATGGGGATTATGCCATCAGAAAAGAATAACTAATCCCTTTTGAGGATTAAGTCAGAGAGTTAATGGAGGAATTACCTTTGGAAACGACATTTTCTTATGTCCCAAGATCACAAAATGCTCAAGCTGATGCATTGGCTAATATAGCCACAGCTTTGGCAGATCTAAATTGGGACGAGACAACCATCAGTATTGCCCACCATCGTGCAATTTCACCTTATGTTCGAATTAGAACAGAGGAAATTAATGAAATTAGTCCCATTCCGGAACCGTATGGTCATACTACAGGATGGAGATCACCTATCAGGTAATACCTTCAAAATGAAACACTTCCACATGATAAAGCCGAGAAAGAACAAATCCAGTGACGTGTGGTATATTTTACACTTTATGAGAGCCCAGATCACCTAGAGAAAATTCTCTACAAACGTAGTTTTGATGGAGTTCTCTTCAGATGCATTGATGGTGAAGAGACATTGGATTTAATGAAATAAGTGCATGCAGGAGTCTGTGGTGACCACCAGTCTGGACATATACTATCTGATCAGGTTCGAAGGATTGGATACTTTTGGCCTTCAATGATACGAGATTGTTTCGATTTCACAAAGAAGTTTCATTCATTCCAAGTACAAGATAACTTCATTCATCAGCCTCCAGAGTTGCTTTATACAGCTAAATACTCATGGCCATATGCCACATGAGGAATGGATGTGGTGGGCCCTTACCCTTCGGCTACAGCTAAGTAGATTAAGTATATTCTTACTGCTACTGACTTCTTTTCCAAATGGGCAGAGGCAATACCTCTCAAGGAAGTCAGTTCTAAATGCATTTTAGCTTCATCAAGTCTAACATAATTGCCAGATTTTGTGTCCCTCATACCATATTGATGGACAATGGCAGCAATTTCTGTTCTTCCGAGGTGAAGAAATTGTATCAAGAATGCAACATGAAATCCAACCATTCATCTCAGTATCATGCAGCGGCCAACGAACCGATAGAAGCCTTTAACAAGACTCTTTCAAATATACTGAAAATGATGGGGGATAATGATAAGAGGTCATGGCCTAATAAACTCTTTGATGCTTTATGGGATTCTCGGACTACCACCCGCACTACAACTCGATCAACACCATATTCATTGGTATATGGAACAGAAGCCGTCTTGCCCATTGAAGTTCAACTACCCTCGCTCAGAGTATCCATTTGTGATCAATTATCTACAGATGAACAATATCAAAAGCAATTGAATGAATTGGAACAGTTAGATGAGAAAATATTGTGCACTTTTAACCACTTGGAAATCTATCAGAATCGGATAGCATGAGCATTTAACAAAAAAGATTGTCTTCATTCATTCACTCAGGGAGTATTAGTATTAGTTCTCAGAACTCCAATGATACCAGGAAAGAAACCTCCCAAGCTTGAGCCAAAATGGGAAGGACCATATTCAATACATAGGGTCAACTCCAATGGATCTTGTTCATTAATCTCAATGGATGGAGAACTCATCACTACTCCAACCAATGCCATATTTTTGAAGAAGTATTTTGTATAAACTGCAAAGTCTGTACTATGTCCCTGCAACATGACACTAAACTGTGTGGCACGAGTTCATCCTTGCTATATGACATTAAACTACACGGCAACGGTCCAAACATATGGCCTTAAACTGTTTGTACTTTTGTCCCACATGATGTTAAACTGTAAAAAATCCATTGTCCTAACTACATGATGCTAAAATGTACATGAAGTCACTTAATATGTCCTACATGACATTAAACTGTGTATATATCCCTGCAACATGACACTAAACTGTGAGGCACCAGTTCTTCCTTGATATATGACGTTAAACTACACGAAAACAGTCTATACATATGACCTTAAACTATTTGTACTTTCATCCCACACGACGTTAAACTGTGAAAAAAAGTTCCCTAAATGGTCCAGTATGACATTAAACTGCATCTAGGTCCTACATGACCTTAAACTGCATCATCAACGGTCCATGCATATGACCCTAAACTGTTTACAAGTCCCTTATGTCCAGCAAGATGTTAAATTGTGACGTCCTAACTACATGATGATAATCTGTATAAAAGTCCCTTACGTCCGAAAAGACGTTAAACTACATAATCGTCAAAGGTCCTATATGACCTTAATCTACACCACCGTCCAGCATGACATTAAACTGCACCATCCACGGTCTATTCATATGACCTTAAACTATTCTCACTTTCATCCAACATGACGTGAAACTGTATGGTCCCTTTTTAATCCAACATGACGTTAAAATGTGGAAAAAATCCCCAATGCGTTCAACATGATGTTAAAATGGTGAACTCTTTTTTCCTCACTGCATGACATTAAACTGCACAGTCCCCCACTTTCATCTAACATGAAATTAAACTCTATTGTCCCCATCGTCCTAACTACATGATGCTAAACTGTACAGAATGTTCGTGATACGTCCTACATGACATTAAACTGTATTTTGTCCATACTACATGACACTAAACTTTGCAGCACCAATAGTCCTAACTACAAGAATTTAAACTACATAGTCCCTTCATATGTCTTACGTGATGTTAAACTGTGTATCGTTACGGTTATTGCTACCTCTTGTTTCTCACACCGAGGATGACTCACGTGTGCTTAGAGCAAACCTCAACCATAATATTTTCTCTGGGATGCTAACCATGTGTATGTCCCAACATCATTTTTTAGGTCGTTGTCCCCAAGAACAACTTGATCATTAATTCATTCTTTAATTGAACTGCACAGACATTGATCCTTGCCTTCTAGGATGGGTATTTAGGAAACCACCCAAGGTTCAATCCCAAAATCAATTTCTTCACATCGGTTCACCTCCATCTCATATGATGTTGATTCGTGAAACCGCCCATAGAATCAATATCTTTACATTGGTTCACATTCATCCTTGTTATACGACATTAAACTATACAACACTTTTGTCCATTATGGCAATAAACTACAATATTCTTTGATACCCTCACCTAAGAGGGAACGATTATTTACATTGATTGTTCAATCATGTTTCATCTCAAAGACTACATACATACATGGAAACGCCCAAACCTTTTATATTGGGTTAAACCATCATTGTACTAATGTCCCCTTTCACCCTTCATATGTACAAACTGAATTTGTACAAAGGGTATTTCTTGTACTACGTGGGCTTGATTCCCATCTTTATGGGATACGTAGGAATGTTCGAGTGTCCCTCGAATCCAGACCCAAGTCTTTGGGCCTAAACCCAAATTCCACTTTCAGTCCCTTGGCTGAAAAGTCCCCATGAAAACACACACATTGTATTTCTTACAATGGTCCATGCTCTATGACCCTAAACTAAGATCTCTAATCATTTTTGTCCCACATGACATTAAACTGTAGTTTATGAACTACGTATGGCATGATTCTCATTCTTATGGTATACGTAGTGAAGTCCAACATTTCAATTCAGGACCCAGCCAAAACATGATTATGGTTAGCATTGATCTGTGTATCTCTATATACATTGAACAATACCCATCTTTATGTGTCATAATCCTAGCCTTAAATATTTCCAGATCCTCATAACCCTTTTCATGACTTCTAGTCATAAAAATGTCAAACTTCTGAGAGTTCATTTTCCCGACATTGCAGCATGTGACCATAGGTGGCCTTGCACAAACAGTCTACATAACAGACTTGTTAGCCAAAAGATACTATTATTTGATTATGCAGCCAATTCCCTTAGGTGGCCCTGCATAATTAAACCCCCTAATGGGTTTTCGGATAGTGGTAAGTTCATTCTTGGGAAGTATTCCTCTTTTGTCCTTATTATTCTTAAATAACAGTATATAGGGATCTGCAAAAATATCCTTCCTTAACATATTTGTCCCATATCCTCTTTCATGATCTGAAAGTATTAATGTATATGGTTTATATTCTCCTTCCCTGCATTTGGGTAAGACCTTCCTAGGAGTGATATTCATCCAGTTCTTCGATAATCTTGTTTGGAAATATCTTCTCCATATTCAAGTACCTCCTTCCATATAGTAAACTCTATACTTTGGAAGATTTGATTCTCCATAAACTTTCACTGGATTTTAACACTAGGAAGGTAAATTTCTGAGAGTTCTTTTTCCTGACTATGCAGCACGTGCCCATAGGTGGCCTTGCATAAACAGTCTACATAATAGACTTGTTATCCAAAAGATACTATTTTATTTAACTATGCAGCCAATTCCCTTAGGTGGCCCTGCATAATTCAACCCCCTAAAGGGTTTGTTAAATAATGGTAACTTCATTCATGGGAACTACTTTTTCTAATGCCTTTTAGCTCTTATTCATATCATTCCTCAAATTCAAATATTCTTAAGTAATAGTTTACATATTTTCCCTCATACGTGAGTATTGTACTATGTTTTCATATGTGTTTTCAAGTAATTGAGTCAATTCTAATCCATTTCGGTTAAAGCTATTTCAACCTTAAACATTAGCCTTTGTATGTCCGACGTGCATGTCTTTAAACTGCAAACAAAAGACAGGGGAACTCTGAATAAAAGTCAAGATCCCATCTCACTAAACATACATTTTTGTATGATTTAGGTAACATTGAGTAATTAAATGGTTTGAAGTTTGATGTGTTATTTACATTTAATCCACGTAAAAATCAAACTATGCTTACTAGGCCAATTGACTTAGGTAAAATATATAGCATGTACTAAAAGAGAATGCAGGTACACATGAGTGAAGGTGAATGTTTTTTTTCATTGATAAATAAGCGTTAGAAGGACATCCACATACTAGAGTCTCTTCTATTTTTCAGGAATTACAAGAGGCTTTCAACATAACAATTCATTTGATTTACGGAATCCCGAGCTTCATCAACAACCACCTGTAATTTATTCATTCAACTGGATACAATAAGAGATGTAGTGATACCAGCTCTTCTAGGAACAATTGTAAAAGGATGTTCTTGAGTGCGGTTTGAGAAAATTTTCTGCTGATCAAACAGTGACTCTGTTTCTATCCAAGAGACTTGGATGATGGATACATGGATTTGAGAATGGAGAATTGGAAGTAAAGAGACGTTTGTAGAGTGTACTATTTTTAGATATTTCTCTAATACAATGTTTGTCTTCTCTCCACCAATCGTCAGTGGAAAACATTTCAGCCCATGGGTTTTCCATTTTCATATCTGCAAGGAAATGACATGGAGGAAGAATTTGAATGTTCACACCATTGTTGTTTCCCTTAATGCACAGCATAACCGAAATGAAGGAGTAGCAGTGCAGCTACATTTTAGGTGTATAGTTCTTTGCATCTGGAACATTGACTCCTTGCAGATGACCATGACCATATAGAGGCAATTAGATGCTATATGGGAGATTAAATTGATATTTATTCAAGTACATAGCCAAATATGGGAGAGTGCTATCGCAGATGTCATAGTAATCATGTCCAATTATGTTCATAATTTCATCAATCCTCTTACTATCCAGTTCATATGATGTTTTAATTCCCTTAGGAGCCATTGAATCTGCACAAAACTTGAATAAATTAAACTCTTAAATGGGTTTATTTTACATAAAATTTGTGAAAGAATTCGAAAAAATGGATAAGGAATTAAGGCGCAAAAGTCTAAACATGATGCGAAAGTATTCGTGTGTCGCGCTAGTATTTTACGCACAAGTATAAACTGAGAAAGTACAAATACCTTTACAGTAGCGCAACATCAAGGAAAACACTGGAAAACAGAGCAACCTGCGTGGCTAAGGTGACCTGCGCAGCGAGAGCTCGAAGGTATGATGTCCGGAAATCTGGATGCTTGTACGGAAGTGGGGCCCTCTATTTATATATGTGGTCGGGACCCTGCGCACCGTACCCTGCACGATCAAGGGCCGTATCCCTGCGTGATGCGCACTTGCGCGCCGCCCTCTGTGCCATCAAGACTTGCGTGCCACATTTCCTTTGGATGTCTTCGATTTCCTCATAGTCAAATCATCATTTTCGTTCGGATCCATCTCTGAGGGGGACTGTTGTTGATGCTCCTTTCGTCACAGAATCTAAATATCGGAAAAGGGGAATATCTGAGCTCAAAGTGATTCAACCATTGAAGAAAATATCAAAAATCGACAAACACATGAACACGGGATCAAAAGTACCTGTGCTGTGCAAGTTATATCACTTTCACGCAAGTCCACTTGCGCGACGCCTTATGGTAGCACAAGTGACTTGCGCTACCTAAGTGATAACCGCCTGGTAACCACCCGGGGTCTTATACTGCCTATAAATAGACCCTGTGGGCCCTCCATTCGAGATGTTTTATTCCAGAAAACCCATATTTTAGCTCCCGGTGCCCTAGTCTCTTCTCAAAGCATCTGGAACACTTCTATGGTAATTTGTTACCTAGGACAGAAGATCTAAAGAGGGGGAGTAAGGCCTAATTGTTGAAACTCATCAACACTTGCGTGCCTGAGTGGACAGCCATTAATGTAAAAGGGCCACACTTGCGCGCCGCCTTACTCCTTCCTTAGATCTTGAGCGCCCTTCTTCTGGAAAAACCTCAAGAGGATTCTTAAGGCTTTAATGAAGAGTCTCTCATGTACTATCCTTCTGGTTAACTGTTGCGAAAGTAAACCATGTGTCGCACAGGCATACCTGCGCGAACAGGACCTGCGCGCCCAGGACATGCACGCCCACACAGTACCTGCGCGCATACCAGGACTTGTGAGCCCCTCCCTTTTTGGGTGCCTTTCTTTCCCATTTCAACCCTCTTAATCCATTACACCTTTCTTATTCAAGATCGAGTCTTCAGGACACTCTTCAAAGCCATTTATGGCATGATTTGATGATTTGACTTCCTTATCTGAAAGAAATTCTGTGTTATATCTCTCAAAATCTAGTGATTTACATATCTTTATGTCACTAAAGATTGAGAGTTCATTCATTCAACCTCATCCTTTAATATGAGAGAATATATAACCTTGGTCTCCTTATCCGGAATAATCCCCAGTCATAAGTTTTCAAATCTGGGAATCCTCTTTATGAGTAAGCCCCAAGTCCCTTAATTTTTTGGGCATCCTCTTAGGAGTAAGCACCAGATCCACTAACATGGGATTCCGTTTCAGGAGTAAGCCCCTGTTCCCTAATTTGGGCATTCTCCTCAGGAGTAAGCCCCAATCCTTAATCCTTAACCTGGGCCTCCTTTTTCCGGAGTAAGTCCTATTCATAATCCCTTAACCTGGGCATCCTTTTTAGGAATAAGCCCCAAGTTAGAGTATTCAAAATCTCCATGAAGCACATATACCTTTATGGACCATGTTCCTGGATTTCTTCCCTAAAGTAAATCCTAACCTTCAATTATCTGGGCAGTCATGCATACATACGCCCCACATTATTTCTTATGATTGCATCTTTCATGGCACAATTGTCTATTTTTTTACCAATACCTCTTGTTTCTCACACTGAGCTTGACTCACAAGAGATTAGAGAGTAAAAGTAATTGTGACATCCTTTTTTGAGCCATCAATCATAAAAATCATACTCCATTACTCGAACTACGTGGGTTCTGATTCCTTTTCTAAACAATGGATATGTAGGTAGCCCGTCTACGGGTTAGATCCCAACTCTAAAATAATCCATGTCCTTCGGAATGACAATAAACATCAAGTGCCCCACTGAGGGCTTTAAAACCAGTATGGTCATCATAATGACCAATAGACTTCTGTATAAATGTGTCGAAGGGTACCATTGACCAAGAATATTTAACAAATACAGATGATTCTCTATCGTTGAAGAACCTCGAATACATACAAAAGATTATCTAAATTTCCTACATATTTAATCATTGATTGTTAGATCTGAATGGAAGCTCATTTTATACTTGGTAATTTAATAAGGATTCACTAACATAACTTAAATCTATAAAGAGAGTCCCGGAGTAGACAATAATTCCCCTAAAAAAGGTATGATGATTCCGACCTCCCATCATCTCAACCAATGCAAATTACTAAGCCTTATCAGTCCACAAACTAATGAGCACCTACCTTTAGAATGTGTGTCCGAATGGATGTGAAATCATTGGATGTTTCCGGTTCTACGAACAAACCCTTTAGAAACCGATCAGAACGTTTGATCCTCCCATCAAGGTGGTCATACCTAGATTCTGAGGGAAACAATCATTAAATACACATTATTTTTTTACCCATATCTATGCCCAAGATTTATCCTTGACTTCATTTGTCAGTTGTCTCCATGAGAGTGGGCTGACAGGAATGATGCCAGAGTATATGGCAAGCGTCGCTAAAAAACTCTAACATTGCTACCATGATTTTATAATTATGTGAAAATCTTCATTGTATTCCAACATCGACTGCGTGTGGCTATTCCACACCGAACGCATTTGTGTATGCCCCCACCCCCACCTCTTATTAGTAGAAGTATCTATTATGAATGAAAAATTTTATTTTATCAATATATGTTATAATGAAAATAAATAATGGTGTAAAAATTTGTTAGGGTTGTATAAGTATAGATGCAGTAGTATGATCAATGGGCATCACTAGATCTGAAGAAACATAACAAACAACCTCTACATATGGAGTGAGTCCCAATTTATGCTCCGCTGGGACAGACTCCAGTGGATTAATGTTGGAAGAATATGGAATATAAAAGCCCAGAGAGATCAAAGCAGTAGTAAAAGAAGATGACTGGGATGGCTGGGCAAATGCTGGATGTGGAGTTGGAATCATAATCGGATATGAAACATATGGGTGGGGAGGGTCCAAAGTAAATTTTGTTGAAAACATGGGAGGCCTAAATATCTTGTGTGTCCCAAACGACACATCGAGATCAGAATTTATGATTGATGGTATGTTAGTGAGAGGGGAAGAGTCTAATACGGTACG
Source organism: Viscum album (assembly GCA_963277665.1). Lineage (NCBI taxonomy): Eukaryota > Viridiplantae > Streptophyta > Magnoliopsida > Santalales > Viscaceae > Viscum > Viscum album. The sequence goes on from OY728140.1 coordinate 1,880,176,477, forward strand.
CTGACCAGATCATCTTGCTCCCGTACCACCCCCCCTCATACGAACACCCCCAGTACTGAGACCACTACTCAGCTGCTCTTCAAATACGTGTCTCATAATAGATGGATCCTGAAGAAATGTTTAACAAAATTAGTCACATGAAATTATATATAATTTAAATAAATATATTTGAAATAAAATACTCCCTGCAGGCACTAGTGGTGGAATGCCCAGCTCCGTCATTCAACGATTTTTGTCCATAATTTTTTTATTTCACCTCTCTTCAATTGTTTTTATTTAATACATTTGAAAACAAATATCGATGTATATAGAAGAAGATAACTAATGTGTAAACCAAAAATCAAAATAAATGATAGTGAATTTGGGGATTCATGTATAATTAAACAAACCATTGTTTTAGGTGATCTTGAAAAAATATATAACGAAGTCAATAAATCCTAAAAGATGTAATAATGAAATTTAATTTTTAGACGGATTATTATTTACTAAGTGTCATTAGACTATTAAAATCATGGAACATTGGGTCTAACAGATTCATAAGTGGAAAATAAATATCCAAAATTAAAAAAATTAATTTCTTTAGCTCAGTTAGATGACGCAGGTTTCAATATTAAATCAATTTGAATAGAACCATCTTTATCAACCCAACTACAGGTAAACCAAAATAATTGAGAACATGAAATGATGATTTTATATATTTTCCACCACAACTTCAGGTTCACTATCAACTATGATAATTGCATTATTGGAGTCAACAAAAGAAATAAATGGATTGGTTCCAATAGAAGTAGGGATGGTTTCAATTCCATCATCATCGTCATCTAATTTATGTCTTGGAATTACTTCCACTATGACACAAAATTGAGGTTGAAGTTGGTCGTTGTCACAAAAAACTTATCTTGCCATTGATGCTAATACATATGGTTCTTCGGTAGAAAGAGTGTGATTCATATTAATGACTTGAAATCCATAATCATCAATAAATGTTCTCAGTCTCGTCATTGAATCAAACCAATCGCATTTCATCATCGTGACTCATCCATGAGTGTAAAAATCCAACATTAATATTTTTTCAATGACTCCATAATAACCCACATTTAAATATTGAAGTCTACTATCTAATGCACTACCAAAACTATCTATTGTGGCAGTAACCATAATACCACCATGTTTTGTTCTCATGTTCTTTTCTCGTTCAGTGACAATAAATTTGTACCCATTGATAACAATTTATTTACAATCACGAACAATGATATTTTGATTAAAATCCCTAGCTCTTATTTTCATTAGAGACAGATTCAGGAGGAAAACTCAATACCTGCAATATAAATGAATATTAAAATTAATTAAATATTTATTCAATTATTTTAAAAAATATAATTTTTCCAATCAAATTTAACCAAGAATAAAACTCTTTCTATGAAAATTCTGCTTCCTTATCAAAGATAAAGAACAATGCTATCTATTTATTATTGTTTTATGATCCCAGTAGATAAAAAATATGAATAGTTCATCAGATTAATATTTAAGACATACATATTCAATTTAGTTACCTGATGTATTCATCGAACAAATCACAGTTGAACAAGACTATGCGATGTTCCATCTTCTACTATTCAAAGATTAATATCATCAATGTATAAGATCCAGGAATTCCACCTGTTTGAGGAAGTGATGTAAAATTGGGTTCAATTTGGTTATAATTTTTTTCTTCATTTATCATTAGTCTGTTCATTCATGTAGTGAGATTAGACAAATAAATTGAGCATAAATCCATACATTCTTGAGCCTAGTAACCGTTCAAGATAAAACCTTCAAGATAATTCCGGTTTCAGAAATAATAATTTAATGCTTTTATATTTATTTCATATGGATATATCCAATGAAAATAAAGAGGTCTTATGAGATGTATTTTAGTGGAAATATGGATATTAAAATGAAAAATTAATTTGAAAATAAATGGGGAAAATATTTTATCCAAATTACCCAAATATAATGGGGCATCTGTCAAATTGTTTTGCAAGAACGACATGGAAAACTTCTTATCACAATGATCTCTAAAAAAATGGAACAACTGAATAATAGTCAACCTAAAATTAGTGGACAAAAGATGACATATTTCTATTGCAATCAACTCATGCAGAAGAACGTGATAATCACGAGTCTTCAAATATTTTAGCTTCAACTCTCTTCTGTTTACCTGTTTAGATACGTTTCTTGAATAGACATCGAGAACTCTTATAGTCTTTAATACTTCCATAAATTGTTTTTTTCATAGGTTTCATCACATTAGAAGCACATGGAACTAGCCATTTAATTTCACTGATACGCACATGATGCAATTGTGGTCTGATTCCCCATTCCACCAAATCATGCCTAGACCGTAAATCATCTTTTGCCTTTCCTATAACATTTAGAAGTATCGAAAGCAAAATTTCACATATATTCTTTTCAATGTACCTTACATATATACAATTACATATCAAATAGGTTGACCAATAAAGAATAATACAAAAAGATAATCCTCTTCCTCAAATTGTAACAGGTTTCAGTGGAAACATTCTTTCTCTTTTCAGATTTAATTTGGCCCTTACCAAATGAAAAAACAAAATCTTACAATTCATTAAGAAGTCAATTACAAAAATATGCTGAGGTGGATCTTTCGTCTTTTTGGTATTATCAAATAATTGATGATTATTTTTATATGGATGGTTAATTGGAAATAATCGTTGATGTTACATAAACCTGAAACTACATCGATGTTTCAGTCTTCTAGATCTTTTATTCTTCGTACAAACATGACATCATTGTTTTCCCTTCTTGCTCCATCCAGATATCATTTCATAATCCGTAAAATCATTGATTGTCAACATAAGAGTAGCACACATCGGAAATATGTCTTTCAAATATGCATCGTTTGTGGGCACAACCACATACCAAAGAAATTTTAACTCATTTATTAAAGGATTCATGTATATGCCAATATCAAAAAGTGATCACAACGGCCAGATATGAGTATAATCCTGAAAGTGAAAGGGTTTTTCATACACAAGCATAGAGGGAAGATTGTAAATGTGTATAAAAACCGGTCTTGTGATGTGCAATGTATGCATCTACCCAAACGAATTAGAACCATCGCATGATAGAGCCAGCCTCACATTATGGACTTCAGCTGCAAAATCCGGATATCGAGAATAAATTATCTTCCATACAAATCCATTAGTAGGGTAAACCAACTCATAATTAGTCTTCATTCTCTCTGTATCAATCCATCTCATTTTTATTGATATTTTATTAGACCTAAAAATATTTTATTGTCTGATGATCAATGGAATGCACCACATTAATTTTTGTGGCACGCGGGATGGTGTTCCTTCAGATTTTGTCTTCCAGCGTGATATTCCACATTTTATACAATCATTTCCTTCATCGCCTTCCTCCCAGAATAAACTGTATTATTTTGGCCATGCATGAATTTTGTTTCTTAAAAATCCATGTTTCTCGAATAACATCCCTTCCATGTAGTGTTTTGAGGGAATATCTACATCATATGGAATTAAATCCTTCAATAAGGTAAGAATATAATCGAATGCTGTATTAGAAATCTCACACAGATTTCCCACGAAACAATTGGATTAAAAATTCATGATTTTTAATTTTATCACACAGTCGATATACTAGAGTCATGGGAAGGCTGTCCACGAGGGTGACTGGGCTGTCCAGCTAGTTCTAGGGGGTGGGGGGGGGCTCCAAGGGTGGTTGGGGTGGGGGTGGCCAGGGGTTATGAGGTGTCTAGGACAGCCCACCAACCCCCCTTGGATAGGCCACCCCCACTAGAAATCCACCCCTCATTGGACATCCAATACCCCCTCTCCCACATGGATAGCCCCCCCAGGGCATCCCACCCTCTTCCAGGACACCCCACACAAACCAAACATAAAAAATACCCTTTAGCCCACTAAAAAAACCTAAAACAAACCATTTTCCCTTGCATTAATCAAACCCCCTGAACAAACCATTTTGGATGTATAAAGTGTATAAAAAAACATAAAACAACTTACTAATTCTAACACCACTAATTATAATTTACCTGAACAACAATAATTCTAATTTACTAGAAATGAAAACAAAACATAAAATAAATATAGGATGAATAGTAAAACTGACATACTAATTTGAAGTGTAGAAATAAAATTGTGTGATTGACGTAGATATTCATCTGGAAAGTGTTTTGAGCCCTATAAGACTTCAGGAGGAATTCTGGATTTGGTCTGTAGTCAGGCGTACTGGGAGCTGGGGTGCTGGGTATTTGGGGGAAAATATTCCCAAAGGTTTCTAAAAAATGTTGGGAAAGCCTCTCATTACCAACAGCTTATTAAAACTATTGTTATATGTTAGTGGATGTTAATATTTTCCAACGGTTCTATCGAAACTTTGGGAAAGCTTAACCATTTTAACACATTGGCTAACGGTTTGAGAAATGTTTTGGCGAAGGTGGATTTTTTTACAGTATACCAATGGTTTCTATGAACTTTTTGTATATATCCGTTGGGAAAACCACCATTTCTAGTAGTGAATTATGATGGTATATCCATGGAATTCATGAACAAGATAACACTTACGTCCAACATCCATGATTCCATCTAGGTGATCATTGACTAACTCAACATGTATGCACACTTCCCTCCCATCTGAGAGCTGGGATCAATAGAGATCCTGGGACACCACAACATAGAGTATATTTTACTACATCACTGGGTGCCATTGATGATCATATCAGATCATGATGCTCGTTTGACATACTACTTGTGTAAGTGATTAGAAAATCCATTCAGGATTCATCTACATTTGTGCACCACCTTCCATCCTTGGACAGATAGTCAGATGGAGTGGACCATAAAGACACTCGAGGATATGCTTCGTGCTTGTGTTCTTGATTTTATCCATTGTTGGGAAGACCACTTACCACTGGTGGAGTTACATTACAACAACAATTTTCACTACATTGTCATCATGGCTTCGTTTGAGGCCTTCTACAGGTGACCGTGCAGGTCACCACAATGAAGGACAAACCTAGAGGAAATAGCACTTATGGATCCAATGTTGGTACAAGCTACCACGAAGAAGGTCCAAATCATCTAGGGAAGGATGGATAATGCATAGAATCGAAAAAAGTCATATGACTAAAAAATATAGAGAGCATTGGGGTTTAAGGAGGGAGACCATGCATTTCTACAGGTCTCACACCGATAAGGATTATAGGGGTGTGGCTGGGGTAGTAAAATATCTTTGAGGTTCCTTAGAACTTTCCAGATTCTCAGAAGGGTTGGTGAGGTGGTCTATCGTCTAGATCTTCCCCAAAATTTGCACTGGGTGCATAATGTTTTCCTTGTGTTATAGATGAGGACGTACATGCATGATCCATTCCACGTTATTGACTGGAGAAAACTAGACATTGATCATGGTGCATCATTTGTAGAGTTTCTGGTGTAGATATAGGATCCAAAGAAGTGGGTCCTTCATAACCGGTTGATTACTCTGGGGAATGTTTTTAGTAGCACGAGAACCTATAGGTGAATTCATTTGAGTGGAAGGCTTAGATATATTCCTAGTTCCCCATAGGATCGCCTAGTTTTTTTAGCTTGGGGGGGGGACTACCAATGCTGGAGGTAATATAAAGGCCATAAAATTCCTTAAAATTTTTTTATAAATTATTTTTGATTATTACGAGTCTGAAAAAATTAAAGGTGCTTGATTCTGAGGCCCGGTGTGCCTGAAATGGAAGTTCTAAAATTTTTTATGGTATGTTCGATAAATGTGTGAGCTACATTTTCTACCATTTGAACATATGTTCGGATTAAAAATTGGAGGGCACTATTGAATCCAATATGCCAGGATTCACCTAAGGGAGTCTTAACATCGACCACAATAGGTCGGCTGAAAAATATTGTTTTACGGCTTTTGGAAAAATAATAAAATAACCAAAAAATATTATTTTATTTATCTACTAATTTTTTAGCTAAAGTGGTGGGACTGCTAGGTTGTCAAGCCATTTAATGGATTGACTCTTCTACTTCGTAACCAAACTGTTGAGTGTTAAGATGTTCATTAATTGAAACTAATTAATGAAGAAGATTATATCTTATGATACGTTAATCAATATTCCCCACTATTTAAATAAAGCATGTGGTTTTGTTTTTGACACGGATGTGTGGATCCTTTGATGAAGTACTGCAGAGTCATCCACCAATGATGAATGGAGGTTTGCACGACAACATTGGAGGAATCAATCTAGAAATGATGAACACCAATAGCTTCAACGAACATGGATTCTTCTTCCCCAACCACGACGCAACCTATAAATTTTAGGTAGGGTTTGTTTTTAAATTTAATTAAATTCTCTATAAAATCTCTTGTTCTGGAAATAAATGTCAAATGCAGATCAACCAAAATGAGTTGATCTGTGATTCATCAGAAATTGCTGGTGGTTTATGTTGGATTATTGCATAGGTTTAGTTGATATTTTATGATTCAATTACTACCTTCTAGATAAGATGCTAACGTGGAGGGCATGCACCAAACGAACGAGACATGAACCCTCCACTACTTAGGTTTTGGTAGCATTCTTTGGGGTCATATTTTCCAATGGATGGAATCCAGAATCTAGGAGACACATAGTGAAAATAACAACCAGAAAGGCCAGTAGGTGAATTGGGAAGGGAAACCGGACTACCGAAGCTCACCCGATGGCCCACAAAAGCCCCTCCTACATGGAACCGGTGACGTCAACCGATGCTGGTGTGTGGCAGGGGTGACTGGATATCACCGACCATGGAAGAGAGTGGAACTCAGAGGTTCCATGGTGGCAGCAGGGCAGTCTACGTCGGCCGAACGTAGAGGTATTTGGGTGGCGCGCCTTCACACACTGAGGATATTGGACGCAGCTTCGAAGCACTGGCTGTGGGGGACCTGTGCCCCACAGGTCATGCAGACAGTGGGGCGGAACGATTTGGCACTGACGATTGATGAACCCAAATAGATTTCTCATATGGGAAGGTGTGCAGCCACCTGGCTGTCGGACTGCGCCAGCAACCTGGCATGGTCACTTGATGGTCCGTGCCCGGCCTTGGAGAGCTTTGATGGGTCACCCGATATGCCTCACTAAGCCGAGGTGGGACATGCAGGTCTGCATCACAGTGGGCCTAGCCCATGGCCCAACCCCCTCGAGCTGGCCCAGCCGGTTTGGGTTATCCTGGGTCGGGTCGGTCCAGACCATGTCGGGTGGCCGAGGTCAGGGCGGGTCGGGTCGATCTGACTAGGTTAGCCCGGACCCGAACCCCTTTTCAGCCAAGATACACATAAAAGTAAATATCTCACAAACCAGATGTCTGGTTAACAAACCTTCTATAGTGATTATATCCTTGGAAAGATATGGTCATTTTGAGATACCCCACCTATGTTTTGAAGAATGTTGGAGTATGGTTGGATTGAGTCAAACCCAAATCCAACTGGTCCCTTGGTCCTAAAAATTCTTTAACTCACAGACCCAACATCTGATTGATGTGCCGTCTATCACATTGTGTCCCTTACAACATGGTGTTCCTTTGGGTCAATTATTTCTAGAATTTTGCAGATGTAGAGGTACATCTGATATCTTGAGTAGAAGATACAACAGAACTCATGTGTACTGGGGGCATGAAATCCTATGGCATACTGCCAATTTAATAGAGACCTTGTGAGGATCAACATCATTGTGACCCTGTGTTAATCAACATCATATCTTCCCTATTTTCATAACAATCACAGCGAACCTGTGTGGATCAGCATAATAGATACCCTATGTGGATTAGCATATTAGCAACCCTTTGTGGAACAATGTCATAACTAAATTGTGGGGATCAACATCATAGAGACTCTATATAGATCTGCATTCTAGTGACCCTGTGTGAATAATTAGTGTGCGATCTGACAAGGTCCTTCTGTAGAGATTCCCATCATAGATCAGTGACATAAAACACTGTGTGGATTTAAAATGGAACAATTATTTCATGGTTTAGTTATGGAAACTTCATTATGAAACAATATTATGTATCTTAAGACTAATCATATTTATTCTTGTCCTCTGAGTTGTATACATGGATTGTTCTGAGTCTTTTTCTTGTGCTTTGTTATTTAGATCATTCATTGTGATTTTTCCTTTGTGGAATTATTATAGTCGTTATTGGATCTTGGGGTCCCTATTGGGTATTTTTATACTCACACATGCATGAGATTCTCCCACAACTTGTAGTGTCCTGTGATGATGATGAGAAGCTTGGTTGAGACTTAAGGAGAAAAGACCAGGTGGTTCACGGAGGTCAGTGGTTAATGTGGAGAACTGATAAAACTAGTTTTACATAACCTTCATGTGTGTTCCTTGGTAGATGTTCTTACGAGTTGTTATCTATTGTAGTATTATCTGTTCAGTTGTGCTTGTTTTGATATCCCTTTACATTTGGTACACACTTTAATATAGTAGTTTTACTACGTGGTTGATATCTTTATGTGTTCTTGGTCTGTGTGTTTAAAGGATTAAGGGAAATGCATTCTCAATTTTAGGGATATTGTTTTTCAGTGCTAGTCACCAACCCCTGGCCAATGGAATGCAGGCTTGGGGTAGTCAAGGCATGGGCCTCGAGGGACAGGTCATGACAATAACATTAGTATCCTAATTATAAATATATTTTATTATATAGGTAAACTTTTATCCATCCCCACATCTATCAAATGGGTGTTTTATTATATTAAATTTATAATAATTAATTAATTATTACTCATTATGATTGAACACATATGAATGAAATCAGACCCGAGGTAGGGGTTTCTCATTGCACTTTTACTTCTGTGAGTCATATGTCATATTAAATACTTATTTATTTTGTGGGGGTGTATATACAAGCCATAAATGACTTTTTTTACATTTTAATTAATTTCTTTGATAAAAATTTCCATATGAGTCCCTTTAATTCACATGAATTATGATTCCAATATAACCATGATGTAAGGGTTTTTTTCAGAATGTCATTATCATTCATAATTATATAGATTTATGTCACCACTGGAGAAATAATTATATATTTTTATCATAAAACCAACATAATGTATTCACATTCTCTTAATAATATGAATTTAACATTTCCCTTCCAACTTCATTTATTTAATAAATCCTAAAATAAATAAAATAAGGGAAATAGACATGATTATCACTCTGGGTGAAAATCATTTAACATTGATTTACATGTTTTCTAAAAAAGATTGAAATTTTATTAATACTATCATTTGACTTTTGAATGTCATATTAAACCATGTTTACCTTTTAGAAAACATACTTTTAAAGGAATCATCTTTTTTTTAAATAATAATTATTGTGAGTCTTTACAGTTAATGTGAAGAGAATATTAATATTAAAATAATTAGAATGTATATAAATACAGCCCAAATAATTTATCATTACTGTATAGAATCAATAAAAATTTTACCTTATTATATTCAATGAAAAATGTTTTTCTCAAATTCTATATAATTATTTTTTCAAAATTGACACTTAATGTGAAATGGTTATTCTACTCACGAATGTTTTTAATGAAATTTTTATAGAATTACAATTATAGAATGAAAAGAAACCTTATTTTAATTATTTTCAAAAAGGTATATTTTTATTAAAATACCATATTTATTATTTCTATATATTTTTTATGAATATTTTTAACATGGATGATTTATTTTGGATTTTATATCTATAATAGTCTTATTGTTCTATGATTGTTTGTATTGATTTGGGAATGTATTTATATATTTATTATTGTAGTTTTTCAATATTAATTTTTCCATTCATTATTTTTCAACCCATTCAAAAGAAGAATTCATTAGAATTAGAATGTGGAATGAATATTCTCCTCGATCCCATTTATTCACTAGGCATTCTTTTGAGAGAAACCAAAATTTGATTTTTTTTAATAATTTAAGCATTTATATAATATGACTTCACAAAAGGAATTGATGGTACGATTATATGTCTTATATTATTAATTACCTCATATGGTATAAGTTGTTAGATTTAATGTGACTATTTGATTTATTTTGATATCTATGGATATGTTTCATTATTAAGTGATTATTTAATTGAAATTGGTTTATCATCATTTTTTCTAGATTTAATTTTATCCATGATTGATATATTGAGTTAATAGACTATGTTTTTAGTGAATTACCTATTCATATTGATTATGCATATTTATTCAGGATAAATTTTTTTGTAGGCATACAATTACAATCATTTGAGATTAATTATTTTTTAGTTTTCCTTTATGTAGGATGTTATAGTAATTATAATGATTGGTATGAAATAATATGGTATAGGAATAACAGAGTTCTGATGAATAATAACTTTTTTGTATATTATATTTTCAAATGAAATTTAAAAATGATGTTTGTATAATGTTACTAATTACTACTAAAGTATTTTTTCCTTCATGATTTGTTTCCTTGCTTCTTTCTTGAATGATATAATGTAACCACCAACTATAGGATATTTAGGTTAGGTTCATTATTTTTGGTAGTATAGGATCTTTTATTGAAAACACAGGAAATAGATTTATCAAAAAAAATATTATAAAATATATCATTATGTCTAATTTTGAGGATAGGAAATAAGTATATGATAATATCACAAAATATTGGTATTTTAGATACTATATTTATACCCTAAAAATACATTACCACGTATGTATAACATGTGAATGTTAAATGGGAACAATTTTACCTCGGGGTAAAGAATAGAAAATGGAACGTTGGGTTTTGATTGATCATCATATGGTGAATGAAAATGGGCCTTTCTGTAGGACTATTTTGAAACCACTAAGGGTATGATTAAGATGATTCAAATTTTCTTTATAAAAAATATTGAATTATTTGGAATCATATTTATGGTTTGGTAAAATTCTCAAAGAAACCAAATTTATGATTATGAGATTAGATATTCATATATATTTCAATTAATGATAATGGTTTCACAAGTTATGTAATTATAAATTATGTTTTATAATAGAATGATATAATATATTTTGATACATTATTTAAAATTGTTATTTATGTAAATCATATAAATGAATATAATCTATGTAGGGATTTCAAAATGTAGTAGGATTATAAAACGAGACAAGAAGTAGCACCTGGATTTGAATATTATATTAATATACTGAGGATGATGAATCCAGTTATGAACAATAAACATACCCCTATGGAGAATTTAACAAATCCACAGTGTGGTGTAACATTTTTTTAAAAAAAAATCATTATAGAACTCAATAATTTAATGGGACTAAAAATATATTTATTGGTGAGTAATAGATATGTTCTTATAGAAACTATTTTTCACATTATGATTTAATGAAAGGAAGAATACATTTATCAAAATTATTCATCTAAAAGAGGATATAGATCAATAGTGGAAATTAATTCAAAACAATAATGATGAAGAAGAAATATAAAACATTGTGTAATAGTATTAAAAGTAACACTTCATGGATAAGAATTTTTTCCTCTTGAAAAACATGCCAATATGGAGATACAATTCTTGACATGATATAAATGAATGATAATAATATCACTATTTATTATGTGAAATTTACTTGGTCTGTAATATAAGTTATCGACCACATATATAATCCAAAGAGAATTATCGAACATTTTCTAATAGGCTTATTCTAATCCTTAATGATTAAAAAGTCTCCAAAACGTTCTCATTAAACTAAATTATAGTATCACATATAATCAATATTGATAAATAATTCTCACTATATTATGGTATATAAGTAATTAAAGTAATGAAAATGGCAGTTCTATAACTCTAGAAATGGAAATATTGTAAAATAAAAGAAATGATGAGTGTATCTTCATTATAGTAATAAATATGAAATGAATTCTTGTGGGATATTCTTTCTGGGAATGAGAGTTTTCTATGTGGATAAAGAGAAATTACCCTGTGGTAATGGTTAAAAAGGAAATAATAAATCTAATAATGTGTAATTATTCTACATCAAGGATATGGGCCCCAATTAAATTTATTATCCTTATGGTCAATGGAATTTTCACTAGAAAACTCCTAGCGAGAAAGGAAAAGATTATGCAATATAAACAGCAAAGGATGAGGTTCCTAATTTTGTGGTGGAAATTTCAATAACAATATATTTATAATTCTATAATTATATATTTGATTTTGGATCTATAAACACATTTATATATATCAAAAAATTACATGGAATGTATAGTTCTTCCTATCACTATAAGAATATTTTGTTACTCAATACTCATACAGGGATTCTCTTTACAATAAATTCGAGTCAGGAAGTTCCCATAATTTCACACAAAAATGAACTATTATCAGAAATCATTATTATAGAGAATGTTTATTTTGATTAATTCTTTAGAATGTATTGAGTTGAAAAATATTATGAAATAATATTCAGAAAATAGAAGAAAATTATTATTCATGAAAAATATTAGTAATTATTTTACTTTATAAGGGAGGATTCATCATTTGAGTTATGTTTTTTAACTACCACAATTATCTATTCCGAATGATACACTTTTTATATAAGTCAATAATAAATTTATCGATGAAAATAATAAAATTATAGATTTTCATATTTTTGAGGAATAAATTAATGTATTTAATGAGGAATTATCTAGAAATCCATGATATTGTGAAGTTTATTTTTTCTATTGATTAAATATATAATTCAAGATCATTATAAATTACTCACTTTGGAATGCCCACATTGGAAATTATAGAGTTCATGAAACAAAAAACAGGAGTTGTGTTAAGGAATTTAGGCACCCAAATGTTTCAACTATGTAAGCCCCTATTAATTTCATTATAATGAAACATTGATCTATGAAGTGGTTCATTTATTATTGGGAAATTATTTTAATTATGATAAATATCATGTAAATTTTCCTAACAATTATAAATTACTCAATAAACATAATGGAGCTCAATATTTTTCAAATATAGATTATCACTATGGGTACTATAAATTATGATAAATGAAAAAATAAACTAAAAATATAACATTTCATTGAGTAATGGAATTTATAAATTTATAGTAATTCAATTTTGGATTGATTAATCCACCATCTATATTCATAGTTGTAATAGAAATCGTTATCAAGGAAAATCATGATAAATATTTTGTGGTGCTAATTAATGATTTTTTTGTGTATTTTAAAAGATATAAAGACCATAATATTAATATGTAGAACATTATTAATACTCATAAAATAAAAATTTTATATTGAGAATATAGTGACTTTGAATTTTTCATTAAAAGTAATTTTTTTAATAGATATATATCTTATAAAAATAGAATCTCAGTTGATCGTGAGAAAATTATGGCAGCCATTAAATTTATAATATAAATGATGATAATAAAAGAATGTATCTTCATTGGGATGGTAGGTTATAGATGGAGACTTTTTCAAGAAAAATTATTGATTTTCAAACCCATTAACCAATATAACATTCAAATGGAATGAGTTTATATGGACATATTAATAAGTTGAATATTATGTAGAATTCAATAAGATATTAGTGAATGACTACATTTTGGAACCATCATTATGAAATTATGGATTTGTCATATATTGTGACATATTGAAAAACATGAATTGGTGTGTCCTTATTGATAAGAAAAATGTTATTTCCAATTAAAAATGGTTCAGATAGATTCATGGAAAAAACAATATTTAAAATAAATATGTGTTTACAGCACTATTATTTTCATCGATGAAACTGAGACACTATATCTATGGAAGAAAATGTGAGTTATACATATATCATAATATATGTTGAAAAATATTTTCTTATAATTATAAAACCATCAAAAGAAGGTTTCTATTAGAGATTTTTTAAGATATTTATTTCATGATAAATTAACTCCTTGGGATGAAAAATAAGGAATCATATGCCATAAACATGATATATCATAGATTCAAGACCAATATATGGATTAAAATTGACCATATATATATATAATAAATATATATCTGGTAATTATTAATTAATTTTTATTTTAATTATATTTACAATATATTTCTAAACTATCATTATTAGAAATTATTGCATGTTCTCAACCGAATGATGATAATATTCAATATATGACTAAAATAGAGAATTATTGGATATTAGAAGAATAAATATATTAATATAGAACTAAAAAACATGGGAAAAAATATTTTTTACATATATAACTGATATGAAGAATAATATTTTGTATTATTCTTAAAGACCAAAATTTTCAATTTAACATAGTATCACTATAATGTATAGATACTTGAATGAAATATGTTTTTTATTAATACATGATGAATAAAATTAGTGATAATGTGATACTATTTTTTGTTTTTATATAGCTTTAGAATGAGATACAACATCCAATTAGAGTAATGTAAACTCTATGCATTCCTACATGGAAATGGGATGACATTATAATAGAAATTTTCACTAGATTACCACTAAATCTGAGGAATTATGTAATATTATATTTTTTATTGATGACCTCACCATATCATGAAATTTAATCACAATAAGAGATCATTTATCTCTTGAGATCCTTTTATGAATCTATATTAAATAATTTTTTATGACTTCGTGGTGAACATATATCAATTGTGTCTGATCATGATCAATGATTTAGATAGAAATTTCGGAAAAGTGTTAAAAAAGATCTTGATACTGAGCATTATTTGAGAACGTATTATCTGCCTCATGCATATGGATATTCTTAATGAATTATAAAATCATTAAAATAATTTTTGATTTCACTCTCTCAAGGCAATTTAGATATATGAGATCAATATTTTTTGTGGACTTATCTATAATAATAATTTCATTTAGAGTACTCCAATGGTGCTGTAAGAATAATTATATAGAAATAAATCTCTATGATATTGTGATAATGATGGAGAAAGTAATCCTAGAGAAAAATATTATATGGAGTGGGTAATTATAAAATTAATAAATTTTAAAACCCTTATCAAAGATTCTCTATATGGAAAAAGATATAATATTATAGTCATTGGAATGATTCGTAATTTCAAGTGGGAGATCATAGTTTTTGGAAGATATCTCTAGTGAATTATATTATAGGGATTTATACACTTAAATAATTACCTACATATATTATTAATTTAAAAATACTTTATAGAAATGGGCTATTCAATTTCAAAATAACAATTCAATGAGTTTCTAAAAACATACATGATGTGTTTCAAATATACCTAATAAGGAAGTGATGGATAGACCAAATTTTTATTCCCTCATCTAATAAAGTATAATTAGAATGTGATATATGTTTCTGTGATGATCCAATCTAGAATCTTTATAATAGGGAACATGTGTAGAGGAATACAATGATTCAAAATTTGAAGGTATAATAGAGAAATGATATGATACAGGGGGTGTTGGGGGATGTTTGCAATGTTATGGTGAAGATCTACACAAATAAGATAATTATATGACATTATGGAAATTTCATGGATGATTTTTTTGAAGGAAGTAAAAATTTTACACCTAGAGACTACACAATATATTTACTTTAAAATATATTTACCACTTCTAAAACTAGGTATACACACCACCACATATCTAAATGAACTATTATATCGTACACTGTTATGACCGTGAAGTTAATTTGGTGGGTATGAATTGTAATAAATAAATTTTAATAATTATATTGTTTACATATTGATGGAAAAAATAAGTTTTTATCTGTTTTTTATAATTAAAATAAAAATAATTTGAAAGGAAAAGAAATATGTTTCCAAAAATATACTTTTACACATAAAATGTGTTTTTATCATAATAAATTTAGTTAATAAATATTGGAGAATTAAATTAAAAAATTTATATATTATATATTAAATGAAATTATTAATCATTCGGGTAATAATTTTTATTCATACTATGGGATTAAATCCAATGTTTTTCATAAAAACGTTTTTTTCTAAGAAGAATGGTTTTATCATATTTTTCGTATTTAGATTACAATTAAATTTTTTTATTGAGAAATTTTATTTTAACAAATGAAAATTATTTTCTAAATAATTATTTCAAAATTCTCAGAGAGTTAATTTTTAATAATTTTCTGAAATGATGAATATATCAATGAATTGTGATAAATGTTGATTTTTTATTGAAATCATACATTTATTTTAATTAATTGAACTGATAATGTTTTTTTTAAAATGTTTTAAATGATTAATTAGTTTACTAAAACTTATAATTTAATAACTTTAGTTTATTGGAAGTAAAATTTTATTTTATTTTTTATATATAATATTATTTTCATTAATTAATGTTTTCCAATGCATAACCGTTTTTTGACAATCTTATGGGATTAATATAAAATATAAATATTCAAATAATTTAACTTAAATATAATAAAATATATTCTATATTTTAGGTAATCATAATATTTATTTTTAATATATTCCTCTTATTTTTTTAAAAATAACTAAAAAAATCATAAAAATCTACTACCACAGATAAGGAACTAATTTACCCAGGGGTTAAAATTAAAAT
Organism: Viscum album; assembly: GCA_963277665.1. Lineage (NCBI taxonomy): Eukaryota > Viridiplantae > Streptophyta > Magnoliopsida > Santalales > Viscaceae > Viscum > Viscum album. The sequence continues at coordinate 1,880,193,098 of OY728140.1, forward strand.
ACATATGTTAAAAGTCACTAATTTTTTAAAATTAAATTAAATGGAATTATTATTAAAATATATAACCTCTAGTTTTGGGTAAGTTTATTTTGTACCCATTTAGATCGTGTAATATGTTGGTATATTCTATGATTTTAAAAACCTCAACATGTTTCCTCACACATACTTATAATACATACCCTCTCATCCCATCTCGAGAAATCAAGATCCCATTGGTACAATAAATACCTAAAAAATATATTCATTATATACCCTGAAATGTATGAGTGTCTTTGGTTTGATCATAAAACCATCCTAGTATGGAATTTATTATAAACTAAAATATGTTATCTGAAGAAGACGTATAGCGTGTAATGTGTGTTCATTTATTTTCATCTTTAAATCCAACCAAATAATCCCCAAAATATATAATTTAACAAATCTTTTACTTTAATGATACTAAGATTATATTATTTTTGTTTAATAAATTTTATACGCACAAAGTTCCATCAAAAGGGAAAAAATAGAGTTATTTGTGTGTATTGCATACTACCCCCTCCAAAATTGATGTAATTCATTTACCTCACTACCTCTCAGAAATGGATAAATTTATTTCTTTAATATATATTTATAATTTATGTATGAATAATACCTATTAAATTATAATGTTTCATTTACAATTGTACCCTCCATTCTTTTTGAAAACAACGGCGATGTTGATGCATTAATATAGATAATAGACTCCACAATGTGATGGGACCCACTTTTCATTTATCATAAAATTTTTGGTAATAAGGATATATTCAATGAATATATATTATATATATGATATAATAATTATTTATTAGGTTGAAATGTTATTTACCTATCTTTTGATTCATCTATTAAAAAATAAAAATAACCTTCATGGACATGTGCAACCTTCTATACCCATGAATTGTTTAAATAAATTTTCTATATAACCCTAATGGATTAATATAAATACTAATATGATTAATATATATAATATTTTTATCATTATTATCATTTTGGAGATAATTGAACCTTGATAAATGAACGTGGATTAAAATTACCATTCCATGATATATATATATATATAAATAATTCACTGAAGAGATTAATGTTTTTAGTAGTATATTATTAATAAATTGGTGATAAAAAGTGTAATATAAATACAATGTTGTATTATATTTTTTTGTGTTTATATAATATATGTATAAAAAAATTTATATTGTTTGTTGAAATAGATATGAAAGAAATTTGACCTATGGTACGGGTTTCTCGTCTCACTTTTAATTTCACAATACATTCCATATTCACCATATATTTTATTAATATGGTGTATATAATTCCCATGAATTTAATTTATTTTTTTTCTATTAAATTATTCGATATATATATATACATATAAGGATATTAATTTTATGTTTGTTACATTACAAATGTAAACATATTGTAAGGGTGTATTTTATAATGACAATATTATTAATGATTATTAATGATTATGTCACCGCTGGGTAAATAATTAAATTTTCATATCTAATTAACAACATACATTACTATCAACTTTTTTTCCTATTAATTCCATGTAATCGTTTTAATATCAATTATTTTATTTATTATGAGAATAAAATAATTTTTTATGTAAAATGTACGTCATTACACTCTTCGATAAAAAATTATTTATCTTCCTATCCATGTTTTCTGAAATTATTTTTCCAAAATATTTTTTGTCATATATCATGTTTTTAAAAAAATATCATACCAATTTTTTTTATTAGGTGTTTACAAAATAATAATATAATTTTCTAAATGATGTACAACTGAAAATGTGTATGGAATCATCATTTTATCATACTCACCATGAAAAACATTTCACACCATCATGGCCACTCATTTCATAAAATTTTCCTCTAAAATTTTCCTATGAATAATTTCAATTAATATAGTTTTCCTTATATTATGGGAAATTTTAGTTTTAAAATGTGATTTTAAATTTGAAAATTATTATTTTCCCTAGAATGAATTTAGGGACTTTATTGTGATATTTTTATTCATAATGAACAACAAAATGTATTTTACATTTCAGATATTGGGGAAATTTTGAAATGATACCGTACTTATTATTTCATCAGATGTTGTATTGCTAGTTTTACCAGGGATGTAATATTTTAATATCATTCACCAAATAACTTTGGAATATTAATGATTATGTTTATTCATTGCGGAATATATTAATTTTTATTTATAGTTTTTATAAATTAATATTTTATATATTTTTTTCCCCCACTTTCAAATGAAAATGGAGTTGGCCTTAGTACAAGATAGGTAGAGCCTAGTTTAGATGATAGATGCATCATATGGACTCATGAGACTAACATGCTTGGGTATTTGGATGATGAAATCAACATTTATGTATGATGTCTTGGATAAGAGAGATGACATTACATTTTTGTTGTCTTTAATTATGAATTCCATGGACATGAGATTAATTGTTTATGTTCATGTGATTATTTTATTATATATTATATAAATTTATTTTATTCATGTTCATGTGTTCATTTATATCATATTATTGGTCTTCATTTATGTAATCTATATAATTCATTATGTTCATGTTATTCACTGAATTGAATCTGTTTTTAGTTTCTTATCATTCCATATTAATGATTCATTATTTATTCATGATATTTTCCGATGAATCCATATCCAGAAATATCATTTGATATCAATCATTTCATTTGTATCGTTTCTCTAGGAAGCTATAAATTGTGTTGACATTGGTTTATAGGGATATGATAAATGAAATAGTGGTGTTATCTTGGATAATACTATTTTGTATTTTATGTTTTCAAATTTAATGTAAAATTCAACAATGAACATGGTTTTCCAATACTACTAAACTATTCGATCCCCTCGAATGTTATTATGTGTATCTTGTTCCAAACAAATAATGGTACGAATGACACTTAGTTATTGGGGAATGGGTCATTATATATTCTATTTTGGGGAGAGAGTGACATAATTATGAGGATATTCATTTGGGGAGCTTATATATATATTATTGATATTATATAATAATATAATGGATGTGATATTGGGTATTTTGACCGTATTTATGTTTGGTGGTAGTTAATAGGATAAATGTACATGTAGAATCTACTTTTTATTTACTAAGTCAAGAGTATGCTTCATTCACATTTTATTGAGAGGTTATGATGATAATGACATAGTTTATATTTTAATGATAAGTAGAATATATATACATATATATATATATATTAGTTTTCATAATCTATATTGAGAATATTTGACCAAGTAGGAGATTACCTGCTTAAGGATTGGATTTTTTATCAACATTACTGTCAAATGTGTTTTCATTGGATATATAATTTCAGTGATATTTTTATATGTGATATTTTCATGTCTTTTTATCATGGTATATTTTATATTATATGAATATTTTTTACATATTTTCTATTTTAATTGTATATATTCATAAAACATATTTCATTTTTAATATCCTCTTTCTAGTTTCCAACTAGTAACCTATTAGTGGAATGTTTTATATGTCACAATATTCTTCACCACCATAACCTATAAGGTTACTTATTGGGGTTACTTTTGATAGAGTTGTATTAAATCTATAATTGAGAGTTTTGATAGAGATTAAAATTTAGCACTGGGGAAAATATTAATGTTTTGAAAGTGAGATATTATTAATTGAAATTATTGAGTGGTAATGAATGCGGAGTTGGCAGTGATTTAGTAATTTATAGGCCTCAATGAGGTAACAATAGTAACATAATATTTTTGATAAGACTAAGAAATATAATTATAAATAAGTTGTATATACATAAGATTGGTACATGTAACATACATTATTGTGCATGGGTTGAATAGGTGTGACATTTTGAAATTATAATAATTTAAAAAAATATTATATGAAATTTAATCTTCTAGGATTATTTATTTGATCCAGGTTGGTGATTTATGTTATTGTCTTATGGATATGAATTTTGGGTAATGTGAAATCACAATTATATAGTATATAATTTTTTGAGATTAATTAGTGTACTTTAGCTGTAGGTTTTGTATTGGCACTTTTCTATATTAATTTGCAAATATGGAAATGCTCTTTATACTGACATGGTTGTATTTTTATATTAATAATTTTTAAATAATTTATATTTATATATAATATATTAAATTATAATACAATAAGAAATGATCGGTGAATAGTTTAAATGATATAGAGAAGGATGAAATATTTTTATTGCGTTAAAAAATACTTCATGCATTTTGATAATGTTTTAAAAGGTATAACTTGAGTGGTTACATTTGTGAATTTTGTGAAAATGGTGAAATATTTGTAACCAAAATTGTGGTTTAATAATATATGAAAAAAATTTCACTCTCTTATTATAATATTTTATTACATGTTATTTGGTAATATAAATTTTATGGTTTTGAAGTAAAAAAAATTGAAATATATTATAAAAAACATGATATTATTTTATGAGTTGAACTAAACATATAATAAATGTATGTAATCATTAATATTTTCTATTATGATTATTATGAATAAAATCATGTTTATTATGAATATTTTTTCATCAGTTTTAGTATATCAAAAAAAATTAGTTTTTATGTGACTTATCAGAAGGTATGTTCAAGACTAGACAATTAATATCTTTCTATACCTGATTTTTTGAAATGGTGTACTGGGTAATGAATTTAGATTACATGGTAATGAGATATATATATACATATATATATATATATATGTTATATTATATTATGATTATGAATCAGAAAATTTATCTCTTACAATGTAATAATGTTTATTGAATTGTTTGATAATGTTTTTATAACTCCCATTAATAGTAATTTCCTTTGGATGACCAATAAATTATATAATTTGTGTGTTTCAAGGTAAAATTTTCTTTTTTGAAATTATTTTTTCATTAATAATAATTTTTTAAGGATTTAAAATGATGAAATTTATGTTAATAAATATTTTATTTCCATATAGTGTATTTTTTGTTACATTCATTAATTAGGCTTTTTTATGCTTATTGTGTGGTAGATAATATTCCTGGGAATGTGGAATGATTTATTTTATTACTCGTACGATTAAGGGTTTCTTATGGGGGATAAGGATATTGTAATTTAAAAATAATATAGGAAATTCAATTCTAAATAGGATGTATTTATATCATAGTGGATGATAATTCTTTGAGATTGGTTGATGTAAAAGTAAATGTCATTCCTATGATGTGTTTGATTATAATTTAATTTTTTTGTGTGTTATATATGTTATACATAAAAGTATTTATTCATTATTTTTTAAAAGGCATGCTATTATAGTGTTTTTAGTGTGTTATTCATGTGAAGTGTTATAATGTGTCATTAGATTTGTTGTATTCCAGTTTTTATTGGCATGATATTCTAATATATATTTTTAACTATTGTTTCATAGGGATGGGGATTGGTAATGGAGATTGAGGTTTCATTCATGTTAAAAAGGACACAAGTTATATGTAATTTATCCACAAAAGTAGGTTTCCTTTGTGGGGTGGCTCATGTTTACTATATGTTAAACCATTATTAGGGAAATGATTTTTAATAGAAAGAGTTGTTTTCCTTTGTTAATAATGATATTTTTCCAAAATAAGTGATAAATAAATATATTTATGTTGTTTTGGAATTCCTTGTTGGGAGATTATATTGTTTGTTATCTAAAAATTAAATTTCTATTAATTATCTAATTTACTGATCTATTAATTTATAAAATTGTAGGAGAATATCTTTTTGGGTCATTAAGTATATATCTTCTTATATGGAAGGAAGATAGATTATAATTAAAGACTTCTGGAGAAGTGATGAATTATGCCTAGGTGGTTAAGGGATTATTAATTCATGCTAGTTGGAGAGACATGGACGATTCATTGAGATGTTGGTATTTTTGTAAAAGAAAAAATAATATTTAGTATAATGTAAATAGTTATATAGTGGCTTATGGTATTAGGTTAAGTGGTTCAATATGTTCCATGTCGGGTTAGACGATTTTATTTTCTGTGAAAAAAAATGAACTGATGGTATGAGTTCCCCATGGTTCATATTGTTCCTTGGTTTATGTGAAGAGATCAATTTATTGGTTAGTGTGGTTTTATTTTATATTGTATATAGTAATCGTAGAATGAATTGGGTTTCCAGAATGTATTACTGGGTGTATTTTGAGGAAATGAACTTATTTTATACGAAACCAACCTATTAAATAATCCATAGAATACATGTTTTTTTGGAATATACTCACACTACATCATATAATGATGATTTTAAAACATAATATTTGTCTTTATTAAGGGAGTTTTTTTTAGTTTACTATTGTAAAATAAAGGAAGAATATAATTTGATGATTTTCAAAAATCCAAAATAATTTTGAAATAGATGATGTTTTGGTGAAATTAATATCGTAGTATGATAAAATAAACTACTTTGAAAACACATCATTCATAACTGGTTTTGCAATATAAAATAATTGAACATTAGTCAGAGGGGGTGGGGTATTAGTTTGAGTTGCTTATAGTTTTTTTATTCCCCATATTAATTAAGATGTTTATATATTGAGAGTTATCTCTCATTGAGGATATTTTTTTTGTGTAATATCATGTTGGAAAAAAATGATGATTTAATAACTCATATATTCCATAGTTTTATTTTTATATTTTTCTTGGAAAAATTACAAGACCATACACTGAGACTGTGTGAGATTCCAAGGTGCGTTGTGGTTGAAATAATCGGTGAAAAATGTTATGTTTTTAATGAAGAGTGTGGGTTGTTTCTTCTTCAAATATGAATATTTTCTAAATATTAGACTGAATCAGATATTCGAGGGAACCATTGAATTCAGAAAAGAGACTTTACCTTAGGCATGGCCTAGCATCGATCAATAGAGGTAGATGGTGAATATTTGAAATTGGACGTAGTGTAGTTTTTTATTTTTTTAATGACACCACTATTAGGAATTCTGTGTTATCACAATAACCATCCGATTACTTTGTGGTGTTAAAAGATATTTTCTATATGAAAAAAGTCAGCAGATTGAGGATCAATTCCATTAAAAACAATAATTCTTCATTAACGACTAATCTAACCACAATTTATAATATTTAATGTCTTTTGGATATATCTTCCTCTTTAATATATTCAAATGACAAACACATAACAACATACAAACATATTGAGCCATGGTTCATCAAATATTGTAGCATTTATAAATTATTGTGGGGTTTAAAATGAGATATAAATATGTATTATTATCTGTTCATGTTCACTAATAAACTTTTGATACGAATGTATCAAGGCTGACATTAACAATGCCAAGATCTATTCATTAGGTGTTGTTTATTTCTTTTCTCTCCCATCAACCTCTCACATATATCGTGTGTTATTTGCATATTCTTCTCCTTATCCATGTGTCTTTGAAATCTTTTGTGAACAATGAAAATCGAGGACTAAATCCATGATTACACTGAGATGTTGTGTTGGTGGTGCAAGGTGGAGGATGCCTAAGGCAGCGCCTATGGCTAGATCAGGAGGAGCGTGAAAAGAAAAGGTTGCCAGTAGGGTGGCTGGTGGCAGAGGCGACACTAGATTGGAATGGGAGGCCATGCCTAGAAAATTGCAGAAGGATGATCCAACAGTAGGGTAGCGGGATGTCCAACGGTGGAGGTGAGACACTATGTAGGCATGACAATAATATAAGGAGCCCATGGTGTTAGAGTTGAGGGAGATGACCAGGGGATGAAATGGTTACAACAAGACGCATCTCAAAGCCGCTTGGAGCGTTGGTGGTGAGTCAGTAAGGATTGTGGGCCAGTGGGGCATGACACGACATCTAGTGGGTTTGGGCAGACCATGTGTACTAAGGGTGAGCCTAGGGTGGCCCATGTCAAGTGGTGTAACCCAGATCACGACGTAGGTTAGACTGGGTAATCAAGGCGGCTCTAGTGGCCCTTTGGGGTGGACCTAGTGGTCTGGTGGGCCGATCCAAACTGGGTCAGGTCATGTTGGAAAGACTAGTTCGGTGGAGTTGGGTCATGTAGGGATAAATGGACCAAGTTTGGTCGAATGATGGATATGGATGGGTATGACTATTTTTATTGGACCAAGAATATATCCAGGTCTGACATTCTTAGAAAAACAATCCTAATATTCACATAATGCGGTTGTTTGAAGATTCGTTTGTGGCATTGGGACCCCTGTGAAGGGAGGGTCTATTAGGTATACTCTTAATGAATCTATGTGAATATTAAAAAATTACCAATTGGATTGAGGAGTAGGTTCACTAGGTACATGCGCACTATGAGTGGTATCCTAGGACTCATTATGACTAAATGATCTATGTGAATACGTGACCTGGGGATGCAAGAACCATTGATGATCCATGTTCCAATGATTTTTCCATGCACAATCAATGCTCCATCAAATATCTATGCTTTGTGTTCCATCCATAGTATATGCTCCATCAACGCTACATGAACCATTGACACTTCTAGAGACATGGAAACTCATAGATCAATGGTCTACATATGGAAATAACACTCTTCATTATTTAGACTTATACCAATTTGAGATGATTTTATTGACTATATTTTGTGTTTTTCAATTGTGATATACATTCTATGTTTCTTTTTTTGTATACTTATTTTGTATTTTATGATTTATACATGGGTTGTTTCTTAGTGGAATTATTTTTGTGGTTTTGGGGTGTCCTACTAAGTACTATATTACACACCCCTACCGAGACAATTTATACATGTTTTGTGTCTTGTGTAGGTTATTGACTCATTGATAGAGCACTTGGTGGACTTGGACCTGGTGGTTCATTGATTGGTCAAGCATTAATGGTGTTCTCCTTTGGATTTAGAAGACTACCTTACACCTACCCTTTATGTAATGTTTACTGTAGAAGAGTTTATAAAATTTGTGCATCCACCTTGATAGAATTTTCCTTTGGTGGGCTGGTATTTTGGACCTATTTACTTTCTACTTTTCCTACTATTATACTCCTTGGTTAGTTTCTATCTGTATGCATGCATTATTTACTTATCATTTTTACATTTCATGTATTGGTCATGGAGATGTTTGTGGATGCACTTGTACATAGAAAATTGTCACACATTTTTGGGATAATCCTAATGGTTCTAGTCGATATCCCCAAGCCTATAGATAGTGGTCTTGTTGTATTCAAGAAACGAGTTCCTAGAGAATGGGTTGTAAAGGAATGATATCAGAATAGGTCAGTCCAACATAACAAACCAAGAGTCTATGAGATTGGTTTTGGGAAATAGTGTTATGTGTTTTTAGTTCTACTTTCAGACCAGGGACTTCTGTGTTGGGGTTGTGTCCAACATATCTGTACACAAGGACTCTAAATTCAACTTATCTACTCTGTTCACGAAAACACTAGTTACAGGGGTAATAAATTTCATATGCATCATATTGGATTTATATCATCTTCTAATGTCCTTCTTGATTCATCCCACCAAGCATACTATATTGCCTATTGTACTTCATGATCTATTTCCAGATGCCTTCACATAGAGAGCTGGCTAGGATTTTGATGTTTGATAATGTGTATGACCCCCAGCGATGAGTCATCAGAATAAGGACTATTATATGAGATAGCACCCCCAGATGGGGTACCGGGGATACCACCACCCAATGAGATAATGTAATAACAAACACTATCAATAGATAAATATGGTCGGTTGAGTATGTTGTATGACATCCCGAGGAAGTTACGTCCTATGTTTTTTTGGTGATCTAGAACCCTATATATCGAACGATTGGATGGGGGTAGTTAATCCTTTCTTCTTCTATCAGGGGACCCCTTTCAAATAGATGGAAGCTCAAGATACAAGCCTTCTTTAGGTCTATGTGGTATGATGGTGTAGATTAGTGATCCAAATGCATGAAAAGACATATCTCACTTGTAATGACTATGATATCCTATTCTGAGAGGAGTTTCATGAACCATCCCTCGGGGTCCGTTCCATGACTCCCCCATACCCTCCACCTGAAGGCCAAGTGTTGGTGACATGTGCTGAAGGAATTCATAAAAAAGTGGGAGGAATTTTCATGAGTACCTGCTCACACACACACACAACAACATCCCAAAAACATGAAAGGTAATCATGCATGCCACTAAACAACCAATGAGTAACGGTAAAAGATATATGTCAAATGAGAAAGAATACAAAACCAAAAAAAGATAAAATGAAAATAGAAATGTAGAAATAACCAAAGAATTATCATCCGCTAAAAACCCCACCTGATGAGAATGTGTAGAGTGGATAACATAAGTTGTATAAGTATTCTTCACCTCCTTGATATCATGGGGAACAACTGAGTCCTAGGCCACCAAGTCCTCTATGAAGTCGTTTTTCATCTACAGCAAACACAACACATGTGGGAAATTTCTATATAGTGTTGAGTAAAAAATACTCTATAGGTACCCCAAACCACAAGGAAATATGACATTTAAATCCAAAAATAAAACCTCAAATAATGATCACGAAGCTGGATAGATAATATAGGAATAATCAATAGTACGAAATGTAAGAATTTTAGTCGTAACACTGAACTCTTTAGAATACTGAGGTACTCATCCCTGATGTGTACCATGGATATGTTGGGTCACACCGATCCACTCCCCATCATGCACATTCCCATTCACATAGTGTAAATTCCAATATAGGCCATTATTACTGATCCACATTGATTCACTTATAGCTAATCCACACATGGTTACTTGTAACGGATCCACATAGGGTTCCTCATAGATGTTCCACATAGGTTCCCTTTTAGCTGATCCACATAGGGTCGTTTGTAACTGATCCACACAGGATTACTTGTATCAGATCCCCAGAGTTTTTCTTGTCCGCAATAGTATTTTCTCACATAGTGCTCTTGATTGCGGGGGAATCCAATCCTCAATCCATTTTGCATATTTAAAATTCCATGAGAACCTCATTAGAGCATGGAAAATTTAACGCCTCATCACTATGGTTATAACACCGAAAAAGAATCATCAATTAAGCTTCTGGTAAGAAATATATTTTCATTTTAGTAAATAGGTGTGGTTGTGTCAGGGCCTGGTCATACCCAGTCAGGCCGAACCAAAAAAAATCATTGGGGGTCCTACATCACACGACCTTGCATCCGACCCAAGCCGGTCTAGTTGGGTCTAGGTAGGCTTGGTATGGCCTGGGTACTAGGATAGGCCCAATGGGACCTGCTTGACCTGAATTGGTTTAGTTGTGGGTCCACCCTGCTGGTTCACCCGTTAAACCATATTTTTCTAGCCCATCCCACACTGTGGGGCCAGTTATCCTTCCCAGCATGGGCCACCCAACTATATGAGTTTTTCCTGCCTTCCAGGCCCACAACTGTTGGGAAAATTACACCATATTGGATGGCCAGTGGGAATTTATGTAAAGACCCGCAAATTTCAAGGAAAATTTTTTCTTAATTTTCTTTGGAATTTTACAAGAGCGCAGCTTCAGACGGCACCTGATTCCGAGGCCCGGTGTGCCCGGAATCAATTTCCGAAGTTTGGCTCGGGTACGTTCAGTGAACGGACGAGCGGGTTTTTCTATCTTTTGAACCGGTGCCCGGAATCGAATTCTGAGGGCACCGATGAAATCGCAGCGCCGGTATTTTCTTAGAAACGCCTCTTCCGGAGTTGCGTTTGCTCAGACGTGGTTTTTAAATTTTGCGGCTTTAAGTCAGAAATAAAATAAAGTTTGTGCGACAACTTTATTTTATTTCACTTAAGCTGCTTGGAAGTCACTTGGAAGCCACTTGAACTGAGTTAAAGCGGATAGGGTGCTATCCGGAAATATCCTACCCCTTGTTAGGATATTTGTGCGGTGGGGCCCGCACGAGCCCCGCCGTTTCTTTCGCTAAGTAACGCACCCGCGAAAACCCGTCAAAGTAACTGAAAAGTCAACCGACGCGTTTTCTTTAATTCTTAACAGACCATTTAATTGGGCGGTTTATTTCGTGAATTAAATGGGCTGTTTCTTTCGTGAATTAAATGGGCTGTTTCGCTCGTTGAATTAATTCAACTAACTGATGGGTCGTTACTTACGCTTTTGCGTTTGTTGGCATGTTTATAAAATAAGACCAACCTAAAAATCCTTTGAAAGGATTTGAGAGGATCTTTGTTTCTTCATCTCCCCGCGAAGAACGCGAAGAACGCGAAGAACGCGAAGAACGCCGGCGACCGGAATTCGACGACGCACACCGAGATCTGCGACATCGACGAGCTTTACCCGCGACGTTCTTCGGCGACGCCTCTTCTTCCGCAGCCGATCCTCGTTCGGCAACTAAGGTGAGAATCGGATCGTTTAAATTCTCCTTTTTTTAAATTTCATGGCAACGGATTTAATTAATTAAATCTGTTTGTTCTTGATCCGGAGATTGGCGATGCGACGCCGGATACCGCGACGACACAACGATCCCCCTTCTTCCGCGACGAGCGATTCCGCGACGACCTCTCGTCCGACGACGACGACAAAGTAAGGGTTGAATTGAAATATTTTGCTTTTCCCGTGTTTATTCTTTTAAATTTTAAAGACCGATCACGGAACAATTTTAAATTTATTTAAAATTGTTGATTGGTCGTTTCTTTTCCTCTCAATGATGTTTATGACTAACGCGGAGGGTGCGGATCTAACAAACAAGATCCGGCAACCCTCCGCCGATCATCCCTTTTTTGTGCGGATTTGGCGGATGACGAAGAACCGCGCGGCAGGGGAGATCTGTTGATCCCGCAGTGAAGGTCGGCCCCCGGGAGGAGCAACGGCACAGACGGGAGGCAAAACGGGCCACCGGAGCAACTCCGGCGGCCCGCGGAAGGTGGCGGCGGCGGCGAACCGCCGGACCGCGTCCGCGGTCCGGCCACCCAGCACGCGGCTCGCGCGGGCCGCGTTTCTCCAAAGCCGCGGGTCAAACCCGCGGCGGCTCATTCGGCCGCTTGGCTGAAGCCGAGCCGGCCGGTCCGGACCCGGCCTAGCCGGGTCGGGCCGGTTCGGGCCGACCCGGTTCGGCCGAACCAGGGGGGGTTCGGGCCGGGTCGCCCCGGGCCCAGAACCCCCGTTTTCGGGCCTCTTCGTTCTTTTGCCCATATCTTGGGCCTGGGACCTCCGATTGACGAACCGTCAGCGGCTACACGATCCTTGGATCGATACGGTCGTTTCGGTATATTATACTCAAGGTTTCGGAAGATTTTGGGTTCGGCCGGGTTGGTTCGTACACGAAACCAACCGGGCCCTCGGAGCGGAAACGCTTATAACTTGAGCTACGGACGTCCGATCGACGTACCGTCAGCTGTGGTAGTTTCCTCTAAGTGAGACGGAACTTTTGGCATACTCCGCCCGAGGATCGGATACAGGCGGAGTACGGTCGGGTTGGTTTTGCCCTAAAAACCAACCGGGCCCCTGGGACGAAAATGCCAATAACTCTCAGACCGGGCGTCCGATTGACGCGCCGTCTGTTGCGTTGGGATCCTGTTGTCGATACGGAACTTTTGGATACATCAACTTCGGACTACGTGTCAGTTGATGTATCAGCCTCTCGGCTCGTAGAGCGGACCCTCCTAAACGAGCTCGCTATGTGCGGGAACCCTAGCGCTGGCTGTGACTTCGACGGCAGAGCAGAGATCCTCCGTGGACTGCGACGACGGCAGAGCAGAGATCCTTCGTGGACTGCGGCGACGACTGTGCAGAGATCCTCAGTGGACTGCGTCGACTACTGCACTCAGCAATCCTACGTGGATCAGTGCTACAGGTTCTGTGTGAGCCCGATCCTATGTGGGTCCTTACTACCGGTTCTGTGTGAGCCACTGCCTACAGGTTCTGTGTGAGCCCGATCCTACGTGGGTCTTTTGCGGGGGTTAGTACCTATCGATCCTTCGTGGGTCCGACGACTTAGATGGATCAGTGATCATCTTTGACGTCATCTGAAAAAGTATACCTGGTTGAGCTGAGTCTTATGTTACTCTCCTTCGTGGATTGTGTTGAACTATCCTATGTGGATTTACTGTTTACTCTCCTTGTGGATTTGAGTCTTGCTTTCCTTTGTGGATTGAGTTGTTCTTGAGCTCGTGAGCAGAGCTAGAATTGGGGACTTAGGTATATGTATAGGCATGTACCTAAGTCGAGTCAGATGTTACTTCGTGATTGCATCTTTCTTTTGTGCTATATCCTTTGTGGATTTCGGGAGACCTTCGGGGGTCTCGGGGTCCTTACTGAGTAGCTTGTACTCACCCCTGCATGGGCTATGCCCGCACCTTGTTGTGTTGGTTGCAGACGACGGACAGCGCTGATCACGGTTGGGGCGTGGAGCAGGACGGTACCTGGAGGTGGACCACTGGGCGGGACGTGCTCGGAGCGGACGTGGGACCCGAGGAGCCTGGAGGCTATCTGTACCCACCCTTCAGGTGGGATTGCCAGTGGACGACACGAGGCCGCCGTCTTTTCTTCAGTTGCTGTACTTTACCTTTTTCAGTTGTACTTTACAGTTGGGCTTGTATTCCGGCCCCCTTTACTTTTCTGCACTTTAATTTCCTCTTGCTGACTCTGTGTGGTTGTTACTTATAAAGGCAATGCCTTCCCTGTTTACTGGGATTTTACGCCTTGGTGCTAGTCGCCAGCCCCTGGCCTATGGAAGGCGGGCTTGGGGTAGTCACGGCACGGGCCCCGAGGACGGGTCGTGACAAATTGGTATCAAAGGTGGTCGGTTCTACCGCAGACTCTGATCGTCTTTTCTTTCCATATGAAGCAATAGTGTTTAGTGTATTGAGTGTGGTTATCAGTTCAGGGAGCCCAGTGTTGGTGCGGCGGCCGACGTATCCGTACACCAGGACCCTGACTCCTGATTTCCGACTTAATGCATGAAAACATTTATTGCGTGTGTGTTTCAAGTTTCTTTGTGATTGCTTGTGTCAGCTCACCGGGTATACTGATCTGCTTCATGAAAGTCTCAAGTTTTCCTTGTGATTACTTGTGCCAGCTCACCAGGTATACTGTTCTGACTATGGTGCTCTTGTTCTCCTTTTCAGGATGGCCCCGCGACGACAGCCAGCTAGGGTTCCGAGTGTAGGGCGCGACGGCAGCCCACCGAGCGACGAGGCCTCGGTGCAGGGCCCTTTGCCAGCAGTGGCACCGGCGGTAGCTTTACCCGCCGAGCCACCGATGCTACCAGTACCAGACGCTGACGATGCACGTCACCTTAGGGCACTGCATGAGTTTCAGAGCCAACGACCACCCAGGTTTCGCGGTGAGGCGGACCCCCAGGCCGCCGAGGACTGGCTAGAGGCGGTGGTACAGATCTTTAGGCTAGTGAGGACACCAGCGGATCTCATGGTGATTCTCACAGCGAGCCTCCTGCAGGCGGCGGCAGGACGATGGTGGAGCCTGATGCTCCAGGTTCACGATGAGGCATCCTTGCTCTGGACGGACTTCGAGAGCCTCTTCCGCTCTGAGTTCGTCCCGGCCACCCTCCGAGCGGTGCACATCCAGGAGCTTCTCCAGCTGCGCCAGGGCAGCATGACGGTCGCTCAGTACGCGGCAAGGTTCACTAACCTATCTCGCTACTCGACCGACATGGTACGGGACCCCTTCTTCCGGGCCCGGACCTTCGAGCAGGGCTTGCGACAGGAGATTCGGGCGTCGCTGATCTCCCTCAGCATTCCGACCCAGGCGGGAGTGCTGGAGCGAGCCCTCCTGATCGAGAGCTTCCTGGCAGAGCCTTCTTCAGCGGCGAGACCTAGCGCAGTGCGGAAGGTAGCTGAGTCTTCGGCAGCAGGTAGCCGACGGATGACTGTCGGGTCCAGGCAGACCAGACCCCCACGCAGACGGCCTCAGGACACCGGCTCAGCAGTGCGAGGCACACAGCGGAGTGCCAGCCTTCCGAGAGGCAGGCTGTGCTACTCCTGCGGCGGGCAGGGTCACATGGCTCGTGACTGCCCGACTCGCCGATCAGAGGAGCAGCAGACGGTGGAGGGGCCACCCAGGCAGAGGCAGAGGGTCGACCGTGGCGGTCCGCAGGGAGGAGGCGGATGAGGCAGAGGAGCTGGCCGAGCAGCAGGTGGTGGGCGACGCTTCCAGGCTCTACCCCCACCACCACCAGGAGGGCCACCTCGACCACAGGGAGCTGGCGGGCAGGGACAGGCCCAGCTCCAGGCAGTGGAGGCCTACGACCCCGACTTGCCAGAGATGATTCGGGGTACGATCTGTGTCTATTCCACCCTTGCTGCAGTACTTATAGACACAGGAGCGAGTCACTCTTTCATAGCCTCTGCCCTTGTTCGGAGCTCGGAGATTCCGACTGAGCCGTTGGCTCGATCCTTACGGCTAGAGACTCCTACGGGAGCAGACTCGACGATTACGCACTGGTGCCGGCAGTGTGAGCTTACTCTAGGAGGCGAGAGCTTCGGCTGGGATCTCCTTGTAGCGGCGTCGAGGCCTTACGACGTCATCTTGGGCATGGATTGGCTATCCACTGTTCATGCCCAGATCGACTGTTTTAGGCGCAAGGTGCGATGTGTTCGCACCGACGGGAGCAGGTTTACCTTCACCGGCGAGAAGGGAACCTTTGCAGCACAGGATGGACTTCCGCGGAGGAGAGTGCAGCCCATCTCTCATCACTTGGCTAGCCTCATCCTGGGAGCAGTGGACGTGCGGAGTCCAGTTTTTCCTGCAGTGGTGGACCAGTACGCGGACGTCTTTCCCGACGACGTTCCAGGGCTACCTCCTCGTAGAGAGGTAGACTTTTACATCGACTTGTACCCCGGAACAGCCCCGATATCTACTCCAGCATATCGGATGGCCCCCGCCGAGCTTCGGGAGCTGCGGGTACAGTTGGAGGACTTGCAGAGCAAGGGGTTTATCCGTCCCAGTGTTTCACCCTGGGCTTCCCCGATTTTGTTCGCCAAGAAGGCGGACGGGAGCTTGCGACTATGTGTCGACTATCGTCGCCTGAACCAGGTGACAGTGAGGAACAAGTATCCGCTGCCACGGATTGATGACCTCTCCGATCAGCTCAAGGGAGCGCGGTGGTTCTCGAAGATAGACCTCCAGTCAGGCTATCATCAGCTCAGAGTTCGAGACGAGGACGTGCAGAAGACGACCTTCAGGTGTCGGTATGGCCATTATGAGTTCTTGGTTATGCCGTTCGGCGTAACCAATGCTCCAGCAGTGTTCATGAGCCTCATGAACAGGATCTTCCAGCCATACCTCGACCGATTTGTCGTGGTCTTCATTGACGACATTTTGGTATACTCGACGACTGAGGAGGAGCATGCCTACCACCTGCGAGTTGTGCTAGACACGCTCCGAGAGCACCAGATTTATGGCATGCTCTCAAAGTTCTAGTTCTGGTTACGTGAGGTCCATTTCTTGGGGCACGTCATTTCTGAGGCGGGAGTTGCAGTGGATCCCGCGAAGATCGAGGCAGTGCTAGCTTGGGAGCCACCCAGGAGCGTGACAGAGGTGCGGAGCTTCTTGGGCCTAGCGGGATACTATCGGAGATTCGTGCCAGACTTCTCCAGAGTTGCGGCACCACTCTCAGCTTTGACGAAGAAGGGGAAACCCTTCGTGTGGTCAGACAGATGTCAGCAGAGCTTCCAGGAGCTGAGGCAGAGGTTGACCAGCGCACCTATCTTGAGGTTGCCTGAGGAGGGAGTTGGATACGTAGTTTACTGCGACGCATCAGGGACTGGACTCGGGTGCGTCCTGATGCAGGAGCGGACCGTGATCGCCTACGGATCACGTCAGTTGAGGCCGCATGAGCAGAACTACGCCACTCATGACTTGGAGTTAGCAGCAGTGGTCTTCGCTCTGAAGACTTGGCGGCACTATATGATGGGCGAGCGCTTCACAGTCTTTTCTGACCACCAGAGTCTCAGGTATATCTTCTCTCAGAAGGACCTGAACCTAAGACAGCGGAGATGGCTTGAGTTCCTCCAGGACTATGACATTGAGATAGTCTATACTCCTGGGAAGGGGAACGTGGTAGCCGATTCCCTCAGCAGGAGGACGAGCATTCAGCTACTTGAGGAGGTGACGGAGCAGCTAGCCTCCTTACAGATATCCTTCGTGGATAGAGACGGAGCAGCCTTTCTTCAGTCTCTCACAGTCTCTCCTCCACTTCTACAGTGGTTCAGAGAGGCTCAGCGTGAGGACGCTGACTGTGAGACCCGGCGTGCACGGATATCCTCAGGTCAGGCGCCTGATGGCTTCTCCCTTGGAGCAGAGCACGACATCCTTTTCAGAGGGCGTACCTTCGTACCAGTCGCTTTACGAGAGGAGGTGTTGAGAGAGTTTCACACTTCTCCCTTGGCGGTGCATCCCGGAGTGGCGAAGATGTACCAGGATCTCAGACGACAGCACTGGTGGCCGGGCATGAAGAAAGCTGTGGCAGAGTTCGTTTCACGATGCCTCACCTGCCAGCAGGTGAAGGCAGAGCATCAGGTACCAGCAGGCTTGGTACAGCCCTTGGAGGTCCCGGAGTGGAAGTGGGACGGTATATCTATGGACTTCGTGACTGGACTTCCACGCACTTCCAGAGGTCACGACTCCATTTGGGTGATTGTCGACCGACTCACCAAGTCGGCACACTTCTTACCCATCATAGAGCAGGGCTTAGTGGAGAGCTTGGGACGTCTTTACGTCCAGGAGATCGTACGGCTTCACGGTGTGCCATCGTCTATCGTCTCCGATCGAGATGCTCGTTTCACTTCCCGGCTTTGGAAGGGGTTGCAGGAGGCGTTCGGGACACGGCTCCATCTGAGCACAGCCTTCCACCCTCAGACGAATGGTCAGACTGAGAGGACCATACAGACACTCGAGGACATGCTCCGTGCATGTGTTCTCGACTTTGGTCGCAGCTAGGAGGACCACCTACCCTTGGTGGAGTTCGCGTACAACAACAGCTACCACTCCACCATCGGGATGGCACCATACGAGGCGTTGTATGGAAGACCCTGCAGATCACCGTTGTGCTGGATAGACCCTGGGGAGTCAGCACTCGTGGGACCAGAGATGGTCCGAGCCACGACAGAGAAGGTCCAGATCATCCAGGAGAGGATGAGGACAGCTCAGAGCCGACAGAAGTCATATGCTGACAGGAGGCGGAGGCCACTAGAGTTCGAGGATGGCGACCACGTCTTTTTGCGTGTCTCACCTCGACGTGGTTTACGGAGATTTGGCCGAGGCGGCAAGTTGTCTCCACGCTTCATCGGGCCTTTCCAGGTCCTCAGCAGGATAGGAGAGGTGGCTTATCGCCTGGCTCTACCACCTCAGTTGCACCGGGTGCACGACGTCTTTCACGTGTCTCAGCTGAGGAGATACGTGCACGACCCGACGCACATCATCGACTTTGGGGAGCTGGACGTGGAAGATGGGGCGACTTTTGCGGAGGTCCCAGTGGAGATCGAGGATCGACAGGAGCGGGTCCTACGTGGGCGGTCGATTCCTCTTGTGCGCGTCAGATGGCTGCACGGGAACCTCTAGGAGAGCACTTGGGAGCGGGAGGCTCAGATGCGTGCTCAGTACCCCCATTTGTTCCCCTAGTTTTTTTGATGTATCTTTACGGGGACGTAAAGCCCTGAGGTGGGAGTAATGTAAAGACCCGCAAATTTCAAGGAAATTTTTTTCTTAATTTTCTTTGGAATTTTACAAGAGCGCAGCTTCAGACGGCACCTGATTCCGAGGCCCGGTGTGCCCGGAATCAATTTCCGAAGTTTGGCTCGGGTACGTTCAGTGAATGGACGAGCGGGTTTTTCTATCTTTTGAACCGGTGCCCGGAATCGAATTCTGAGGGCACCGATGAAATCGCAGCGCCGGTATTTGCTTAGAAACGCCTCTTCCGGAGTTGCGTTTGCTCAGACGTGGTTTTTAAATTTTGCGGCTTTAAGTCAGAAATAAAATAAAGTTTGTGCGACAACTTTATTTTATTTCACTTAAGCTGCTTGGAAGTCACTTGGAAGCCACTTGAACTGAGTTAAAGCGGATAGGGTGCTATCCGGAAATATCCTACCCCTTGTTAGGGTATTTGTGCGGTGGGGCCCGCACGAGCCCCGCCGTTTCTTTCGCTAAGTAACGCACCCGCGAAAACCCGTCAAAGTAACTGAAAAGTCAACCGGCGCGTTTTCTTTAATTCTTAACAGACCATTTAATTGGGCGGTTTATTTCGTGAATTAAATGGGCTATTTCTTTCGTGAATTAAATGGGCTGTTTCGCTCGTTGAATTAATTCAACGAACTGATGGGTCGTTATTTACGCTTTTGCGTTTGTTGGCATGTTTATAAAATAAGACCAACCTAAAAATCCTTTGAAAGGATTTGAGAGGATCCTTGTTTCTTCATCTCCCCGCGAAGAACACGAAGAACGCGAAGAACGCGAAGAACGCCGGCGACCGGAATTCGACGACGCACACCGAGATCTGCGACGTCGACGAGCTTTACCCGCGACGTTCTTCGGCGACGCCTCTTCTTCCGCGGCCGATCCTCGTTCGGCAACTAAGGTGAGAATCAGATCGTTTAAATTCTCCTTTTTTTAAATTTCATGGCAACGGATTTAATTAATTAAATCCGTTTTTTCTTGATCCGGTGATTGGAGACGCGACGCCGGATACCGCGACGACGCAACGATCCCCCTTCTTCCGCGACGAGCGATTCCGCGACGACCTCTCGTCCGACGACGACGACAAAGTAAGGGTTGAATTGAAATATTTTGCTTTTCCCGTGTTTATTCTTTTAAATTTTAAAGACCGATCACGGAACAATTTTAAATTTATTTAAAATTGTTGATTGGTCGTTTCTTTTCCTCCCGATGATGTTTATGACTAACGCGGAGGGTGCGGATCTAACAAACAAGATCCGGAAACCCTCCGCCGATCTTCCCTTTTTTGTGCGGATTTGGCGGACAACGACGAACCGCGCTGCAGGGGCGATCTGTTGATCCCGCAGTGAAGGTCGGCCCCCGGGAGGAGCAACGGCGCAGACGGGAGGCAAAACGGGCCACCGGAGCAACTCCGGCGGCCCGCGGAAGGTGGCGTTGGCGCGGGTCGCCGGCACGGCGGCGCCGGCAACCGGAGGCGGCGGCGCCCGGCGTGCCGCCGGAGGAGTCCGCCGCGGCCGAGCCGCGGCGGCGGCGAATCGCCGGACCGCGTCCGCGGTCCGGCCACCCAGCACGCGGCCCGCGCGGGCCGCGTTTCTCCAAAGCCGCGGGTCAAACCCGCGGCGGCTCATTCGGCCGCTCGGCCGAAGCCGAGCCGGCCGGTCCGGTCGGCCGGGCCGCGCCCAGGCCGGACCGGACCCGGCCTAGCCGGGTCGGGCTGACCCGGTTCGGGCCGACCCGGTTCGGCCGACCCAGGGGGGGTTCGGGCCGGGTCGCCCCGGGCCCAGAACCCCCGTTTTCGGGCCTCTTCGGTCTTTTGCCCATATCTTGGGCCTGGGACCTCCGATTGACGAACCGTTAGCGGCTACGCGATCCTTGGATCGAGACGGTCGTTTCGGTATATTATACTCAAGGTTTCGGAAGACTTTGGGTTCGGCCGAGTTGGTTCGTACACGAAACCAACCGGGCCCTCGGAGCGGAAACGCTTATAACTTGAGCTACGGACGTCCGATCGACGTACCGTCAGCTGTGGTAGTTTCCTCTAAGTGAGACGGAACTTTGGCATACTCCGCCCGAGGATCGGATACAGGCGGAGTACGGTCGGGTTGGTTTTGCCCTAAAAACCAACCGGGCCCCTGGGACGAAAATGCCAATAACTCTCAGACCGGGCGTCCGATTGACGCGCCGTCTGTTGCGTTGGGATCCTGTTTTCGATACGGAACTTTTGGATACATCAACTTCGGACTACGTGTCAGTTGATGTATCAGCCTCTCGGCTCGTGGAGCGGACCCTCCTAAACGAGCTCGCTATGTGCGGGAACCCTAGCGCTGGCTGTGACTTCGACGGCAGAGCAGAGATCCTCCGTGGACTGCGACGACGGTAGAGTAGAGATCCTTCGTGGACTGCGGCGACGACTGTGCAGAGATCCTCAGTGGACTGCGTCGACTACTGCACTCAGCGATCCTACGTGGATCAGTGCTACAGGTTCTGTGTGAGCCCGATCCTACGTGGGTCTTTTGCGGGGGTTAGTACCTATCGATCCTTCGTGGGTCCGACGACTTAGATGGATCAGTGATCATCTTTGACGTCATCTGAAAAAGTATACCTGGTTGAGCTGAGTCTTATGTTACTCTCCTTCGTGGATTGTGTTGAACTATCCTATGTGGATTTACTGTTTACTCTCCTTGTGGATTTGAGTCTTGCTTTCCTTTGTGGATTGAGTTGTTCTTGAGCTCGTGAGCAGAGCTAGAATTGGGGACTTAGGTATATGTATAGGCATGTACCTAAGTCGAGTCAGATGTTACTTCGTGATTGCATCTTTCTTTTGTGCTATATCCTTTGTGGATTTCGGGAGACCTTCGGGGGTCTCGGGGTCCTTACTGAGTAGCTTGTACTCACCCCTGCACGGGCTATGCCCGCACCTTGTTGTGTTGGTTGCAGACGACGGACAGCGCTGATCACGGTTGGGGCGTGGAGCAGGACGGTACCTGGAGGTGGACCACTGGGCGGGACGTGCTCGGAGCGGACGTGGGACCCGAGGAGCCTGGAGGCTATCTGAACCCACCCTTCAGGTGGGATTGCCAGTGGACGATACGAGGCCGCCGTCTTTTCTTCAGTTGCTGTACTTTACCTTTTTCAGTTGTACTTTACAGTTGGGCTTGTATTCCGGCCCCCTTTACTTTTCTGCACTTTACTTTCCGCTTGCTGACTCTGTGTGGTTGTTACTTATAAAGGCAATGCCTTCCCTGTTTACTGGGATTTTACGCCTTGGTGCTAGTCGCCAGCCCCTGGCCTATGGAAGGCGGGCTTGGGGTAGTCACGACACGGGCCCCGAGGACGGGTCGTGACAATTTATTTTGTGTGCCATACGGATCGACTGGTATAGTGGGATGGGCTCCTCTTTCCCGGATGATAGGAGGGAATCCAGTTCATGAACCTTGTTACCAGAAAAATCGCCTGCCCCACAAATTCTTCATGCGGTCTCTAGTGGAAAACGTACCAGTGTGCCACACCACATCACCAGTCGTGGCCCACTCCACCAATGTTGTTCGGTGGCTGCGTCCCGGTCTACTAGTTGTCACAAACCACTCATTGATCACTCCGCACCACCACTACCATGTCTATGATGGCATGTCACCACCTGCCCACGACAGTCACCATAACTTCATTTGCACCGACATAATTTTCCATATGAGACTGGGTCCGCTCCGTTTGTCTACACCATGAGTTTTATACCACTATTAGCTCCATAGGATTCCATGTACCCAACTATGGATTTAGAAATTTTTTGTCTTCAATCGGATGTTGCGGCCACAAAGAACAAATAAGAACGCACAAAGATGAAGCGGCTTTGGGTTTCTTCATGTCATCTCTCACCCTCAGTGTTATATTTATTTGATCATGGGGGGGGATAATATTAATATTAAATAAATATTAATCCCAATGCAAAACACCGAGTGTGAGAGCCCTCCTACATAAACCTGTGATCTAAGGATCAACATTTTCATGGGTTGATCTGTGTTTAATGGTTTAGAATAGAGGACATGGAAACTATAAATACAAAAATATATCCCATACCTGGGATAGGTTTGTTGCTGAAGTGATCCTTCCACATTGATTCACATTCCTCTTGAATCCATTAGGATTTGTCACTCTCTAGTCCCATACTTCAAGGTGTGTTGTTGTTACTAGAGATTCCCCAACATTCATAATTTTAGAGAATTTACTCATTGTCCATCAGAGAAATTTGAGATCCTATTCTACACCATGTTATCTTGTTAAAAGTGTATTGTGTCATCATGTTTCTGTTACGCTTCCTCATGGTTTCATTATATTATTTCATTTAGGAAACATCATATATTTTATTTTTAAATTAATGAGTAATTACACTACAGTTTTAAGAGCCTCATTATTGGGTATCATTTAATGGGCTTGTTTTCACCTTGTTGTCACACCCTTGTACAGACATGCCACTACTCAATGGTGAAGAGAAAATATTATTATAACGTTTTATTTAATTTTAATTTTTTTCTTCCAAAAATTCCTAATGAAATTTTTTCACATCAACCCTCGCTATTTAATGTAATGTCTTTTTTAGGAGACTCCAGACGTTAGTAGTTCCATGGTGCCCTCATATTTTTTATTCGATCACTACATTAAAATTTTGAAAAACCAACTGACACATTTATTTAAATAAACTAAATAATGATCCTCTTCTATTTTAGGAACACAAGGCCTTTGAATTATGTTTATACTTAAAACAATGTCACAGAATAATCCCATATAAATTAAAAAAATTCATGAATATCTTCAACATTACATTCTCACCACCTTAGGGATTTTCATCCGAAAAAGACAAAAAAGGGATAAACACCAAACTTGGGGTACTGGGTAATAATTTGAGCCTCCTACTCTCGAGTTCCCTCATAAAAATTTTTGTGTTGTCACTAAACACATACTAGAGTAATTGACCTCCCACGAAGGACCATCTTCTATCAATACTCTTTCTCCACTAAAAACTTCGTAAATTTCACCCCATCATCAATATCTAGCTCAACCCAATCAATGACATGCAGTGGATTTTTCTCATACCTTCTCAATTGCGACACATGAAACAAATTATCCACTTAGTGTTTCTATGGGATAAGAGCTATGTTGTACACCATCATATCTAGTATGCTCAGAATCTGGAATGGTCCGATAAACCTTATACTAATATATCTTCTGTATCTAAATTTCCACAATCACCATTAGGGTGATACCCAAAGGTAAACATGGTCTCCCTCCTCTAACTCCAGCGACCTCCATCTTCTGTCAGTGTAATATTTTTTCCAACTCTATGTAATCATCATTTTCTCTTGGATGATATGAACCTTCTCAATGGTATCCCATACCAACTCCAGAACCATGAGTGCTGACTCCCCTTTGTCTATCCAACATAGAGTTGATCTGCATGGTTGCCTATTCAATGCCTAAAAAGTGAAACTACAATGGTGGAGTGATAGATATTATTTTATCAAAACACCACTAATTATAGGATGTCATCCCAACTAAAAAAACAAATAAAAGAAGAAAACATGTGGATTGTCCTCAAAGGTCTGTACGGTCCCATATTTGTGTCCATCTGTTTTTGAGAGAAAGGTTGTTCTCAAGCACAACAGAGTTCTTAATGACTCTTGTAATCAGTTCCACATATGGGATGTGAATAGAGTGTCATCGTATGATATTATTGTCGATGTCACCCTATGATGTTGCAATATATCATTGATGTAGAGGCGTCACATGCCCTCTACTGATCCCAGACCCTGATGGGTTGGAAGTGCTATAACTTCGTGAGTGTGTCGATGATCAACTAAATAGAATTAATGACCGTAGAAATGTGTGGTAATCCCATGAAGAAATCCATTGATATAACACCCCACTTCCACTTTTATACCTCATGTGGCAAGGCCAATCCTGCATGAACTTGATGCTCACATTTCATTTACATACAAGTAAGGTACCATGAAAAGAACTCGGCCACTACTTTCTTCATCCCTGGTCACTAGTACTGGCGTCTGAGATCCGAGTAAATCAGCACCTACCCTAGAAGTATTTACAATAGGGATGTATTAAAATCCCTCAATACCTCATACCAAAATTCCACTGGTACCACATTGTGTCCTATAAAAATAATGACGTGATCCCCACCTTTCAATGATTCTTTCGAATCCAATCCTGAGGATAAATGGGAAGTTCGAGACTCACAGTCAACATGGACAAGCAATGTCTCCCTAACATGCTATTAATTTGGGGGAGTGACAAACATATAATTAATGTAATCTACTATTTCATCATCAAAAAAAGCGTATCTGCATCGCATATATATGCGCCATCACGTCACTCAGTAGCTAAAAACCAGAAGTCGTGTTGAGTTCATCTGCCGCCACATTCCCCTTCATAATATTATAGACCATCTCGATTTCGATGTCTTGGAGAAACTCAATCCATCCACACTAACTCATGTTCAGGTCCTTCTGGGAGATGAAATAACTAATAATTTTATTATTGGAGTAGATGGAATATTAATCACCCCACAAGTAGTGATACTACGTCTTCAAAGGAAAGACCAATGCAGCTAACTCTAGGTCATGGGTTGCTTAGTTCTGCTAATCCTATTTCAAATTTCGTGAACTATAGGCGATTACTATTGGCTCCCACATCATATCACAACCCATTCTAGTCCTTGATGTTTCACAGAAAACTATATACCCTATGGAATGCTCTGGTAGTCTCGCGATGGGGTCACATGTCTGTCTCCACTTTAGATCCTCGAAAATCATCTAACACATCTCTATCCACATGAATGGATCTCCATTCCCTAAAAAATCTTATAAGTTTGATAAACCATTGCTAATGTTGGGAACTAACCTATGGTAGTATCCCACTAACCCCAAGAAGCATCACACCTCAATCACACTCCTAGGAGGATCCTAAGATAGCAACAAATCTATCTTCAATAGATCCATTACAACTATAGCCTCTCAGATGACGTTTCCCATAAATTGGACCTCCTAAATCTAGAACTAGAACTTTTAGTTCTTTCCATAAAATAGGTTCTCTTAGAGTGTATCTAAGTCTATCCGCAACTATGTCGCATGTTCCTCCTATGACATTGAGTACACAAGTATATCATAAATGTATAAAACCATGAAATGATAGAGGTAATGAAGAAATATCATGTTCAAAAGACCCATGAGCACTGCTAGGGAATTGTTCAGGACAAATGACATCACCATAAAGCCATAGAGGACAGATTGACATCCGAAGGATGTCTTTGGTAAATCCACTTCCCATACATGAAGCTGATGATCAAAAGACCTATGGTCTATCTTTTAGAACAACCTCACTCCCTTAAGCAGGTCGAAGAGGACATCAATTCTCGGTAGTGGATATTTAATCATCACATTCACCTAGTTCTGGAACCAATAGTGCACACACAACCTCAATATCCAATCTATATTCTTGGTGAAAATAATCGGGGGTGCACACATTGAAACATTAGGTCTCACAAATACCTTCTCTTACATGTCCTCCAGATGTAACCTCAACACTCATTTCTTCAAGGGATGCATCTGATATGTAATTTAGGATACCACTGTCATTTTGGTGTACAAGTAGATGTAGAAGTATAAATATCTAAAAAGAGGTAGTCCTAGAATATCTTCAGTGGAGATGTTAGTGTACTCACCCACCACTATAGGAAAGCATGGAATAGTCTTGTACATAGCACAGAGGGTGAGGCTATCCAACTAGAGAGTGATCGGTTACACCCTACTCTAAGAAAGAATGTCATGTGATGCAAGAGATCCCTTCTCTATTGTGAAGGAAAACCTGGTATCATCCTTGAAGATAGAATGCACACTACACCTAAGACAATCGATCTGAGCATGACCTGATGATAACATGTCCATAGATTAGATGAAATATTAAGGACATGATGCCATAATTTGGAGATCCTTGTCGAAGCTCTCACCTCCATGTGTAAGCTCACACTTCTAACACCAGTGTGTAATTGTCCAATCTCCCATGTAGGAGTATCTGATGATAAATATTGATCCAAATCCTCCAATAGTTTTCTGATACTCTAATGATATCCATGGAAGTAAATAGTGACAGAACATGTGTCTATTATAATTCCATATATGGTGTAAAAGTCCCATATCATACCTCTAATATTCTCCTGAGCAACATGGTAATTGGCCATAATTGCATAATGACGAGCCAACTAATGTACACCTACTCCCTGAGTATTTGTGGACCTCCTGGGGAATGTGGTGGTCGTACCTCAAACCATCACCCACTACATGCAACATGGTTGACTTCTCTTCCACACCTGCATCCCTATGGACATCCTCGCTCGAACTGCTTCCTCTTCCTTGGAGGTCTCTCGACCATCTACTGATCTTTTGTGTAGAGGGTCTGGTAGTCATGAGCATTATGTCCCATCCCAACGCACAAGCACCACACCCTTATACTATGCTAAAACACGATGCTATGGGGGCATCACACCACTGATCCAATGTCCCATAGTCATCCTCTAGATGGACTGCCCGGATTGAACCTCTCCATCAACTGTTAGATTAATAATTCATATGACTTGTCCACCTACTGCCCAGTGGTCACTTGAACCATTAGTGCATTCTCTGTGAGAAACCTATCTACTAGTAGATATCTCTCTAGCACTCCATCATTTTCAGGAAATCGAAGGGAAATCTACAACACTTTGGTCTCTCATCGGAGTTCCTAATCAAAGGTATGACCCATAATGAAAGGGTCTCATACCAAATATATAGAGTAATGGGAGAGTTATATAAACCTAACAGAGTATCCAGCCACTGACATAACTCTTTATTGTAGGTGAAGTACCTCATATAATGTAATTGAGTGCTAGGTCACAGGGATGAACTCCACCCATAAAAGATTCTCTAAGCCATCCCAAGAGTGGGTCGCCATCACATATGTATCAACAATAAAACTCCACCATATCCCTCTAGATACCTACAGAAGTCTCACAGATACAACATTCATATGGTCATGTTGTATCCTCACTAATAAGAAGATTCAAGTCACTACCTCTATCCCGTCATCAAGGACCTGAGGATTTTTCTGTCCCCAAAACATAGCAGGTATCTATCTCTGGAAATCATGAAAGGATCTAATCCAAGGTGCTTCCTCTACCAATAATGTCATAAGTAACTAGTAATCAACATGTTGTGGTAACTCTAGTCTTCCACCCAACATATCCATCTTTAAATGGGTCTCCTAACAGATCCCTCATTGTTAGGCGGGTTTTCCTCAAAGTCACACATCAGAATCCAAGATGACTGTCTGTGTGGAGGCACCATTAAACATATCATTATGTACCATTTTCAATATATTATTCTTGGTGAGGTCACTTTAATTCATGATGAACATGATGAAAAACTCAATACCTATATGATTTATGCAACCAATGTTTTTTTCTATAGATCAAAAAAATTGAATTCATTGTCCTGGTGTGAGGATGAATTGGCTACTGTTACCACAGTAGTCTTCTCGAATATGAAAGTCAAACTCAAAACATTTAACAATTGTTCCCAAAAACAAAACAACAGAATACCAATAATTTATCTAGAACCGACCATTTATGATATCAATTTTTTGATGAATCATCTCCTGGGGCCCATACCATGACACCCCCAATCCCAAATCATGACGTCTAGGGGTAGATCAATATCACCTATGGTATAAACAAGACGGTGAGTGGAATTTTCCTGAGTACTGGAACACACACACACAACCACCTCACAGAAACTATAAAGTTAATCATGCATCCCACTGAACAACCAATGAGTAATGGTACAAGATGTAAGTCAAATGGCCTAGAAAACATTCCCAACAAAAGTAAAATAGATAACATGAAATTAGAAGATATCTCTGAAATGTTTTTCTATGAAAACCCCTCTTTATGGGTATGTGAATAATAGCTAATAGAACCCACATTAGTATGCCCTACATTCTAGATCTCACTGGACACCACTAGTTCCTTGGCCACTATGTCCTCCATTAAGGCATCAATCAACTACACCAGACAAAACACATGTGGGGAATCCCGTTCAGGGGTGAGTTAAAAAATACTCAACAGAGACCCCAAACCACAATGAAATACCATAATTAAATCAAAAAATAAAACCAATAATCATGATAATGACGAAATAAAACTCACAGAGGTATAATCTAATGTAAAAAAATAAATTCTATTAGTTGTAACACTGAACAACATAGACTGCTCAGGTATTCATCCCTGATAAGTACATTGGGTATGTTGGGTCACACAGAGCCAGTCCACACCATGGGCCTTCCAGGTCATATAAAGTTGCTTCCAACTTAGGCCATTGTAGATGATACCCATAGGTTTGTTTGTAGCTCATCCACACATGGATGCTTTATCTGATAAAAATATGATTTCTTTTAGCTGATTCATATAGGGTTTCTTATAATTGATCCAAATAGGGTCTTTTGTAGCTGATATACATATGATATTTTATCAGCTACAATATTTCCACACATAGCACACATGATTCATGGAGAATCCACTACTCATGACATTCTTCATATTTATTCTTCGATGAAAACCTTTTTACAGCATGCTAAAAGAACCAACTCTTTGTAAGGATTTCAATTCCACAGATGGATCATCAACCAGTCACCCGATAGGAAGGATATTGGTGTTTTTGTAAACACAGGTCTGTTGTGTTTGGGCCCAATCTGGCCCGGTAACACCAACCTCACCAACCTGGCTCGAGGGTCTGGCATGCCCCGACCTCATTCATACTACCTGAAAAAACTTGTTTGTGTTTATGTCTGCCCAGTCCGGCATGGCTACTAGGTCAGAACCATTGGGCATGCTGGACCTAGACCTCTTCAGATGAGGTTCCAACCCATTATGTCTCCAAGTAACCTGGATTTATCCATCACAGACCATACTGGTGGGCCTATTTTCATTCCCAACCCAGGACACCCTATGGCCTAGCTTTATCCTACCTGCCCAGCCCGCAAAATCAGGCTAGCATACTCCAGACTAGATTCTATGAGGGATTTCAATTCATGTGACTCGTGACATGCAGAGTTGTCCAGCCCCATATAATGCGTGCAATACCCATTGGACCACATGCCAGCGCGCCATGTCGCGGCCCGCTCCAACATCACCGCAGATTTTCCATGTCCATATCTGTCAGGAGTCATCCCGTTACTGGCAGTCCATGCCACACCAACTCAGCCCATGCTGGCTGCGACCCAGTCCACCACATTACTCCATCATGGCGACCCACAACCAGCCCATTGCCACCACTACTAGCATAGGTCTGTAAGAAGAATTTTTCACATAACACCGAGTCTGCTCTAGTGGTTCATTCCATGACCCGTCTACACATCAAGGATCCATAGTATACCATTGTCCCTAATACAACCTTAGAAGTTCATTGATGTCAATATGGAGTTGGATCCATGAAGAACACTCAAGAATGCACAAAGGTGGATGGGCTCAGGCATTGTTTTTTTCATCCAACAACCTCCACATTAGAGTTTTTAAAACATGGGTGGGGGATAAGATATCAACTCTATAAAAATTAATCTCAATGTAAAAACATTATAATGAGACCCTCTCGTAAGAACAAAATATCACTAGATCACCCGATTTATTGGTTGATATAAATACTTTTTTTCGAATGAAGAATGTGGAAACTCAAAACACAAAATGTTAACCCCGAACCTGGATAGGTTAATTGCTAAAGTAATTCATCTATGTGTAATCATGTCCCATTTAATGATGTTGGAGTTAATTTATCTTCAGTCCCATTCTTCATGGTATTTCGTTGTCTATAGTGATTCTCTAATATTCTTCGTTGAAGATAATTTCCACACCATCCTTCAGTGAAATACTATATCTGAATATATATTAACACATTAAAATTAAAATGCATCAATTTATTTTTTATGCTACATCGTTGTATCATTAACTTGATTCATTCATGAAATAACATATCTATTACACTTCAATTTATGAGTCTTTACACCATACAATTATGAAATTCATTTATTTCTTTAATTTAATGTGACACATCATTACTGCATCACTACACCGTATTGTTGATGGTCTACCGCTCAATGGTGAACAGAATTAAATAAATTAACATTTTATGTTTTTTCTATTTTTTTTCTTCAAAGATGTACGAATATTATATTTTCTGGTAGACCCTCACCAGTTGATGTTAGGTCCTCTCTAAGAGAATCTAGACATTCCAAGTTCAACGATGCCCTCATATTTTTTATCCGACCAATGCTTTAAGAGTCATAAAAACCATCTTGAATATTTATTTAATAGAACTAAATATGATAAAAATTATATTTTTTGCTCACCATGGGTCGGAATTAGGTGTCTTCTGAGAGTATAGTCTCGAAATAATCCAATATAATATAAATAAATTCATTGATTTTTGGGACATAACAAGGAGTTCTTTCTAGAGATGTTATGATCGTTTCAAAAACATGAGCTCCAACACCTACAACAAGGTAGTTGGACAATATTGGAATACTCTATGAGATTTACAAATCATACATGCTACTCCATTGATATGGGGAGAGAATCATTATTTAGATCATGTACAATCAATAATGCTCTATGTTTGGAGATTAGTGTTTCCATGATATCCCCTAGAAATCCAATATATGATGGGGTGCTAGACCAATGTCTGATCATGGAGAGAAGAGAAGATGGCAGTAGTGGGAGCAACAAGAAGGTATCAGGAAGCTGATTCATCTGTGGTATGTATCTGATTACATAAATAGTGACCGGTGGGGGTAAATAACTCTTGGGGATGGCCTCAAACCATATGATGAGCAGTGCAGGGCACCTATGGCATAACGGGATAGCTGAAGGACATGTTGGGTAACTAGTGTAGTAGTCAGGGACATATATTGTAAAGACCCATATCTTGACGTACATGGACATTACATTACATTTGCGGAATACTTAGTACATAACAAAAACACACACACAAGGACCGTAATAGTTTAGTGTCTTTGGAAACTCGGAATATAATCTTCTAATCGTGGTGAAAGATCTTCAACATCTCCCATAAATATCTTCTTCTTTTTTATACCTAAAACCTTTCTTTATATCCTGGGGAAAAGAAAACATAAAAGGGTGAGCTCAAATGCTCAGTAAGGGTAAACAAAAGAAATATCAATCACATCATATACATAAGCACATATCTTTTGGAAATCTTAACCTGCAAAAGAGATCATAATTTCATAACATGGGGTAAATCATGGCAGTGAAATGTAATCACAATAATCATAACATAAAACATGAAACTTTGTGGAATTCACACATAATCATAGAGAATCATTTCTTGTTAGTCAAGACTCATTGCCAAGACTATCTTAGTGGACAAAGTCCCTTTCTGAATCGAGTAACCCTCATTTCAGTCCTGTTTCACTGAACCGGTATAACCTACCATTCCAGCCATGTCTATCTCATGAGATATAAAATCATTACCCAATGCATTGGAGGGAGATATAGGTCCCACCCATCTTATAATGAATCCTTTCTTATGTGTGCCACATAATCATAAAACATACATCATCGCATAACACATGTAACAAAAATGGGATTCTTGAAACATCATGACATCATAAATCAATTCATATAAGATAAAGGAATTCATAAAAATAATTCCATCACAACATGAACAAATCAATTTAATAATAGGGATAAAAACAGAACCCTTTATTATCTTAGATGGAAAATCATTTTGATAAAACACTTGAACTCCATTCTTGAGGAAAATATCCTTTCTTCTTAAAAAACATTTTTCCATTCATAACATGTTATACAACTTTAAAATAAAAGAAGTTGATTAAAAATAAACTTGAAAACTTTTAAAAGAAGCTTTTTGGAAACAATGTTTTAAAAATCCATTCATGCCGTATAAGTTAAAAAAAACATTCTTCGTACTTTTGTCGGAAAGTCAAAAAGTACCTCGTATGAAAAACGACAAAAGATTCCTTTCATATCTTTTAAAAAAAACTTACCAAAGGGTAAAATTGGATATAAACTATTGTAGAAGTATGGAAATAATATTACATATTGAGGGAACATGGATGTGGATGATAAAATACACCCCAGTAATTACCAAAGTAAATACAATCTCGGATAAAAGTGAGATTGTGATATTTCCCTTACCTTAGGTCCGATTTGCTTTGTATGTGTTCGAACCTCCTGTATAATGATTTAAATAATTTCATTGACTTATTATAGAATCATATTCATTGTTATGATATCATATATGGTTCACTTATGACATTATATTACCCGTTCTTTTGTAAATTCCATGTTAAAGAAGCGTTTTGGGTAAAATCGTTTCATTTATCGTAGGTGTTTTGACTTGTTGTTCTTGACATTATTATTACTTATATCATGATTTACTTACTTCCAGAATATAAAATATGATTTATATATCATATATATTCAGTATATATATATATATATAATAGATAGATAAATGAAATGAAAAACACCGTTCATGGAGACGGTAGTCCGTACGTACGCATGACCGCTGTTTTCCTTTCCCTATTGTCTTGAATGGAAGTAAGTAGATGACATACATATATATATATATACATAAATCCAGTAGCTTTATAATGTCATATATTTCATTATTATTTCTTATATATACTTTATAATCATTCTTAAATGGTTAACATGGAGAATGAATCTCATCGCGTCGTGGAGACGGTAGTCCGTACGTACGCACGAGCGATGATATCATTTCCATAAATATTGAATTGAATTGGAGTGGATTATACAATATATCAGAATCAATATGATGTTTTAATAACTATGTATAGTTATTCTTTACACCATTATACCCATCCATGTAAGGTGGTGGTGGAAAATAGATTACACCGCGGCGTGGAGACGGTATTCCGTACGTACGCACGCGCGGTGATTTCTTTTTCCGTAGGATAGATAGATGGTGAAATAGGGTTGTTTCATACTTATAATAACATATCAGTATATGAGTGATACTGATGTTATTACTTCATAATGAAACAACCTAAGAAGAAGAAGTGGAAGAAGAAATAAAGATGAAAGAATTGGTAACGGTAATTACCTCTTCTTTGAAGCGCCTTTTTGAGACCTCCTCTTAGGGCACTAAAATTGGTCTTTGAGGAAGACCAGAACCTCTAGGATGTTTCTAGGGAAGTGGAGAAGAGATTTGGGCAGGGTTTGGCCGAGCTTGAGTGCTCAAATTGGTGTGAGGAGGAGGGGGAGGAGGTGTCCTTTTATAAGGGAGGAGAGGGGCACCTTAGGAATACCTCAAAATATTATTTTATATTAATGTCAAAATCGGTTTATAATGGTTCCAAAGGGTCTTATTTCGAAGCTAAAGTAGGGATGGGTCGAAATCCTATCAACCAATCGGATTTAGACATGTTTAGGTTCTTATTTTAACCTTATCAATTAGATTTAACTCTAAGTTAAATAATTTAACTTTTACCGTGTCTTTTTGTTTTCTTTCACTATATGGTTAATACACTTACTATAACATTCCAAACGAACCCCAAATTGTTTATAATTAATATATATATCCTTATCTAAGTCATTTGGCCGAACCTTAGATTTTTAGGAATAAAATAACAATTAATAATATAATATGTGATTTAAAAACTATTTTGTGTCAATTTTGACACTATTTGATATATGATTTTTGTGAAAGTCATAAAAGAATTATATGTTCGAACCAAGTTGATTAAATAAACACTAATATATCATAGTAACCTAGAAAATTAATGTAATTCATAAAATGTCTTAAATTACATTCACTTGAGCATTTATAACATCAATTATGTTAATATTTCCTTAAAAGGGTAATTACTGCATCATCGTTGTGTCATAAATAAATTAATTTATATAAAGTCTAAAAATTATAAATAAAATATGATTATGTAGGAAATCTTTTTAGCTTTCTAATGAATATTTATAGTCTAATTTAGCTTATGTATAACCCCATATTAAAAATGTTTTAGTTATTAAACTTTGATTTTAACTATTTTAACTATTCATTAAATAATATAATATTAAATGTCATAATCCAATCCAAGTGGACCTAAATGGTCATATTATATTCATAAGGTTGATTTTGGTCGAATTACACTTATCCAATAGAATTAGGACATGTGTTAGGGTAATAGTAATATCATATTTACCCTTAGTTACCCTATTTACTATTAACCGTGGTAAAAAAAAGTAAAAAATTACTATTCACCAAAAATTATTTTCATCTCATTGAACCACATTTTACTTACTGACATCAACCGTGTCTCTCAGATTTTTGAAATTCCATTCACAGAAGCGGTAAAATTAAGTTTTATGAATAATTCAGTTTTTTAACTACCACTTAGTAGTTTCACTATTCATCAAAAAATGAAGGTTTTCAGAAAAATGCCAAAATTTCATCCAAAGCTATATTTCATATTCCGAATTCAAAAATGAAGTCTATTTTACCAAATTCATATCATTGAATTTGCATTAATTAATTTTATAATTAAATCCCGCTGTTAAAATAAATAGCGTGTTTTTAAGAAACAATATATATCAAAAGATTGACACTTGATTATGTCTGGTTTAAATGTGAAATTACATCCAATGACCAACATTGTATTAAATTGTAAAAATATATTCTAAATATACTTTAAAACAACTCAAATTAATAATTTATCACTATTAATTATTTCGATTAAAAAAGTTGTTTTTAATTATAATTTAGTAATTTTCACTATTCATCCGAATATGAAAGTTATCCGAAAAGTACCAAAATTTCACCTTAGGCAAAATTCGATACTCCGAATCCAAAAATGAAGTTAATTTTAAAAAATAAGATTTACAGAGTTTTAAAAAGTGGTTATTACTATTCATAACGGCTAGTTTTAATAATATTTTAATAGCATATCGTTGTTTAGTGAAACTCGGTATTGCGTATTACACACGCTATCGAGGAAGGTCGTGATTGCGTGTAATGCAAGGCAAGTCAAGGATGCGTGTTGTGCAAGCTCCTTTTGGTGTAGCGTACAACACAAGACATTAAAAAGAATATTTTTTATAAAATCTTGGGCTGTTACATTCTACCCCCCTTAAAATGAATTTCGCCCTCGAAATTCGTCGGGGTTATAAATGGTTTACTATTTGAAAATTTCTTTAATAGAAACCCACATCGTAAAAAGGAATATCAAAACCAATCTTTAAAAACAAAAGTATGAAACGTAACGGTTACCCAAATAAACTAATCATTTGGTTTCCACATAGGTGAAAATATGAATATGGAAGAGAAATCTAACCATCATGTTCTGATGGAGAGTGGTAGAGAACATGGCTATGGAAAAGCCAGTAATCACAAATCCATAGATTTGTGATGATATAAGGTACCATCTGATTAATCAGGTATAAGATCACTAGGACAACATTTTTGGTTTTCAAGATCATTTCCCTAAAGTTGAAAATTTGAATTAGAATAAATACTTACTTTATTTTGGTACAATCTCACTGTTGTTCGTGCCTTGAACAATTTCCACTTCATCTCTTAAATAAATGAAGTTGAATTTGTTATTCATGAAGTGTTAGCAGATCATGTGATCGAATGACGGGTCATTCCATCTGTCTCAAACAAAAGGTTAGCAAAAATTATATGCATAATTCGATCTATAGTGAGATTAATCATATATGGTTCCTAAAATGGACTTATACTTCATATATCATACTGATTAATATAATAAAACTAGTTTCTACTAAACAGGGACTTCATGTAGGCCAGTGGTAGGCGATAAAGGCCAGTCGCACTTCGGTTGTGGGTTCGATTCCCACAGCCTTGTCCGAAGCGATGGGCTGTCGCCCGTCCTCCAGGTTGTCCTTTTTATAAAACTATATTATTATAACATTCCATCAATAATATCGAAAAAACT
Organism: Viscum album; assembly: GCA_963277665.1. Lineage (NCBI taxonomy): Eukaryota > Viridiplantae > Streptophyta > Magnoliopsida > Santalales > Viscaceae > Viscum > Viscum album. Next base: position 1,880,230,816 of record OY728140.1, read on the forward strand.
TCTATCCTTAAACAATACTAACTTATGTCCAACATAATCCATTCCAATCATTAGGCTTATCCATAATACTGCAGTCGACTCTCATAATATAGTGAAAATGATTACCAGAGATTTAACACCATCATCGATCCCCATATATCATAAGATATGTTTTGTTGGTCACATTCCAAACATTCAAAGTCCTTAATCGTGTATTCTCTTGAATACCTTAGTGAAAACATGAATGCAGTTAAAAGTTAACACCTTCCACATACTAAAATCCTCAAAATTCTATATACTCAAACCATGATATCACTTAGTCCTTATATCAATCATGAGCTCATGAATACTATCAAACATTTAATTTTCTCCTTATCCCTTCATTATGCGCATATCATCTACATTCCAAAAATATCTGAATAACCTTTCATGGATACTGGTAACATTAATCATACACTTTCAAAACACAAGGAAAGACAACAGTGTAACAATCCATAGATGTCTCTTTATTCCAAAATTACACATGATAAACATGTAATCATTCCACTACATTCTCAAACCATTGACCGAGCTTCAAAAATTCTTTCATCTCACATATCATTTGTAGTCTCTTCATCATCATTCACATAAATACTACCCATATGACCATACTGATTCTCTTCATGAGTCTTTCCCTTAGGGCATTTGTTTGCATAATGCCCATACATTCCACATTTAAAACACTTAACCATTTTTGATGTCGTAGCAATACCATTATCCTCATCCATGGTGTTAACTGACCCTTTTCCTTTGCACTTACTTGCTTTGTGTACTTCTATTCCACACCCAAAGCATCTTCCAGTTCCCTTGAAACATTCTCCTTGATGCCTCTTCCCACATGATTTACATAGGGGAAATTGAACTTTCTTTCCTCTATGATCATCATGGAACTCCATCTTTCACTTATTAGTCGAGTCAGGAAACTTACCAAATTTTACTTTATTGATCATATTGTGAGATTGCTGATTCGGAATAATAATGATGTTTGGACATCCAAATCCCATTTCATTTGGTTGCTCATGAAGAATATCATTCCATTGTCCATCATATCCTCCATTATTGTGAATCATCTTGTTTCCATCCATTTTCTAAAACCCAAACAGAATAGTGTTAGATGCAAAAATCATAATAAATGGGGAGTAACATAAATATCTATCATCTTTGGTTTAATCTAATATCGTTACCATAGTTCTAGGACTATATCCTATACGTATACTTATCCTTAGGGGCATCCCTAGACATGCCTTAGAAATATCTCTAGGGATCTCACTAACGTTTTCGCATCCTAGTTTCCAAAGGTTGACTAAACCTTTCCTCTGATACCAACTGTAAAGACCCGTATCTTGACGTACATGGACATTACATTACATTTGCGGAATACTTAGTACATAACAAAAACACACACACAAGGACCGTAATAGTTTAGTGTCTTTGGAAACTCGGAATATAATCTTCTAATCGTGGTGAAAGATCTTCAACATCTCCCATAAAGATCTTCTTTTTTTTATACCTAAAACCTTTCTTTATATCCTGGGGAAAAGAAAACATAAAAGGGTGAGCTCAAATGCTCAGTAAGGGTAAACAAAAGAAATATCAATCACATCATATACATAAGCACATAACTTTTGGAAATCTTAACCTGCAAAAGAGATCATAATTTCATAACATGGGGTAAATCATGGCAGTGAAATGTAATCACAATAATCATAACATAAAACATGAAACTTTGTGGCATTCACACATAATCATAGAGAATCATTTCTTGTTAGTCAAGACTCATTCCCAAGACTATCTTAGTGGACAAAGTCCCTTTCGGAATCGAGTAACCCTCGTTTCAGTCCTGTTTCACTGAACCGGTATAACCTACCATTCCAGCCATGTCTATCTCATGAGATATAAAATCATTACCCAATGCATTGGAGGGAGATATAGGTCCCACCCATCTTATAATGAATCCTTTCTTATGTGTGCCACATAATCATAAAACATACATCATCGCATAACACATGTAACAAAAATAGGATTCTTGAAACATCATGACATCATAAATCAATTCATATAAGATAAAGGAATTCATAAAAATAATTCCATCACAACATGAACAAATCAATTTAATAATAGGGATAAAAACAGAACCCTTTATTATCTTAGATGGAAAATCATTTTGATAAAACACTTGAACTCCATTCTTAAGGAAAATATCCTTTCTTCTTAAAAAACATTTTTCCATTCATAACATGTCATACAACTTTAAAATAAAAGAAGTTGATTAAAAATAAACTTGAAAACTTGTAAAGGAAGATTTTTGGAAACAATGTTTTAAAAATCCATTCATGCCGTATAAGTTAAAAAAAAACATTCTTCGTACTTTTGTCGGAAAGTCAAAAAGTACCTCGTATGAAAAACGACAAAAGATTCCTTTCATATCTTTTAAAAAAAAACTTACCGAAGGGTAAAATTGGATATAAACTATTGTAGAAGGATGGAAATAATATTACATATTGAGGGAACATGGATGTGGATGATAAAATACACCCCAGTAATTACCAAAGTAAATACAATCTCGGATAAAAGTGAGATTGTGATATTTCCCTTACCTTAGGTCCGATTTGCTTCGTATGTGTCCGAACCTCCGGTATAATGATTTAAATAATGTCATTGACTTATTATAGAATCATATTCATTGTTATGATATCATATATGGTTCACTTATGACATTATATTACCCGTTCTTTTGTAAATTCCATGTTAAAGAAGCGTTTTGGGTAAAATCGTTTCATTTATCGTAGGTGTTTTGACTTGTTGTTCTTGACATTATTATTACTTATATCATGATTTACTTACTTCCAGAATATAAAATATGATTTATATATCATATATATTCAGTATATATATATATATAATAGATAGATAAATGAAATGAAAAACACCGTTCATGGAGACGGTAGTCCGTACGTACGCATGAACGCTGTTTTCCTTTCCCTATTGTCTTGAATGGAAGTAAGTAGATGACATAAATTTATATCTATAAATAAATCCAGTAGCTTTATAATGTCATATATTTCATTATTATTTCTTATATATACTTTATAATCATTCTTAAATGGTTAACATGGAGAATGAATCTCATCGCGTCGTGGAGACGGTAGTCCGTACGTACGCACGAGCGATGATATCATTTACATAAATATTGAATTGAATTTGAGTGGATTATACAATATATCAGAATCAATATGATGTTTTAATAACTATGTATAGTTATTCTTTACACTATTATACCCATCCATGTAAGGTGGTGGTGGAAAATAGATTACACCACGGCGTGGAGACGGTATTCCGTACGTACGCACGCGCGGTGATTTCTTTTTCCGTAGGATAGATAGATGGTGAAATAGGGTTGTTTCATACTTATAATAATATATCAGTATATGAGTGATACTGATGTTATTACTTCATAATGAAACAACCTATGAAGAAGAAGTGGAAGAAGAAATAAAGATGAAAGAATTGGTAACGGTAATTACCTCTTCTTTGAAGCGCCTCTTTGAGACCTCCTCTTAGGGCACTAAAATTGGTCTTTGAGGAAGACCAGAACCTCTAGTATGTTTCTAGGGAAGTGGAGAAGAGATTTTGGCAGGGGTTGGCCGAGCTTGAGTGCTCAAATTGGTGTGAGGAGGAGGGGGAGGAGGTGTCATTTTATAAGGGAGGAGAGGGGCACCTTAGGAATACCTCAAAATATTATTTTATATTAATGTCAAAATCGGTTTATAATGGTTCCAAAGGGTCTTATTTAGAAGCTAAAGTAGGGATGGGTCTAAATACTATCAACCAATAGGATTTAGACAAGTTTAGGTTCTTATTTTAACCTTATCAATTAGATTTAACTCTAAGTTAAATAATTTAACTTTTACCGTGTCTTTTTGTTTTCTTTCACTATATGGTTAATACACTTACTATAACATACCAAACGAACCCCAAATTGTTTATTATTAATATATATATCCTTATCTAAGTCATTTGGCCGAACCATAGATTTTTAGGAATAAAATAACAATTAATAATATAATATTTGATTTAAAAACTATTTTGTGTCAATTTTGACACTATTTGATATATGATTTTTGTGAAAGTCATAACAGAATTATATGTTCGAACCAAGTTGATTAAATCAACACTAATATATCATAGTAACCTATAAAATTAGTGGAATTCATAAAATGTCTTAAATTACATTCATTTGAGCATTTATAACATCAATTATGTTAATATTTCCTTAAAAGGGTAATTACTGCATCATCATTGTGTCATAAATAAATTAATTTATTTAAAGTCTAAAAATTATAAATAAAATATCATTATGTAGGAAATCTTTTTAGATTTCTAATGAATATTTATAGTCGAATTTATCTTATGTATAACCCCATATTAAAAATGTTTTAGTTATTAAACTTTCATTTTAACTATTTTAACTATTCATTAAATAATATAATATTAAATGTCATAATCTAATCCAAGTGGACCTAAATGGTCATATTATATTCATAAGGTTGATTTTGGTCGAATTACACTTATCCAATAGAATTAGGACATGTGTTAGGGTAATAGTAATATCATATTTACCCTTAGTTAGCCTATTTACTATTAACCGTGGTAAAAAAAAGTAAAAAGTTACTATTCACCAAAAATTAATTTCATCTCATTGAACCACATTTTACTTACTGACATCAACCGTGTCTCTCGGATTTTTGAAATTCCATTCACAGAAACGGTAAAATTAAGTTTTATGAATAATTCAGTTTTTTAACTACCACTTAGTAGTTTCACTATTCATCAAAAAATGAAGGTTTTCAGAAAAATGCCAAAATTTCATCCTAAGCTATATTTCATATTCCGAATTCAAAAATGAAGTCTATTTTACCAAATTCATATCATAGAATTTGCATTAATTAATTTTATAATTAAATCCCACTGTTAAAACAAATAGCGTGTTTTTAAGAAACAATATCTATCAAAAGATTGACACTTGATTATGTCTGGTTTAAATGTGAAATTACATCCAATGACCAACATTGTATTAAATTGTAAAAATATATTCTAAATATAATTCAAAACCACTCAAATTAATAATTTATCACTATTATTTATTTCGATTAAAAAAGTTGTTTTTAATTATAATTTAGTAATTTTCACTATTCATCAGAATATGAAAGTTACCCGAAAAGTACCAAAATTTCACCTTAGGCTAAATTCGATACTCCGAATCCAAAAATGAAGTTCATTTTAAAAAATAAGATTTACAGAGTTTTAAAAAGTGGTTATTACTATTCATAACGGCTAGTTTTAATAATATTTTAATAGCATATCGTTGTTTAGTGAAACTCGGTATTGCGTATTACACACACTATCGAGGAAGGTCGTGATTGCGTGTAATGCAAGGCAAGTCAAGGATGCGTGTTGTGCAAGCTTCTTTTGGTGTAGCGTACAACACAAGACATTAAAAAGAATATTTTTTATAAAATCTTGGGCTGTTACATATATAATGATTATTAATGGTTATATAAAAATATGAATTCTGCTAAATGGTTACATTGGAGAGTGATATATTATTGAGAAATCCATTGAATTATGTACTAACTACTTCTTTACTATGGAAGGTATTGGTCTACTGAAATCTACTGATTGTATGCTTCTTGTGTGTGATAGAATTTCTACAATAGATGATGTAATAATCTATATTACTATTTGGTATTATTCATATCACTATGTTTTTCATAATATTTTAGTTGTTTACCCATATGTTGAAACCCACAAAGAAATTATCAGGCTTATTAAATCCATCTCAGGAAGAAATATTGATATTAAATACACATAATCTAGTGTCTATATGATTGTTTTAAGACCACATTTTTTATGATTCAGATGAAAATATATTTTTAATTTTTGGAAGACATCAATGGATATCCATTAGGCCATCTAAAAATCAATTATCATACAATGTTTATGTAATTGATAGATATAAATTCAATAAAAATGAATAGTATGTAGTAAGATCCATGAAAAATGGTGGAGTTAAAATTATGGATGAAGTTATGCATGTTCTAGGTTCTAAGGGAAAAAAATAAAAATTATGTGAATATTTCATACATTAGAATAAATAAATTAATATGATAGTTCAATTATACATCATTCAGGTGGAGGTTCATTAATGAATGGTGTTTGATTACTGGAGTTCTTCTAAATTAGATGAATTATGTTTCATGAAATTGGATTTAAATAAGGATAAAATTGATATCCACTTATAATGTAATTTTGGGTATTACAATTATTTTAAGTTCCATATCCTACAAACTCAAAGTGGTAAATAATTCCATTATCAACCAAAACAAAGGATTTGTTAGATGAAAATTCAATTGAGGATGTCCTGATCATTAGGACATTTGAATAATTTCACAATGGATCCAATGTAGATTGGGTTATATCTTTCAGGGGAAGCCATGATTAAGGTATTTGGATATTCTATAGAGTTTCAAAATCCCTTCCACCATTAAAAAAGTTATTTCCAAATTCATGATAAATTTTTTTCAAAATAAAAATTGTGTTACCTCGTGAATAAGTCTATTTAATAATATAATTTATAATATAAATTTAATATTGACTATATTTCATAGATAATAATTTTTTCATGTGATGGTACTCCTAATCATATAATAAATCTGGTTTCCCAGCTTGTTGTTGCTTCCAATTCTAAGAATCAATAACCATTATCACATGATAGTGCTACTAATCTAGAAAAATATCAAGTTTCTCAATGTACTATTTATCCTATTGAATATGAGGAAAACATACTACAAATGTATATGCTGAAAAAAATAACATATTGATTATTTTTAACCCAATGAAATTGTAGATGGCGGAAAACCAATTTTTTTTTGGATTTTTTAAAATTCTAATAAAATTTAATCTCTGATATTATAAACTGATAATAATCATGAACTCACTATATCTCTATAAACCCATGATAATATAATAATCATGAGATACATTTTCTAGCCATCATGTGGGAATTTATATTTTGGAATATTGTAGCTATTAATAAATTGTAAGTAATATGTAAATTAATCAATATGGTTAGAAATTTTTAATTTAAAAAACAATAATCGAGTAAAGGAAATATAGAACAGACATAAAAAATAATGTAACACTACTATAAAAAAATGATGGAGAATATCACACGAAAAAAATATTTCATATTTTAAATATAACGAAATTCATTTATGTGACTTTAAAAAACAATATAATTTATTTCTTGTGACAATATGTAGAATAATAAATTCAAATACAGAGACACTTCCATCTCCATTCATGTTCTATATAAATAGAGATCCGTAAAAAAATATAGGATACTAATAGATGAAACCACGTTAGAAGGGTGGGAATCTTGTGTATGTATGACATAAAAAATTTTCCATTAAATTTATATTACATTACAATGATTACATATTTTAGTATATTTCTTATTGAAATTAGACACAGGAATCAACAACCCAAATGCCATAAGAACACCTTCTATCGGTGGACATGATGTAACAAGAAGTGTATGACCATGTTAGAGGTTATTTTTTTGTGTTGGAATGTTGAAAATATATTTAGAAAATAAAATAGTAGGGGATAAAGATAAATAAATGGAATATTTTAGAGGAATATTAAATTCCCTTTCATGAAAATCCCATTTTATGTCTCAGATGATAGAAAATGATATAAGGGGAAGAATAGAAAAAAAAATTAGGAACAACCATTATACCAAGATCTTTCTCCACCCCAACTAGTTTGGAGGTGTGACCTTCCCCTAAAAAAGTTTTCTATAATGATTTAATAAATGTTATCATAAGTATTTCATTGAAATGTGAATTATACTACCATTGATACCTTCTATGCAATGATTTTCAACATGGTGGAAATGACTGTGATTTATATCAATAAACACCCACCCATTGCCCAATTTTGAGGGATACCAGGTTTAATATCCAAGAATAAATTCTACATACCTTAAATTTGGCAATAGGTAATTTAGGAGTGGACATTACAATAACACATAAGCATATAACTGATATACCATTCCACTCGATTTCAATGTTATTCATATGATCAAGCATATAGTTGGAGAATTAGAAGAAAAACGATTCGATCATGTAAAAACATATTGAAAAGGAGGTAGTTTGTTTCAAATTATTTTTCATGATACAACATTAATAATTAATAAAAAAGGTCTAAACTGATTACATTTAATATAGACATACAAAAGAAATTGTTTGAAATGAATATTCTAATAAAAACCATCAGAATAATCAACGAACTAATCAAAAATATATTCATAACACACCAATATATGGAATTTAAAATATCCCCGTTTACAAACATTGAATGTTCATGGGGATAAAAAGATAAAAATTTGCAGTAATCCCTTAGTTTATTTTGATGAAATAATATACAGTGAAGACATTATGGAATACATTTCTCCGGAGAGTGTAAATGGAATCCCCATGTATGACTGGATCAATGTCTGTTTTAAATGTATATTAGAGGGGAGTTTACATGATTTGTTTTCCAATATATAATAAACTATGTTAAATATGACTAGGAAAATTTATTATTTTTTAAAAGTGTATATATGAACACCTAATTAATATACTATCTCGTGGAATTACATATAGAAACAATAGTCCTGAAGGATGATTGTACAAAAATATTGAGTAGGGGTGACATACCTATTCTCATTTAGGTGATTTTGTGATTATTTTAACTATTTTTATGTTAATTTTTTTTATATGATAATTAATTGGATAATTTTTCATAGATATCTTGATGAAATGAATTTGATAAAAAGAGAGATTTATTCATGTACTATCATCACACACTCATTAGCATGCACAGAGTTTTAGGTATGAATATGATTTTGTGGTTTTCATATAAAATTGATATATTATTAATGAATCGTTTAATATTTATTTTTAATTTATTTTCTTATAGTCTTACTAAAGTAATAATTTTTTCGAATATGTGGATTCTTTTTAATAGGTTGGGGTGGTTTTATCCAAGATTCTCATTCATGGGTATGATTAGACCACAATGATTCAACAATGATAATAGAAAAATTGAAATTGGTAATGAATATATACAAATTTCGTGAAAAAATGAATTAATACTATTTATTCACTTAATATTATTAAAATTTTATCAACTATATGTAAGCATATTTACTTATCAAACATATCTATTAATTTTTAATTATTTTCATTTTTCAGAAATTTTGAGGCACCATATTTTTCTTTCAACTAACTTCAAGAAGACAAAAAGTACGAACATTTCTTATATGATGGAAGAGGAAAACCCATGCTTCTAAAAACATTGAGTGTTTTAGGTCATGGATTTTCTCTTCTATATAAATGGAATATGACATATTGTTTCTTTATTTTTAATTATTTTTGAATGAAAAACACCTATCACAAAAATAGTCATTCAAACCTCAATTAGATACACAATGTTCTCAAAATAAATCCACCTATACATTTACAGTTTATAATAAATATTTCAGTTCAAAAAAATTGTCAAATACTAAAAAATTGAGAAAATAACTTATGAAAATTTTGATTCATTTTGAAATCAACTCATACATCATTTTTTACGTGAATGGATCAGCAGAATCTAAATGCAATAGACAGCTAGGTCGTTGTGGAACTAGGTGTCTTTTAATTTATTATAGATATTAATTTATGAAGAAATAATAGAATTCATAATTTAAAATAAGAAAACGCCTTAATATTATTCTAATACATTGGGAAAATGATCCCTATGTCAATTTTGATGTGTAGGAATTATCTACTCAAGAATCAGACACGAATTGAGATCAATATGAATTCAAATATGTCTGTTAATTTAATGTAGGCTTTAATTTTAGTAATAATAACATGTGACCCAATAAAAACAGATAAAATGAATTCATATTGTTTTGATACATTAATACTATGATTCATTAGTAATTTTTATGTATATTAATTACCTGACCCTAAATATTAGGTATGGTGAGGATGATATGATTCTAATTGATTATTTTAATAAAAATTTAAAATAATTTTAATATGATGAAAAACTGGCGAAATGACAACGAAGATAATGACTTCATAATATTCAATAGAATAGGAATACTATCCACATTTAATTTTTATGTGTATGAATCAATTTCACATAAATATGACTCATGGTGTGATTATTATAACTCTATGTGTGTATTTGTATATAAATTGACATTAATTTAACAAAAATATCATGTTAAATACTAAAAACCTCTAAATTGAATTTTATATTAGTTTTACACTTCCGGGAAAGGATATATAAGTCATGTTTTACTTATATAAATCATACCTAGCTCAATAAAAATGAATGTGTTCCCTTATTTTTTCTAAATGTCGACTTTTATTTGAAATTGACATTAATTTATGGAAAAAGGTCATAAAAAAAAGTAAATATCAATAAAATCATGTTTTTTGATAATATAGGAAAATTTCCCATTAGACATTTTTGTTGGGTTGGAATCTTCCTAACCTCATTATGATTCATGATGTGATTAATATGACTTAATGAATCTGACATCAATTCAAAATTAAATATATAGTCTAGAACATGTGTCACTCACTAAAAGAAGAACTTAAATTTTTTGATTGTCTTGATAATTTTAGAAAATGAATCATAATTCATTTGTGAAATGTATGAATTATTCTCACATCAAACTGATACACGATGTGACCGGTACTACATAAAGGGTATGTCTAATGATTATAAAGATATTTTTGTAAAAATAGATTTGATATAATAAAACATATGAAAAATCATATAGATTTTTTTGACAATATAGTAAAATTATACCTATTTAATTTCTGAGACATAAAAATCAACCAAACCACAATCCCACACATGTTGTAACCATTACCAGTCTTAGAGTGTTTCTTTATGTCTAATTGAAAACCATTTTGGTAAAAAGTTAAATTGACATACTAAAAACTGATCAAACACAATCTGAATGTTTTAATGAATATTGAAAATGATCTATAAGTCATTTTAATTTTTTATTAATAAAACTCATCACATTCCAACATATAATGTTATTGGCATAACTCCAAGTGTGCCTTATTATATGAAATTGACATTGATTTTAGTCCAAATAATTGTTTCCATACAAATAACCAAGATGATGAATTTATTTATTATTATACATTATGATAGGAATCTGGAAGTCATTTTGGATGGGTATGAATAAACCCCACTTCAATAGGATGCAAAGTATGAAAGGTATGACTCTAGATGTTTCCATTTATTTCTGAATGACATTAATTTTATTAAATAAAAAATGTGGCATACTAATGAAAAATAAAATTCATTACGAATGTTTTTTTTCTTTATAAAAATGATATACAATTCGTTTGAGCAATTTAGGAAACAACCAATCCTTAATATGATGCATTTTGTGATTTGTATGACTCAAAGAATCCATTATAAGTTTAGAATTGTATTTTTAGTTAAAAAAATTTTTTTCCCATATAAAAACATGGAGAATCACTTTGGTTGTCTTGATAATTGAGTGGAATTATTTATATGTATTATTTGACATGTAGGAAGTAGTCTCACATCAACATGATAGAAGATGTGACTAATATAACTCAATGTGTACGTCTCTATTTTGAAAAATTATTTTATTAATCGAACATAAGTCACATACTCAAAAATGATAAAAAATTAAATTTTCATATACATTAAGATAATTATCAATATGTAATTTTTTATTTGGAGAAATCATCCCCTCCTAAATATGATTCATGGTGTGACCAATATGACTCAAACTATGTATTTAAATTTAAAATTGACATTTTTTTATTAAATTATCTTGTGATATAATGAAAGTAGTGAAAAAAATCCTGACAGTATTTATACATTATTAAAAGTATCTACATGTCATTATGGATGTTCACAAGTCAAACACACAATAAACCAACACACGTTGTTACCATTATAACTCCAAGTGTGACATTATATTTTAAATTTACCTTAAAATAAGTAAAATGAACTACTGACATACTAAAATCCATACTACGTAACTTATATTTTTATAATAGTTTTAGAAAAAGATACATATGTTATTTTTTATTTGAATGAATTATAATAAAACCTAAATATGACACATGGTTGGACTAATATGACTCCAATTGTGTCCTTTTATATAAAATTGACATTAATTTTAGTAAAAAAAATATGTGACTTATTGGAAACCCAGAAAATAAATTCAAATTGTTTTGATATTTTATGAAAATGATCTCTATGTCTATTAAGAGGTGTAGCAATCTATAACATGTAATATTCGATGAATGATGTGACCGATATAACTGAAAAAATCAGTTGTCATTTTAAACTTAATATTTTAGTTCAAAACATTTATCACACATTGAAAAACAAGAAAAAATTATCTAATTGACTTGATAATCTTATAAAAATCTTCATATCTCATTTTAGACATGTTTCATATAGTATTAAGTAAATAATACACACGATGTGCCCAAAATTATACATTGTATGTGTTTCCAGTTTAAAATAAAATTTTTGTTGAAAAACTAGTTACATACTCAAAACCAATCAAACTCATTATTACTGTTTTGATAATTTTTAAATGGACATAAAATTAATTTTTGATGTGTTGGAATCGACATCATGTCAATAAGACTCACTATGAGACTGATATAATTCTATGTTTTTCTTTTTATTTGAAATGGAAATTTATTTTAGTAAAAATTGAATGTGACATACTTTAAATAGATAAAATATATTTATATTTTTTTTATTCTATAAGTAAATTATCTGTTATTAATTTTTATGTGAAGGAATCTCCTACACCTCAATTCGATGAAATGTGTAGCCTTTATAATTCCAAGTTTGTCTATAGATTAATAATTGGAATTTTATTAATGTTATATTTAATATTTATGTTTATTTTATTTAATTATATTATTACTAACATATTATTTATTTTATTATATCAGTGTGTTATTTTTATTAGGTTGGGGGGTTCAAAAATTGATACAATGGATGATATTTTTTCACAGAGGGTCGCGGGAACAAAAAACTATGAAAAATAATTTTTTAAAGTATTTTTGGATATTACATGTTAATGTAAATATAAAAAAATTGTTTTTAAAGTATATATTTGTGTTTTATTATATTTTGTGTAATATTTACTTCAATTAAATTATATATTTTCATATATGTTCCAAGGGTATGTTATGCTCTGTGTGGTTATTTAAATAACACATAATAGTATGATATAATTTTTCAAATTTAGTTCTAGAATACATAAAGAGGAACCCATATTAATTATATTAAAATGACTGATGAATGAGTCCCAAATTAATTGGGTGAATGAAAAAAAATATTTCATAGAATGGTTAAATACTGTTTTTTTACGTTTTAAAATGGATTATCTATAATTATAATTGTTAGTGTTTACACTAGATTAACTATTGACCATTTAAGTTCATGAAGCATAGTGGATATACAAAATAAGATTAAGAAAATCACTTGTTTGAGTGTTTCCATATAATGAATATACATCACAAAAATCTCCCCCTCCCATGACCAAAAAATTGGTTGTTGTAAATCTAAGAAGTACTTCTCTTATGGATTAGGTATATTTTATTATAAAGATGATAGAAATTGATGATAATTGTAGTCAGTGTTAGGAATCCTAGATATTGATCAGAGAAATTAAAAGTATTTCATTTTATTTAATTTTTTTCATTTCATAATTACATTTGATCTGAATTTTTTTGTAGCTAAATGTTATTGGTCGAAAATTTTAGTTATTCCCCCAATATAGGAGTTCAATATAAATGATGATTTTATAATTTTATGAATAAAAATTTCATATTAATTCAACAGAAATATATTTTCATCTCAATTTCTATTATATTTATAGTACCCTTCTCTATTCTAATATATTTAATTCAATAATTTCATCTCATTCTTCTTCATCCTTCAACTTAATATTTTATTTTTCCCCATTGTGTAATTATTGTATTTGTTTATTTTGTGTATGTGTTCCACTTAACTGAATTATATTTATAACTTATAATATAATATATTTTTTTGGTTTGCCATCACTCATGTTAAATTAATCATTATTGATAAGTGATTTAATCTTCTATTAACATGTGTTTTTATATATTTTTTGTATATCTTCACAATTATGTTTGTAATACAAATTTTTTATAGTATATAAATATATATATATATTTATTCCACATTTTTTAGGATATGTATCCTTCATTAATATGGGTATAATTTTTTGATGTCAAAGGGAGTGTTCCAATCTTGGTATTGAGTAAAAATAATTAGTGTAATTTTTTTATTCATTATATCTCTAAAATTTCATAGCAAATGAAGATAATGTGGAGAAAATCCATGAATAATCAATCAATGTAATCTTATTATTCACTGAAAAAATTATACTCCTCTAACCTAGGATGAATTTAATAGAAAATGAGATTTAAATTAATTATTGGGTTTCTATATTCACATCAACATCATAAATATTCCAAGACACATATTATAAGACAATGCCTCAAACTAAAAAAATTATGGGGATTATCACAATTTTATAATGTGATGTGGGTTGAAATATGGTGAGATAGAACATGTTAAATATACAATGATTTATAGAATTATCCAACATTATTATAAAAATGATACATCATTTCTTGTTTAACTCTCCAATGATATATTTTTTTCTAAATTGCTTTCCATTCATTACATTAATTGAATTACAATTTTATATTTTTTCTCTATATTTCCAGACAATACTAACTATTATCCTTATAATATAAATTATTTTTAGATAAATAAAAAAATATAATGCCTAAAATACATAATATAATAATATAATAGTCATTGTTATCA
Source organism: Viscum album (assembly GCA_963277665.1). Taxonomy (NCBI): domain Eukaryota; kingdom Viridiplantae; phylum Streptophyta; class Magnoliopsida; order Santalales; family Viscaceae; genus Viscum; species Viscum album. The sequence continues at coordinate 1,880,245,828 of OY728140.1, forward strand.
ATAAAAAACATCCTTGAAGGAATGGTTCATGAGGGTAGTAAATTATATAATTCAATTTTTTTTATAATTATAAAGTAAATTGGTGGATCCTTGGCAAGGAGAATAATTTTTCGATTTATTTTTGGGAGGTTTTTTAATCATTATGATCTTAGTAAAATGATTAATAAAAATGAATTTTCTTAAAATAATTATGAAGTGATGAAAAATAGAAAAAAATTAGAATAAATAATTGTTAAATTTTATTCTTTGCCAGTCAATGTTCTTCAAAAAAAACAAAATATTATTTATGAGTATCAGCATGAATATAAATTTTACATTCAATAGATTAATCATCAGTTTTGTGAGTGAGGATAAAAATTACAATGATATGTAATATGGAAATGAAAATGTCATAATTACTAAATATGATGGATGAATTCGATGATAGTTTTTTATAATCATATTTTTTATAATGAACATTTTGATATTTAATTGGACATATATGTATATATACATTAATATTATTCATTTCTGATAAAATAGAAGTAAATTGATTAATATTTTGAGTGAAAAAAAGTTTATAATGATAATAATTTATGGACAGTCACATGAATGATTTTTATGGGATTTAACCTTCAAGAATTTTATTATTATACGAATAAGTTATTCTATCTAAATATTTCATCACATTATCTATTTGTGATTTCATACCCATGAATTATAATTATTTTTGAGAAATAATATAAAATGATTTTATACATCCCCTCACAACCAATTTCTATACACTGGAATTAGAAAATGATTACAAAATATTATATGAAGGCTTTGAGAGAGATCATTAACATTATGACCATAATTATTTATATCTATATAAAATTGAATTGAAAAAATATAAATATGTCATGATCTAACCCTACTAGGATAGAGCTACAACTACATAGTTCCCAACTACATAGGCTACGGGTTTATGACTATAATAGAAAGGAATAATTAATATGGATGGAATTATCCTAATTTATTATTATAAATGCATCAATCCATATTTGTGAAATAGTGATGATGTATTATAATAATTGATAGAAAATCTAGATAAAAACCACACATAAAAAACACATATGGTGTATAAGATATTGACAACATAATATGAAATAAAAATGAAAAATATATCCAAACATAATGATATCAGAACCCAAAAAAACTATAAAATAATATGCTGATAGAGTCTGAATCCAGATATCCATGTGTTGACCAACAAATGTGGTCTGATTTCTCATGTTATCATGATGCTCCCATTTATTCAATAATGGAATGTCCTTCATCTGTGTAAGAAACAAAATGTTTCTAAAAATCCCATTTACAATTGATCATATAAATATTCAGTTTGATGCCCTGAAAGTTAAAGGGATGTGTTAAGAGACACTATATAAATAGGATGTTCAACCCATATCAAGTGAATGATTATTTCCAATAGATAGGTATATATTCTCATTAAAGAAACCCAGAAGATAGATAATGGTTTTATACATCTCATAGTAAAGTCAAGGAGGATTTTCTTCCATTAGATTTAGATGGCCCATCAATAAGGACCAATATCATTTGTGTCTTCCTTTAAAATTATTCATGTAAAGTGAATCCATTCCACAATATTAAAAATTCCATGGGATATAGTATCTTGTTATTGGAGCCAGACCATTTTAAAATAGAAGGGTCTGTATCATATAGTAGAGGACACATTCCATTACTCCATAGGATGGTTCCACTCAAATGTTAGATGCCCATGCCATGAATCAATAAGGGGTTCCACTTAGATACTAGGGAACTCAAGCACTATCTCAACAAGAGGATCCTCTTTAATGGATTATTACCATTTCATGGACACAGAAGGAATTCACACCTCTAATGGTAGAGAATCCATTACTACATTGTGTATGTATTTTACACTCTTATAAGAATAGTTCATATTAGAGGATTCATTCCATCAGTCCATAGATGGGGTCCACACTAATTATATATCTACATAGGATCCAAGTCATCCGATAATATTAGGGTTCCAACAATTTTTCATAGGACCCAGGATTTTTTCCTTTGGGATTGGTCCACTCAAAATAACATGGTTAATCACCACAACCAATGTGTGTTGTCTAAAGAAGTTCCTCACAAATAAAATCACATGTCATATCTAAAATACACTACCAAAGATACCATCCCAATATACATGAAAAATACCCATGTTAGGCTACTCATGGTACAAATTCTGATTCCAAATGAATAATACAGGAGTAGTGTAATTTTTTCAAAAAAAATGATTCCTAGGATATAATAGGACCCACACAGTGCGGGTCAACTCTCCACAACCAAGTTGTGTCCATCACCACTAGCATGCTCAGTACCCATGTAATCTTATATAGAGTGTAAGGGGACTACACTATATACCTCATCCACCCATTATCCTACCCATAGTCTTGGAAATATCAATGAACATGGGATGTATAATATAACCATGCCCATTTCTATGTACTCCTATACTATAAACCTGTATACTAGTACAGAGTCAGTAAAAATGTGGGGGTTCCATAATATATGTGATTTAAATAATCTCTTGAAAACACTAGCACCATTGAATTCCAAAAAAAACTGATGTCCTATTCCACATTACATGGCTTTTAGTTGTAAATTTAGTAGAATATTTTATCCCCAACTTATTCATCTAGATTTATCTCATCCACTATAAATGGTGCATCTAGGTTACACAAAATTGATAGAAAAAATCTACAATATTTGATTATGAGAAAAAAGTGGCCAAGAAAAGGATTATTTTGATCTAATGTGGTTCTTTATATGTCGCTCATACCCCAGGCCTATGTTATTTGGTCGTAGTAAGTAGATTGAGGGGTATCATCACCCAAAATATTAAAATCATCCAGATCCATACTATAATCACTAATGTAATCACCAACCAAATATTTTATGCAATTATAGTGCCCAATAATTCTCAATCCCAGCCTGATGTATTCTAATCATGACCTCTTGGTCCAGAATTGAATAACATGAAGAATAATAGATGAAAATTCCCACAAAAAATTGAAATAATTATTTTACATGAATTATTTTCTTCATAAATCGAATTGGTAAATAAAATGGTAAGAAACATGACCCAAACAAGGTTAATTGAATAAACACATAAAATTTGACATATGGTCAAATGAAAAGGATCAAATTTGATGAATATTATTTAAATAATAATTTTATCACTCAATTATTTAAATGTACGTGATAAAATAAAAATATGATGAGTAAAACCTTGTGTGTGGATCATTTGATAACTAATAAAAATACATGAAATTAAGGAGGAACATCTATTTCATTCATTATGTATCAATTTGTATGGATCTAGTTGTTTATCATTACATAATATCTGTCAAAAAAATGATGAATCACATATTCTACTCTCAATAGTCTCTAGGATTTGAAAATAAACTTTTTTATCCTCTATAATTATGCTTTTACAATGTAAATATGGTTCTAAGTCATTAAATAAATAAATTACCCAGTCTACATAATGTATAATGATTATTTATCTGAATAACCCATACCAAAAAACTGTATGTCATTCAATGGTAAACCCTAACATCCATATTCAACTATTGTAACAGATATAGGTTTTGAGACTCGTTTTAAAAGGTATCACATTTTTCATGAAAGAAAATGTGGACGTAATATAAAACATAATTAACATTCCTATTCTATTAATTCTTTGAAGACCATGAATTATAATTAGACACTATCTTGTAGATAGGATCTTATGGCATTTCAATTTATATTTTTAGGTCTGAAAATTTATGAAAATGGTCACTCCAATATTATCACATTCAATATATTCATCCCCAAGAAGAAATACTATGTAAAATAGAATGTTTGTAAAGACCACAACATTATCTCACACTCCCTTGACCTCTCTAACTTGCTACCATTCATCTAAAACCCACAAAACAAAGGGATGGTCCATCCATTATGTTAATAGTAATGTCAATCCTTAGTTGATGCATGCTTCTCTTTTATAATTCATCCAACCTCGATGTCCATCTCACCAATGTAACAAATGATTGTGTGATCATGATCATATCTTACTAACTACAACAAATTTAATTCTTCTAGAACGTTCTCCAACCGTGGGGGTAGGTTAAGTGGTAAAAAACATCAACAACCCTTTGAATGATAACAAATAACTTGATGTTCTACATTGGTAGCTTGCCTCTACAACCAAATATCATAAATGCACTTCTAGGGGAGACACTAAAGAAAACATCATCCACATGTTCAAACTCCAATGTCCCATGAAATCGATATAAATAATATTTTTCCTTCTCTAAGTTGTCCTCATTCACATAGGGATAACCTATAGATACTTTATGATCACTTACACTCTCTCTGGAACAATAAGTGTTTCCACAAAAATATCAGTTCATCATAAGGGTGACCTTAATGTAGGTCTTATAATGGTTCCACAATAATAATTAAGTGATGGGTATTATTATATGTAATCACTACTAAGGGTAAGTGATCCTCCCAGATACAACTGATGTCTATCAATAAAGACATCATCTTCTCTTCCATCACATCTAATGCACACTTAGTTTTCCCATTTATATGAGGGTTAAAGACAATTACATGAACCACACATCATGGTCCTAGACAATATTTTAGGGAACCATGTGAAGGATATAAATATATTTAACATAAAGTGGCCCAAAACTCACCACGAATATAAGTTACCCAATAGAAAAGAAGTGCAGTGAATATTTATGTCATTCAACTATCACCGTATTGGAATCATGGTGTCTCTCCATCTATGGATTTCCAATCAGAAATTCCATTGATATACAGTCATACTTCCACTATAAAATCTCATGAGGCTCCACAAAAACCTACATGAACATGGTAACTAGCCTCTATCTATTGACATGTGAGGCACTGTGAGATGCTATGGGCCATGATTCACAATATTCTATCCCATTAAAAATATAATTAATATTTAATGTACATATTTTCTACACCATTATTAATTAAAAATGTATAATTGTGAAACAATCTTATACCCTCTACCAAATAGTGACTGGGACTGCAGTCAATCCCATGAAAAGGATATTGTGATTCCCTCCATCAGATAATACATAAGATGAATTTCATGGGGATATATGGTATTGTATGACCAAAATGTTGATGACTCTAATTTGGGACTCTCTCAAACACTGGATATGTTTATGAGTGAACACAATTGACTAAAGAAAAAATACCCCTTCTCAACAACAATTTCTTTCTTCATGGAATCCAATTACTCGAGTTCTGCCTACAACAAACGAGAATTGGAAAATCCTCTAGTTGAATATAAAACCCCAATGCCCTTCCCTTGTGTATAGAATATAAGAATTTCATATACTAGTAGGAACCACAACTAGGGAATATATATTAAGGTATGTCTCATTATGTGAGGATATACCTGAGACATTGATGGTCTATCTATTTATTAAATAACTCTCTAATAAGAATGTGCCTCAAAAACCACTGATTGAAGACTATATCTATAAAATATTAGTTATGATTATTTTATTTCTGATCATGGTGTCTCTATTACCTCATCCCACATGGGATCACTACCTTCTTATACATCAATATAATGTTTATCCTTACTCTATATCCCTGACAATACACTACATACTCCATACCCTCAGATAATATTTTCAAAACAGGAGCACTCAAAAGACTCAACCTAAAAAAATTTTAATCTCTCAAGAACTGATTTTTCTTAGTATAAGAATTCCCTATCAACAATAGATTATTCAAAGGTGCAGAAAACCTATGGAATTACTACACAAAAATCTTATACTAAACCTCTATGAATGAAAATCTACATTCCAATAACACACTCTTAGGTGGTTCAAAAGAAATAATTTCAATGATTTTAAAACATATCCATGAATAGAGATTACATTCCAATTAAATTTAATGTCATGGATCAAAAACTAGAAAATCAAGAGATTATAATAAATATTTTTCTAGGAAATAAAATCTACTACTATTGTAATGTATCTTCTTGATCCTCCTAAAATGTAGATTATATGTTTTTTTCAACAATAAATACTACAAAAAATCAGCCCAAGTATAAATTGGAGATCTATTTCATCAAATCCATAAACATAGTGGGGAATTAATCACATTGAAATTAATCATAGTGCAATCATAATGAATATAGAGATATTATAATTCCATCTTCATAATACCATCCTCATGAACTCTCAATTAGTGCTAACCAATCCTAAGATCTTTCATTGAGAACCATATCACACCTCAAAACAAATAAATATGGTTATATATAAAATATCCACAAGAAGGTTCTCACTCTTATAATAATTTTCCCCGAATATCACTACATATGCAAAAGGGGACACTCTATGTCTTATAAATCCCTTATCTCAAAGGTACTACAACTACAATCACAACTCCAAATGATAGGTAGAGGCCTTCCAATATGCCAGATAAGATATCAAATTGGTCAAAATATGAAATTAAATGAAAAATTAATCTCCTACCTCTAATGTTGTATTGTTACATAATCATGGAAGGCATAAATATAATCTTTCAAGACATAAGTAATCCATATACTTGAATAGCCTTCTATGCCAAGGGCTACACTCACCAAATAATGTGTGAAGCTCTGCAGCCACCTGTAAGGGGATCATAATAAATATTTCATGAGGAATCTCTCACCAATAAATGAATATATTGTCCAATTAGTGTGATGTTATATGAAAATTATTTGCTGATAGTAAATTTGATCTCAGAACCAGGAGAACCAATCCATACCCAAAAAATCATATTATATAATTATGATGACCAAAGGACAGATGAGAAAATATACCCACTAGGAGAGATCTCATTATAAAATTATATAATATAATTTTATTTATTGTTCCCCATATGATCTTAAAGGTAATGTTGTAGGAATGATATTTATAATATGAGTTCTATATCTCAAATAGTGAGTAATGATATTATGTAATTAAGTGCACCTATGACTAGTTATAAAAATTAAAAAGTAAAAGAAGCTTAGATCCAACCTATAATAATATTTTATGTGAATTGGTCATAATCCTAAATAGTTTTTAGTTACCCAATGCATTGATCACCTCCTCCTTGGGCTTGATGTTAGCCTCATGGTTGTTGTGGTGTAAGGATATCATAATGCGTCAACCACACATATATCGTGATTCTAGGCCTCTAGCTTTTCCTCTATAAACTCTACCTCCCTAGGGTCCATCCATTCCATAGATGGGAGATCCTTCACAGTGAATCTAATAGAATTATTGTTCTTCAAATATTTGTATTCCCTTATCCGAATGCATGGTCATAAATAAAAAACCATGTGAACTATCCCATTTCACATATAACAGTACCCCTCTACTGGATACCATGGTACCCAAAGTATTCCCTAGGACACATGACCATGTTTCTGAGTCCAGTAAGGAAATGATCTCTTATATCAGTATCATTCAAACATGGGCCTTCATGCTTCTGGAGTTTTTGTAGTCCTATGAGGACCACTTCTTGCTTCATAAATATTGAATCCCTTTGATAGGAAGGTCTCCATAACCAATACACTCTCAAGCACTCTAACATTAGAGTTAATGAATTTTGGTAATAAACATGAATGAATGTATATACAAATTCTATAATCAAACCTTCATTCCTAAAATTTTAATTCTTGAATAATATCAATAGAGTATCGTGTAAGGTTAGGGAACCTCATGAAATACTCAAAATATCGGATTCTTCTCTTCTGTTTTTATAGAATCATTAGAATCGAAATTGAGTTACATGAGGGGTAGTAATCATAATTAAATATATGAAAGATGTAGGTCCAAGGGATTGTCATCTCCTATTGAATATTCATCATTATACTTTTCTTCACAAAACTTCTTCAAGGAAAAAATATATTTTATAAATTCCAATCTTTCATTTTGTATATGGATATTCCTGCAACTATTAATCATAAACTATAGTCACTAATCTATTGTTTAGGGATCTGTCTCACCAAAGAATCTATATGGCCTTCGAAGATGAATGAAAAAATGTATTAAAATCCTACAAACATTCAGGGAATTCTTTGCTAGTACTGTATTTTTCATCAAAAGTATAGGTTTCAATTTCATTTCCCTATGAATGAATGATTTTTTGTGGTGGCCTCTAAAATAAGGCCTTATCCCTCAAAGAATATTCACAATGATCTTGAATCAGTAACCTAGTATGTTGTAATAATGGAGGAATATTATAAATCTAATAATACCACACCCCAATCATATGAGTATATTAATATAGGGATCTAACTCAATAGGGAAATAAAATGTGTAAATCTTATTTGATGCATGGACCATTGGTTATGGAAAATTATTTCTTGCTGTGTAAATTTGTTAAAAAGGTAGTTAGACTACTGATGATTGGATCCATTGACATTCGTCCCAACACAAGGTTCCCTTGCCCAAAATTCACACATTGAACACCTTCATTCTATCAATCTAGGAACTAACCAAATTTATATGGGTGGGGGAACATTAAAATATATATCTTTTAATGAACTAACATGACACTAATATTTCACGACCTAACCCAATAGAACTCAATCCAAAAATACCACAAAGCTAGATTTATATTCAAGGTCTTGTGATAATTCTCAAAAGGAATAACTAATACCGGAGGACTTTTTTTATTGTGCCTATATGAACACATTAAACCTTATACATTCAAATTCTTATAGGTTTATTAATAAATTATGAAACATATAGAAAAATTTAATGAATGAATATCCTACTGGGAGTATAATTCATCGTAAATATATTCTAAAAAGTATAAATGGAAAATTACATTCCCATCTACAAATAAGTTTTGAAATGAAAAAAAAATTAATTTTCCTGGTGATCTAGTCTCCATATATCCTATTAAAAACCACCATATGTGGTATTATGTAGTTGTATATCACTATTAATATCTGTAATCACCACCGAACTCTCCTTAATCTTTTTAAATAATGACACATTTTAGGAAAAGTCCATGCTGGAATGAGTATATAAATACCTAGTTGATAATTCATGAAAGGTTAATATAGACAATTAGAAACACAATTCAAGTTTGAAAGTACACCATTATCTTGAGATAAATGAAAAACAATGGAAATTTATATATTATCATAAAAGAGACAATGATGGTGGAGAAATAATGTCTGCATCTTACAACCCCACCTAGGAAAATAGACTACCATCAGTTTTATAAGGTCTATAAATAATTCCCAAAACATTTTTGGTCTACCCCATGATGAAACCATGTAAAGAAACACATCACAACTATTCCAAATTTTCAATGATTCCCAATATCTAGGTAGATGTCCCTTGATTGGTTGTATTGGCAGGGATCTACTAATATGGTGGTTAATCATAGCTCTTACTCTGTAAAAGTGTTCCACTCTAATAGTAGAGGGAAAATAACCCGATTCAATAGGATAGTTCAACTAAAATGGTATGAGAACCATTAAATGATTCCACTTGAGGGATCTACATGAATGGTAGATGTCACATTCCATAAATATATAGGAAGTTCTAACTCTAACAGAAGATAACACATACCGTAACTCCACTGGAAGATTCTAATCTCATGGTAGGGCAACATTCAGTTACTCCACAAGAGGGTACCCCTGTAATGGTAGATAAATAGATGATACATGATATAATATAGTAGTAATGATCAAATAAATATACAGAGGACCCATTCCCTAACCCTACTGGAGAGTTCCACTCTGAATATCCATCAGGATATTTACCATCATATAGTTGATCTTAAAGAATCATCACACATGGTAATTCTTGTATAATATATTTTAATAAACTATGAAGGATAAAATCATATTTTATATGAGAAAATTATTTTGATAGGATTCATGAGGTCCAAAATACTAGTCCAAGTGAAGGGGATACACTATGTAAATGATGTACCGAAAAAAGGGTACATAACATGTAAGGGGACACACACAATGTGTGGTCCTACACCACTACCTTATTGTGTCATTATTAAATACACATATCACTTCACATATTACACTATATGGATTTTATGGGGACTAAACAATGGAAATCATCCATCCAGGGTCCTACATATGGTCTTGATTATGTCCTTGTAACATGGTTTTATACACGTTCTATTTCCATGTTCATGTACTCCAACTGTACATGTGGTGTCACCAACACTAATTTACACATAATGATTGGGACTTACATTGTCCGTGATATTTATTATCTCTATGGAAAACCTAGCACTATATATTTTTCAAGAACATGTGGTGACTTCTTCAACACTGCACTGTGTGTAGTAGTGATTTTCACAAAATTGGAGATGTTATATGTGGTCCAAAAGATCTAAATATACCAATACAAATAATAGATATATTCTCCCCAAATTGAATGTAAATATTCTTAGTTTTTAGATTTTGGGGCTTGTATAGATGGAAATTTGATTACATGGAATCTGGGTGGTTCATTGTGTGCTCGACATGCCTCATTTCATATCCGCTCATTTATAGATCCCAGATCCATTATAATCAACACCCATAATAAAAAAACATCCCTATTAATTTTCTAATCACTAATAAATTCATAACCCAAAACACATCCATGATTTTTGGGGTCTCATCAATGGTCATCTTGATCAACAATGCTCAAATCATGACCCTATGGTCCAAATATTGAGAATGAAAAAAATGATGGGATGATATTTTATAAAACTTGAAGCAACTATCCTTGGAAAAGTGTGATTGGACATATAATTCAAATGTGTGATAAAAAGGGCCATAAAAATGACATAATTATTACTAATTCAAAAAGAAATTAGATTATATACGTTGGAACATGAAAAGTATCAACTTATATATTGATCAAACAAATAGGAATGATCACACAAAATTATTTAATAATAATTATGAAAACCCATATATGAAATTTTCAACATCACTTGTGTATAATATGATGATGAATAACACCACTTCTAATGATGGAATAATAACTATTACATTTAATATATCTCAATATTCTTTTATCAGGTTGTTGATCATCACCTGATCTCAACCATCTAAGGAAAATTTGGGTATTATCATATTTATAGACCTGTGGTTGTGCAGTTGACCCTAGTGAATCTCTATAAATATTATTTAATAGATGAAATTAGGATTTCTGATGTTAAAGAATTTATTAATAAATTACTTAGTTATTCAACTAAAAAAATATTTTAATGGACATTTTCTTGGACTATCTATAATTAATCATCTTTAGGCCAGACCAAGGGTAAACATTGAATTTAAAATTCAACTATTTTCTCATATGTTTCATATAAGACTAAATTTATTTGAAATCCCATTATTCTAGAAAAAAATGTATATTTAATATAAAATACATTAATGATTTTTATAAAATTCATGGTCATCACTCTGAGCATCAGAATTGTGCTTTTATTAAGTACCTAGGGCTGAAAATATTTCTAGATAGATTTCAAATTCTTGTAATGAAAAGATAGGGATTTTACACAATGAACTAAAATTTTTTGATCCATTTAATATATTTCTTCCATTTTTTGGTTATGGTAATTTTTATTTTTTTTAAATAATCATGGGAAAAACTAATTAATTAATAAAATCCAAACTTAAATAGTTTTCCTTTGGTTTCATGAATACATTTCTTCTATAAACTATAGATTAAAGTAGTAATAAGCATATCTATACACTCTAATTATTCAAATTTTTGTCCCAAACAATGACTTATATACTTATAATATTTTTATTATGATGAATCACCATAAATGGAGTAAAATTTTCCAGTTTTTTAGTGTAGAAAATATCATAGTAATGTTCCCTGAAATTAAAGGGTGTGAAACACTATATGAAAATCATAGAGTGGTATTATTTTAGAGAAATGGAGATAGTGGTAGGAGTTTCCAAAATATAAAAAACCATATATCAAAATAATGAAACAATATAAACATCTGATATAAAATGTTCAACACTAAATATAAATGAGATGAAATGCTTATCTGTTTAAAGAGAAAGAACACTAGAATTCCAACTCGAATCAAATATATTTTTTCTCACAAATAAAATTTTAGAATAGAAAGAAATTTGACTTGAGTACATAAATGATATATTAAATTTAAATGGATGAAAGTAAAAAAATCAACATCTTGTGAATGTCCAAATAAAAAAACCACCACTAAAGTAGGGATAATTCATTGAAACTAATCAATTATCTTAATTTTTTTAAAATGAATTTAAAAATTACATATACGAGACTCAATTAAAAATGTAAATCTTAAGTGTTATTATTATTAAATTAATTGCATTAATCTTGAAATTATCAACTATATGGGAGAGGTTGAGAATTTATATTTGAATTTTCTAATTTAAATTTTTCTATGGATTTTAATATAATGAGATTCTCTAATGATATTAGGACGATTTTATTATCTACAAACCATTTATAATAAGAAAAACATTTTATATCAACCATTTTAGATAATTTAGTGTTGATTTGTTGTCTTATTTTCTAATATATATATTTAAGGCGTATTTTATTGTACCTACCCTCACTCTAAATATTACTTCACAATTTATTCATGATTAAGTGTGGGGAATAATTTCATGTGTCTTATATATAACGTGATTCATGTAAAATTGGATGATAGTGGAATATGTTATTATTTAGGTTAATTAAAAAAATTGGGATATATATCACATTATATTTTTGTATCACCAAATTTTCCCCAAAAATGATAATAAAATAAATAAATAAATCTATATGGGATTGAATTATTTCTTATGACTAATTGCGTTTTTGAACAAATGAAAAAAATATTTAAATCATCTACCATTCAATATATTTAATTCTAGATCCAATTCACCCAAATTAAAATAATAATACAAATGAAGAAAAATAGGGTTGAATTTACAAATTTTTTCTCATATATATATATATATATATTATATAATGTAATTTTTTTTATTTAATGTGGTAAACTAAATAATGTGGAATAATGTGTGGTGATATTATAATATTAATTTAGTTGATGATTTATTATATTTAGAGAGTAAAACCAACATTTTTATCCAATATAGTTGTTTTATGGATGCATAAGCACTATTAATATGTCACAAAATAAACAATGTAATGTTTCCATGTTATATTAAATTATTATTTATTTTATAGAAATTATAAATTTTACAAAATTATACGGATTTCAAATGTTCAATATAATAGATTGACTCATTATTTATTTATTATTTTGAATAAATAATTGAATTGAATTATTTTATTTGTAGATCAAAATTTAATTTGAATGAATACAAATGGATAAATTTCATGTGAAAATTATTCTCATGGCAATGTAACTAAATGAAAATACAAATCATGATGTAAATTAAACATAGAGACTTCAAAATTAAATATTATATTTTTGGGGTCTAAAAAGTTAATTTGAGAATTTTTTTATTAAATAATTTCCTATATAAATATATTTATAAAGGAATGTGATTTTTTAAAGGTTGGGGATGAAGCGTAAATTTATTATTTAAAAGAAAATACCTCTTTGGACTGGGTAGAGGGACACTCATTACATTCCATGAAGGCCCAAGGCCAAGTGGCCAGATCACAAGGCTTGAAAGCCCATTTTTTCCCAAAGGACCCCTCAGTGAACAGTACGGGTACAGTACCTGCACAGTTACAGTACCTCCACTGCTACAGTACTTACTACACTCCCTCTGCCGTTACAGTGTCACCACTACTACAGTTCCACCACTACTACAGTACTAGTACAGTGCACTGCTACAGTAATTCAACAATACCCTGGGAAATCACCCGTACCCGGATTTGATCCGGGGTCATTTGGATGCCAAGCAGGAGTTTGTATCACTAGGGTACAAGCTCGTTAGCATAAAGGTATGTGATTGAGTGTATGTTTTTTATTCATATTTGATTAATATTTTTTATATTAAAGTTATTGATTTTTTTAAATCTATTATGATATTGGATAGATTACACCAACTTACATTTATATTAGATCTTTTTTTCTTGATAGTGATTTCTTTTTTTGATACTTTAATTGTTTTATTAAAATGTATTTATAATTTTCATCCATTATGTTATTTAATATATAATTAATATTTTTTTGAGAAAAATACTATTATTATTTTTCGAATTTTATATGTAATATTATAAGTGCTTCTTGTTGTTTTCCATATTCAATATTGTTCTTCAATTGATCATGACACTACGTATTGATTTATTCTAAATATTTCATTCTGGATTTTTAATCATGTATATCACACAACATGGTTTTTTATGTTGATATATTTTTTATAATAACACATAAATATTATTTATTAATGATATATATGAGTATGTTTTACATTTTCCACATAAAATTAGAAATTTAATTTTTTTAAATAATTAATATTTCAATCTAGTTATCATGTTATTAATATCTTGGGCATGTTCTGAATCATTTTTTGAAATTGTTTTATGTGTGGGTCAGTTTTAATGATATATAGAATTTTTGTGTTATTATATTTATAAATTTGTAAACTACTTATATAAAGGAATGATATAATATTCATTTGTCATATTTCTTATGAAATTAACATTTTAAGAAATCATATTAAATTTATTGAAACTGGGAAAGAAATAAATTTTTAAAAATTTATGTTATTTTTAATTGACAAGAGAATTGTTAAAACAAAATTAATTATTTTGGGAAATTTAAATAAATCATTCATTATATTGAAATGAAAAAATATTAATATTTTGTTATAGTATATATATCTAATCCAGTTCTATCTTCTAAATTATACTCCAATCTAATGTGAAATACCGCTTAAATGTCTTATATAACACTACTCAATGCCCCATATTTTGAGACCATCATAACCGTGAAACTAGTGACACAAGACTTGAACAATATATTATGGATTATAGTTTCCATGAACTATAACCATTCAGAATATCCATGTACAATGAGATAATAACATTTCATATATCATCATTGATCATACCCCCACACCCCTATTAACTGTAAAACCTAGTAAAATTATCTTTATGTAAATCACAATCGATATCTACTGGATCATATAATATGTTAGAATAGAAAAAAATGTGATAACACCATGAATAATCTGTTTATAGAGATATGTTTTTTCCAGTAAAACATTGATATTCTGACCATTACATATAATCCATGATAATCAACTTTGCAGCTTCCTTGGTCCTATTTTATGTTATTCCTTAGAAAAGTAGTTACAACATGCAATATTATTCCATACTACATAATTTTCTTTTAATTGATATGTTTTATTATTTTATAAATAAATTTTCTTCATCAATTTGAACTGAAATACCGTTTATATAACATCCATGAACCTATGCTTCTAGGTCCAATGCCAAAGATATCAACATTTCATTTTTCCACTTGATACTGAATAAGGATGCCAAATTTTAGACATATAAAATTTACGACATCAAAAGAATATATTGAATCACTTATATACACAATGAAATTATAGGATTATGGTTTTAGATGATTAGGATAATATCTTTCATAAAAAATACTCTTTTAATCAATGGAGTATTTTACCTCTATACTATATTATTCTAATTCCAGATTAACACTTCAACCTAAACCAAAATATCACCACATAAGAAACATTTCACAAACAAATTTACTTAATCTTCATTATTCATAACTTATAGAATATGGAAAATAAAATCAGTGATCATAGATGATATATAGGTATAAAAATAGTAATTAGTAATTTACTATCATTGGTGGAAAGA
Organism: Viscum album; assembly: GCA_963277665.1. Classification (NCBI taxonomy): domain Eukaryota; kingdom Viridiplantae; phylum Streptophyta; class Magnoliopsida; order Santalales; family Viscaceae; genus Viscum; species Viscum album. The sequence continues at coordinate 1,880,261,715 of OY728140.1, forward strand.
AAATAGATTGAGGGTATGAGGACATATTAATTTTTTTGAGCATAAGATGAGAATATTCAAATCCATAAAACCAAGATCATTATTCATGATACATGACACAATTCATAAGGAATAGAATGATTCACAAATATCAATTATCATGATCCAAGTGATTATATAATTTATAGAAAAAGCCATTTATAACATACATATATAAGATTAAAAAAGTGTTTTTATATTGGTTCATCATCTTTATATCCCATTTAAAATCTATTTAATAAATATTTATTACCGTATCAAATCTATAGTAGAAATTTATGGTTAATTCCCTATATATATCCTCTAAATTGAAAGATCATTTATCTTTGAAAAGAATTGATAGGATTTATGAATATTCATATTTTGAATATAGGTATCACCTAATGCTATCTAGGATAACCCTTTCTACATGATATATTGATATCACCTATGTCCATCAATAATTTACATGTTAAATTCATGAATAAATAATTTTACGTCATACACTTTTCAATAATAATAATAATAATAATAATTTTTCATTCATTGTCTGGTTAACCAACGAAAAAGAAACTAATTGCATCAGAACACAATACTTTATCAAATGGATGACATAAGATTGTATATATATAAAATATATCCATTTGAGGATAATTAAAATCATTCCATATAGTCATTGATTTCTAGAAATCCTATTAATATGTCATTAAATTCATTTATGAAGAAAATAACCATTTCACTTTCAAATTAACATTTATACACAAAAAAATCACAAAACATATTGAAAAAAAAAACTTTTGTGAAAATAACATTGCCAAATTGGAAAAAAGATTCAATTATAATAATGGTCTTGATAATGAAAATATCATTTAAAATTATAAATGGGAAAAATAAATACTCTTTTGAATACATATTGTATGTGGGAGTCAGAAGTGACCCAAATAGATAATGTTAAGAACTATAATTTTAAGAACATTTATAAGATGGTAATATATAATTAAAATATATTTAGGAAAGGTTTTTGTTTAGAAAAGAACATTACTTGAAAAAATTTAGATGAAATTAAAATAATAGAGACAAATTCATGATCTAAAAGAAGATAAAAGATATGTATCATATACGAATTTTTTTTGGTAATTTCATCTATAAATAAAATAGAAAATAGAAATAATTATATTTAAATAATTAAAAAATATTGGTTAAAATTAGACGTGTTTTAGGAAAATTTAGGCGTATTATTTCCATCATTGGTTCCTCGAACACAAATCAGCCAGATGGAAAGAAGATTATAACATAAATCGTTTTCTGATTTAGAACTCATCAATCCTAATAATTATGAACCAATAATATCATTAGAATATTAAATATAATTAGAATACCTAGATTAATGAAATAAAATAAAATAAATTCAATAAACACACCATATAAATGTATATAGATGTATATCATTACATATATCCTGAATTAGAAAATTTTGGATGAGGAAGCCTTACTATAAACATACCACTGACGTGAAAATTAATAAATGAATGAATTTTCTATATAATATTAAAATCCACATAATAAATTTGAACATAAAATGTAGGATAATAAAAATTAATTAACCAGATAATCATTGGGTATTAAAGACACTGAATATGTAAAATATTCCAATGAAAAAAATTAAGTAATGAATTTTTTCCCACTTTGTTCTTTTCAAACAAAATACCATTATATGAAATAAATCAAATAAAAACTTAGAGTACCATTAATCATGAATTAATTATGATATTAGATATAAAATTATTGTTATATACACAATATAATTTATTTATGTTCATAACATTAAAGAATACCTCAATGGATAAAATTGTGATGAAGTCCGTTACTGCATTAGAAATCATTGGATGAATACCTCATGGATTACAGAATAGAATAAGGATTTTTAAATCCAATTAACATTGATTAACATAATTATAAATTTCATTATTTTTCAGGAAATAAACAACAAAATATAAATTAGTTCTTAATATCACAGACGTCTCATTATAATGGCAGTGAGATGATAATCCCTTATCTCGATTTCAAACATTCCATGCATATCCTTAAACATCAATATTCTAAAATTATTTAAATTAACTTTTTATATTATTTTATTTTATATATAAATTTATTTAAAATGACTTATTTTATTTATTTTTATGCTAATAATTAAATACATAACTAGTTATGTCCATGGTAGGTGTTTCTGGGAAGTCCAATTCATTGTTTCCAAAAAAAATTAGTTTGTTGAAGATGGTAAAAGAGGATATTATTTTAATAAATATATATAATTAAATAATTATAAAATTTATTATTAATAATTTATTTTAAAACATATCATGACATATGATTTTGAAATATGATCATTTGTACAATCATTGGATATGAGAGGTTGTACGAACATATGAATAACATTTTCATTTATCATCAATTGTTTTTTAATGTGTGTAAATATTTTTTATATTTAAATAATAATAATTATATAATGAATAATATAATATATCATTACATAATCTTATATAAGTCAACTATGTTATATGTTGATGAAATACTACACAAAACACTTCGTGGATGCAGTATTCCACATTAATACAAGAATGACATTTTCATTTTTCTGTGAGAGGAATGATAATTTGTAAATGACATATAATATTTAAAAATGAAAATATATTATATTAATGAAATTTTATTATATATATATATATTATATATTAATTGAAATATTCTTTTTCTTCCTTATATGAAAGAGTTTCGGGAAAAAAGAATCTCATCGTTGTGCGGGAACGTATTTATCTATACACTCGAGCTATATTATCATATACCATCATATATAAAGTAATGTAATAATATTTTATAATTATTATAATTTAAATATTTTAATTATGTTTAAAATACCATATATTTACTTAAAATCAATCACCATAACCTTTAGTGAGAGGTGATGATGAAAATAAAATTACATTGGTTTGTAGTGAGATACTCCACCATAAACACAAATGATGATTTTGATTCCCATTAGTTAGTATAGGAGATGTTTTTTTGGTCATTCAGTTACAAGAATAAAATATGAATATATTTTCGGTTATAATTGTTCTTTATCATTATAATTTAATAATATTTTAATGTGGTGGAAGAATAAATAAAATTAAAACACTTGATTAAGCATGAATCCTCCTCTTCGAACAACCAACATATGTAACAAAAAAAGCATTCCCCTAATTGATTTATGATCAAAACAAGTGATTATGTATTTGGGATTGAACTTATTTTTATATCTAGGTAGACAATTTCTATGATAAAGATCATATACAGTGTATAGTGCAGAGGAGAGTGGGTGACCTTTTATAATTGAATTGAGTAGAACCCATGTAATTATTGAGAAAGAAAATTAATTTAATAGTATTAATAATTTAAAAACATTTTAAAAATGGAACTTTATATAGATATATACATTATATTTCAATAATATGGATCTAAAAATGAATTTTTATTTGTATATACGGCATTTTAATCCTTCTTTTTTTAGTTTAACACTTCGTGATCTGGATTCCAACATAATTATAGTGAAATATTATTATTATTTTCTATATTTATTATGATAAAAAATTAAGGAGAACTTATTATACAATGATTATAAATTTGGTTTAATATTTGGAATCCATATTACCAAAATGCATATAAAATAATTTTATTAAATGAACTAAAATGTAATCTCGTATATGCAATGAAAAATCTTATTTTCAAGAATTGTATTTCTCAATGTAAAGATAATTATATATTAACACAATAAACATGAATATTAGTTTTATGAATATAATTTAATATATAATCAAATATTATCTATAAATATAATTTTAATTATTCTTTATTTTTAAAAAATTCACTAAAATGGAGAAATATTCTTTACTATTATAATCATTCCCAAAAAACAACATTTATTAACACCAAATAAATATATAATAGAATACAGTAAAAATGAATAAAATTTCATTAAGTGGATTAAATATAATAAAATAATACTAACATGACTTGTAATAATATTCAAAACGTTATTTAACTTTTAAATATCTTTATTAGTTGATATAAAATGAAATTTTTACAAAAACCTATATTTTTAATTATTCAATGAAAAAATCATATTGTCAGAGAAATCACAAACATTCACACTAAAATAATATTTATATCATCATTTTGAAAAATAAATTTATTTTTATTTAATTAATTTTTTAAAACTCATAGAAATTAATTTTAATACTATCATAACAAATCCATAAAAAATCATTTTGGATGAAAACATAATTTTGATAAATAAACATAATAGACTAAATATAGGTGATTATATACTTATTATTTATAAATAAAATTTTATTATCAAAAATATTTATATATCACATGTCTATTAATAGTATTCATAAACTCTATCTTATATCCTAGATATAATTGTTATTAATATTACGGGTCCTCTATGCTCAGTGTTCTATGTTGAATACACTATAATACATTATTTAATTCATTTAAAATATTGGGCTTCTATATTTTACCATATGTAGAAATACACTATATAAACCCCAATTAAACTTTTAAATCCTTAATCTGTTATCCCGGACACTATCTATCCATTCCCAAAAAATATGATTGTACATTGTAGACCTTATAATCTTAATATTGTCTCATATGATAGAGGAATAATAATAAACATATATCATATTTTATTATATCCAAAAACTATAGTATTATATATAGTAATGATATATTAAATTTTTTATTATATGAATGTTTTTTAAAAAGATTATATACTTCTATTCTTCAATTAAATTCATCGTTTTATAGACCACCATGCTTCGCCTAATTTTTATATATCATCATTATACATGCCTATATTACTCAACTCATTTAATTTATATTGTCCATAAAAAGTATGAGATCCCCCTTTTCTGAATACCCTCATTACATATAATATAATAAAAAACACTCCACATTATTAAATCATCCATTAGCTATTGAATTATTCATCAAAACCTCATTGGTGATTCAGGTTCCTATTATAATATCTTTTCCCAAATAATATGTGTAAAAGAAACATTTTCTCATTATTTCCTTGGTCTCCTTCGATCATATAATTTCTAATAGTAAAATTTGGAATACAGAACATTCAATGTAAAAAATAGTTTTATATTCATCATTTTATTTCATTTTAATACAACGAATGATAAATCATACACTTTATGGGTTTCTTATACTTCCATGTTCATTTAATTAACACAATAAATCACATCAGTTTGATTAGAAACATGTGATTAAATTTATCAACATGTGTTCCCTCCTATTTATCAAATATCATAATGATCACATGGAATTTGAATCAATATTATAAAAATTATAGGATAAAAAATTGTCATGGGTTTTTCATCGCATATGACTACATTGTATAATAGTATATGATATATTGAATTCCCATGGGTCTTAAATAAAACCTAATATATGATATATGATATCAAATAATATTATTGGGACCTAAATGTTAGAAAAACATGCCTTCATATCTAATTTATGATTTCTTGGATATTAATAAATAAGATTTAATCCTTAAAATATATCTATTCTTATGATGTGATATTATCAATATATTTTCATTGGTTATATCATAATTATAATTGAGTATGTAAATTTTATTTTATCTACACTTAGATATGAATTTTAATTTGCAGTTGTTACTGCCAATTAAAATTCAAAAAATAATATAAATAAAAAATCATATATATTTAAATAATTTATATATTTTATCATTGTCTATTAAATATTAATATAATATAATTTATTGAAATTAAAAATTGAATTTTTTAAGCCCAAAATAATCATTTATATATCATACGTATATATATGATGTTTTTCTAAATTATATAGAGTAATTATTTATTTTTCATTACATTTTAACAATTAATATTTATAAAATAAGTTTTAACATTATGATATTAGAAATGATTAATTTTTGTCAATCCACACATTATATTGTATGTAGAAGAGTATTTTATTTATTTTTCATATAAAATGTCCAAAATTTTTATTTAACATAATTACTTTGAATATAGTTATTAAATATAGTTTGTGTATATTAGGTTTTATTTTTACGAAGAAGAATATTCTCTCTTGTGTAATGTATCTATATGGCTATGTAAATAGTGTTAAACATCTACTTTCCTGGGGGCCTTTGAATTATTCCGGCTCTTTCATGTAGAGATAGTCTATATCTTATAACTCAAAAACAATTCATTAAATGTTCCAGTACATTATGCCTAATTTGAATTTATATAAGGATGAATATGTATGGATTCTATATTTGGGTGATTAACACCAAATTTTGGTTGAAAAAAAGCATTCCCCATTCATATGGTTTTTAAAAATGAATTTTATTAATATAATTTGATTTCGATATCAATATCATTATATAAATACATAAAAAAGGAAAAAAAAATTAAGATATTGATTAAATATTACGGAATATTAATGAATATAATATGAATCTTTTATATATTTATTTGGTGATAATTTTAAAATATAACCCATCAAATATTAATCATGAGGTCCATTTTATAGAAAACATATGTCAATACCTCAATCATAGAAAATTTAGGTTCTGTCAAAGAATGGGGTCCATAGATTATCAAATATAAGGAATAGTAGAAATGGAAAACCATATGAGTTTTAATCAAAATCCCTCTATGATATTATAATAGTATATAGGAATGAAATAGTTATAGTTAATTTTAAAAATTAATATAGTTGATTTTTTTTTATATGAGGTATTTTGGAAAGGGATTTACCCAAACATATCAGACTCCTAACTGTTTTTATTGGGATGGTTCTCCACCTAAATAAAAATATGGAATGAGGATCCAAAAATATAACTAATTTTACCCAGAAATATCGATCATGGATCAATGAATAGACATAATGTATGAGTTCATCTTTTTAATGGGAGTATTTTTATTTTATGTATTTTATTAAATGATATAAAACATGATACAACACCAGAGAGATGATTTTATAGAATATGGAATATATCATGAAAATAAAATTTGAATATATTATAGTTAAATTGTAAAAAATTATTTAAAATTGTTTTTTATATTTGAGATATAATCTAAGAAGATATCATTATGATAAATTGAATATGATGATTTTAGTGCCTGGTTTCTCAAACTCTAACAAGTGTATTTTAGATACCTTGAGTGTATAAAACTATTCTTATAATAGGATGAACATCCAAAATATAAAAGAATTTATAATGGGATATGTTGGTGTTCATGTTGGAAATATATAAATATTCCCTGGAATAATATTTGGTATTTATGATCTATATCTACATGGCCGATTTTTTCTGTAATTATAGAGATATTATTGTCTTATCTCTATATAAATTTATTTTTTTTTTGATGTTTAGAAAAATTCTTTCTTTGATTACTTATTGATAACATCTATTTTTATATAAATAGAATGTAATTATTTATTTAATAAGGAATATAAATTTTTTTTATATATTATAGATAAATAATATCATGAATCTGAAATATCAAAACATAAATTTAGAGATAATATTAATCCACACAGCTTTTGAAATTTTACATTATGTAAATAATTTAAAAAAAAACCCATAGACTCCATAAATATGTATTTTTTTAACTCATTTGTGTTTCAAATATTTTAGAAATATGAATAATTTTTATTATTTGAGATGAATAATGTACTTTTTAGTGAATGTAGTAAATGTAATTTTGGGATATTTGTTCTCACACATAGTCATTATTTTATAAAAACAAGTACAATACAAATTGGTTGTTTTAGGGTAATTGTTATATTTACTGATTATTTTAGTTGGGAATATTATTTGGTTCTAATGAAAAAATCAAGGCATTGGAAATGTTCATGTGAATTTAGAATTATTAATGGAATCAATAAGGTATGAGTATTATTATTTAATAATTAGTTTTTGGGTGGTTAATAAATGACTTATAAATTAACTAATCATATGATAAATTTTGGACATGTTCAAAAATTCCCCATCCTAAAATACCATAGTGGAATGGTGTGAGTGAGAGAAGGAATTATACCCTACTAAAATTTATTTTATTAATGATGTGGTAATCTGACCTTTCTATTTCATTTGTAGGTTACCATTATTAGGCTTATTCAAACCAACAAAATAACATTCCATTTAAAACAATCATAAAAATAGACTATGTTATATACAAAATTAAACAATGCAATATATCAATTATTATGATGTGGGGTTGTAAATAATTCATATGATGATTGATTTTGTAGACACATGAATCCATGTAAGGAAAATAATTATTTTCTTGTAATCCAATTAAAACTAAGGGAAATTTCCTCTATAAGAAATCTAGGATAATAATTATTATCAGAAAATTTTCTAAATTCCATGAGAAGGAATATATCATTTTAGGTGAAATAGGTAGTAAATATGAATATTAATAAACTCAAAATCAATAAATTTTTTTCATGAGATGAATGATTATTTTTTCATCAATGAGTGTGGAATTAGGAAAAACATATGTTATTTATGAACAATGTATCCCATTTTAGAGTAATTATGATACTGGGATATTTGTATTCATGATGGAAAAAATTATTATTATAATATTCATAAGAGATGAAACTAATACCTATCAAGAGTACATTGAGTGTTATAATTCCGAGAAATAGTTAAAAATAAGAAATATGATATATAATCGATAAACACTAAATATTTTTATAATAATGTTGGTATACCATAAGTGGGTATACCAATATTGAACATGTGAGTTTTTTTATTGAAAACATACATGGATTGTAGTGTATATATATAAAAAGTATGATTTTTAGTGTTGTGTTAAAAACCAATTAATGTTATTGACTATATAAAAACCATTTTACCTAATGCTATAAAAAACTCTATTTAGTTAATTTTTTATATTTAATATCATTATAATTATTAGATAACTAAAATTGACATGAAAACTTCATTTCATACATTGAACACAATCAATAACATTTTTTGTGACATGGTCTTTTGGTTATTATGTACAAAATGATTCTTATATGGTAGGATTGATGAAGAGGCGCATTAATGGATTGAATAATGTTTCTTATAGTTTGAATATCTAGTTTCGTAGCGAAATTAATGATTTAAATTCCATCATGAACAAATATTATTCATTTTTATTATGGTTATTACTGGGATTATTGTAGTATAATTTTTATTTTATTTTTTTGGGGTACTACTTATCATAAATAAAGTCAACATTTTACATTATGAAAATTTGTGGTTAGTTAAATGAATTCCAATAAGATACATTAGAGAAGAATCCTACATACTTGGTTTTTATATCTATAGTGATAGAACTATGAGACCTATTAATCATAGTCATGATTCATACACTAGTAAAGCGAAAAATATTTTTTCTTGGGGGACTTATAAGGGTGTCTTTAACAATGTTCCAAGTCCCAAATGGAAAATATATCCATAATCATTAAAAAGATTTATAAATTTTTCATTGAATTGCATATTCATCATTGATTAAGATATCATATATTCCATGAAACCTATTATTTTATTTTCATAAAAACATTTTATCGATATAATCATGTTGAGATTTAGTGGATTTCAATTAATAACATCTATATGAACAAAATATGATCTATGGACCTATTAATAATAATTGTTGGTAGTATAATCCCAATATATATGGTAACATTGATGGTAGTTATCAATTATAAATAAATTTTCATGATATCGCATTCTAGATTTTTTACTAAATAACGGAGCTATTAATTGGAATAATTCTACACAAGATACAATAATGAAATATACAATGAATAAAATATTTAACATCATATAATATTCTACAATTTAATTTATTTAGATACATAATATTAAACTATGGTTGGGATTATTCATATCATGGATAGAGATATTTATATCTAAATTGAATATAATGGATCTAGATACAGGACAAGGAATCATCGAATCTCCTAAAGAACAAAAACATACATTACAAATACCATTTTATATGAGTGATCCTTGAAATGGGAAATGTTCAGTTTGAAGTGTAACTTATATGTTATATTTTAGATTATAAAACTAAATATGTAAACAATAATGTTCAGGATTAAATATAGGATCCAATATAGCATAAAAAATCCCATCCATCTAGTACAAAATATATCAATATTCCTAATGATTTTATATTTGATTCCCAAGACAATAAGAGTTGAAGTCCACATTACCATGGACCACCAATGCCTAAGAACAAGACTATTTATGAAATACAATGATCCAAAGTGAATCCTTATCATTTGTTTTTTTCACCAAATCTAGACTCACAATAGATCCCTTAGGTAATATTTTTTATTATTTAAGAATGTTGGAAGGGCGTATCTATAGAGTTTGAATTGATTTATTATATACCGATTTTAGATCATTGATGATAAATACCTATAATGAGAAATAAGGTTATTGACTTATATAATGGTTCAAAATAAATTTTATTTCATTATTTATATCCTTTTAAAATTCATGGGATTGTGATATTTTCTTGTTAAAATTCTCTATGGGTAGCTAATTTTAGATGTTCGTGGTAGTAGAGTGTTCTCAAGAACCATCATTGTTCTTATTTTTTCAAAATTTATATTAAATATAGAAAAAATCCACTTTATCACCAATTAATTTTTTTTATTTCATAATCATATACCATTAAAAATCATGTTGATAAAAAAAATTGTTGCATCATACATCTTCTTTTATTGGAATTCATTACATTTTCATGTGATTATTTTTTTCTGTTACTTATGTGTTCCCATTAAACAAATATTTTTGTTCTTATACTTTATAATTTTTTTCTCATTTTTCCTCCTTCAAGTGTTGTAAATCCTTCTTTTTGTTTGTTTTTTTCTCTTATTTCTATGATTTACTTTACATAATTGTGTTTCATCACTATCAGGTTTGATCTATTAAATGTTACGTTGTATATTATCCACCAATCATAATTTTTGGTCTTCCACCATTATATTAAGAAGGATAAATAAATTTTTATGTATGTGTTAGTGATATTAACATGAAATTGATTTATACAAAATTATTTTTATGTTTTATTCATTATCACATTTATTCATTGTCACATTTATTTTTCATGAACCATTCCTTAGAAATAATAATGTGTTTAAAATTGAAGAATATTGTAGATTCTACAACACGAAATATAAAATATTTTTTGAATCCTGTCAAAGGATAATAAACTAAATTTTGTTACATTTCAGTAGTGCTTTCAAAATGTTATAGATATATTTGTGTTAAAATAAAGTAAGATATACGGAGTGAAGTTGATAATTATTTAGATCTTTTGTCCTCACTAATATAACACAGGTAATCCACTTTTAGTATTACTAACTAATTTTATATTTATATTTAAAATTCATTTTCATTCATTTTAATAACCATTTTTATTTTTATTTTTTAATTTAAATTATCCCATTCACTAAAAAAGATGATATTATTCTCATTTAATAAATTTAATGGAAATAATATATGAAATAACATGAATATAATTTAATTCAGATGTTCATTGTGTCCAAAAAATACACCATGAGATAATTATCTACCATTTCATTCATTAAGCATATCCCTTGGTGATTTTATGTTAATATGATACATTAACATAATATTAATAAAGACTCCACATGTCATACATATATTAATATTATTAATTTTTTTAAAATAATCATGTATTTTCTCTAAATAATATTTATATAGAAAACGTTAATTTATGATTAGATACACAAGAAATTAATCATTTGTGAATTTATATGAAAATTTTCATTAAAAATTATAAAATTAATTGTATAATAATACTAATAGTTAAAGTATAATATCATTATATATTTATTATTTTAAATAAAAATAATATTTTTTTGGAATCCAATTTCAATTAAAAATGTAACCAAAAGGAATGGAAAACTAAATCTTTATTCACATCCTATGGAAGAAAATCATACCATGATCAAATTTTAATGCGAATGTCTTTGTAAACATTACTGAAAGGCCATATTTCTTGTATTAGTTGTTGCATTTTTATTAGAGCTATGAAACAAAATTCAAATATTGATGTGTGGTTTGAATTGTGAGAAATGTAAATATATATTTCTTTATTAAAATCATTCTAGAATTTTGATGGTATCTATATGAAATTTTTAATAGTGAAAAAAACACCAAAAATATTTCTTCCAGTTCATACACATTTAGGACATCATAATTTATTAGCAAATCTTTTCCGACTGATGAATCCTAGTTGAAAACGAAATCATTTAACAAAAAAATTAGGTACTATGATGAGAACCCTTTTGGTTCCCGTTCCTTTGTTATCTATACCCAAAAGGTCACGTTAACATCATTATTGAGGGACAAAACATTGAAGACATCAACATCAATTCTAAGGACACTCCTATAACGTAATGGGTTTTTTTAATATGGTATATGTTGTCCCTGAGAAATGACTAAATATGACTTGTAGATTGTTTCATGAAAATAATTTAAAGATTATGTATAACGTATAACAGTTCAATGGATGAATTCTATTTGATTATTAAAATTAAATGTTAATAATGGTAGATTATTATAATTTTCTTCAGCTAATATAAATGATTTTTAATTTAATTATTAGTTACCTTTTTTGTTATTTAAGTGTCTAATTTTTCATTAAATATAATTTTATTGTTGCATGAATGTGGAATAATTTTTATTTAATTAAACATTATTTTTTAGATATGTATATATAGTAATTTTATTATAAATTAATAGTTAATATTTATAGTTTAAAATATTACTCAAAATATCTTTTAAATTTTTAAATGGAAATTAATATTCTAAAGTAATCTTGGATAATAAATGAAAATGTATTGAGAAAATTTCAAAAAACTATTTCCTTGTATTTTTTATTATAAAAATCTATATTATATATTCATTAGATTATTCTTCTCAATAATGGTAAGTAATCTATGAAAATTTTTAGAGGAATAATATGGTTGAAATATTCAGTGGGATTCACATGGAGAATGTTTGGGTAATTTGTTGAGGGATTAAATTGTGTATTTTTTTGGTCAATTTAGACATTTTATTACAAAAACTCATATAAATAATAGTAACTTTCCATTTTAATTCATTGTAAATATATTAATTTGGAATTAATTTTGTGAATTTAATGTGTAGCTTCTCAATTGATTTTCATAATGAAATATCCTTGTATACAGTTGGAATTTGAAGAGAGGAAGTTCAAGTGGGGATTGACACATAATTTATCAATTGAATTTTAAAATAAACTTTGAATTATTATATTTTAAAAAGTGTTTATTGCAATATTTTCTATTATAATTTCACAATGTTATATATAATTGAATTTTAATGTAGATAATGATAATTTCATGTGTGAATTTATATTATAAATTTCAAGGGTTATTAAATGTGGGAATTATTGGATTATTTTATTTGAATTAAAATGTTTATATTAATAAAATTTAGTTGTAATTTATTGTGTCATGTGATAATTCTAATATAATTTCAATTGGAAACATGAATTTTTATTGGTAATTTATAATATAAAAATCCAATAGAAATTTTATAGTTTATATTAATAATTTTAATTTTATATCATTATTTTTTATTTGAGAATATAAATGTATATTTTATGGTCTAATAGAAATGTAAAGTTAACATTTCATTTTCAATTTAAATGTGATAATTCCTAATGATAATTTAATACTGGAATTCCCCTAGTTGGAATATCCTGTGTGATTTTTTTTGTGAATTTCCATTCATAATATCAATTTTGAAATTCCTTTAGTAATTTTTTTTGGGAATTTCTGCTTGTATTCTTTAATCATTATGTTACATTAGAATTTATTAAAAATAAGTATTATAATTTATGGATATTATCATTATGAATAAGGCTACAATTGCATCAATTATTATCAATTATAGGTCATCAATACCATCATTTTGGAATTATTTTGATAATATTAGAGAAACTAATGTTGAAAAACATGATTTTTTTTAAATTGATGCCGTCTTAGCTGATATTGTTACCATTTATAGATACCATAGTATAATTTTATCACTATAAAAAAATAGATCCAAAATTTTTTTACGTACCATGTATAATATATATAAATAGATAGATTTCAGACATTGATAATAATTATTATTATATGAAAAATCAATCCATAGGATAATGATTCATTCCAAAATTTCATTGGTCAAGTATAATTATATAATTTGATCAATAAAAAACTAGTTCCAATGTATACTAAATAATGTACAACTAAAATTATTTTCTGTATGACTCTTATTATTAATATCATAAAAAGGCAATTCTTCATTTCATGGGGAAAAATAAAACATAATAAATGGTGAGCTTAGAGAATTATTAAGGGAAACCATGGGATATATCAGTGATCAATTGATCATAAATTTAACCACTGTGTACAAGCTGTTGAGAATAACATTTTTCATTCTTAAATTAATATCATATATAATAGACATGAATAATGGAATAAAACTTGTTAGTTCAAATCACTTGTATCGTAAAGGATTAAAATAACATTATATGTTATGGAATAACACTAGCATTGACAATCAGTTTGTTGAATACATATAATCAATGAAAATTAAAACAATTATAGATAAAGAACATTAAATATACTATAATAGTTGATTGGGTTCGACACCAAAAAAATTAGTATTCATGCTGCACAACAAAGTCAATCATAATTGACATAGACCCTTACCATATTGGGTTCACCCCTATTCTTGACCTATATGTCTTATTAGATGTCAATAATTTCATAATACAATAGAGGTTTGTTTTTTCATGAAGAAACCCATTAAAAATTTAAAAACAGACGTATGTTTTCTATATAGTCATTAATACTTTTTCATATCATAAAAAATGAATTATAAATGGGTTTCATAGAAATCTCTCCCTGGAATGACATATATATGTGAAATAGGAATCATAAAAATTTCTCCAATTCATCATATTAGAAACCATTTGAAAGGTTTTGGTTTTAAAATTTCTTGTATTAATTATCACATACCATGTAATGAAATAACAAGGATGTTTTAATTTGATCATATATTGTGTATGATTTTATAATCATCAAATGATACCATCATAAATGATAAATTACAATAAGAGATCACAAGAAATATATCTTGGGATAAAATACAGACATCATAATGAAATAATTTATTTAAAATATACCAATTTTTAAATTATTAATGAATTATTTTAATTTTTTAATAAAAATTGAATCATTTAAATGAATAATCAATGTATTCATTAGTCATGATAGTGTGAAATTCTTTTGTTGTATTATATATTATAATAATTATTTAATCTACATTTTCATTTAAAATTCCATTATAGAATGTTCAATAAAGGACATGTGCATTCCTAGTAAACCATTTTTAAATAATAATAAATTAATAAAAATTAATCTAAAAAATAATTTGAAAAGATTATATTTTTTTATTAAATTAATTTCACAAAATATTGATATGGAATATAAAATATTTTTTACCATTGAGAAAAATAATTGTTAGTTTATTTAAATAAATTCTTATCGAATCATTTGTTCCTTATTAGAAGAAAATGAATGTAATTTTTTTATTTTCCATAAGATATAAAATCTAATGTGATCATTTAATTTCATATCATTAAATTTCATTATTTAATGAATAATCATAAACTATCTCAATAAAAACTGAGAATAAAACATAACAAATTTTCCACTTTCGTAATATTCGAATCATAATCCCCATAATAGATTAATATCAAACAAAACAACATATTTAATTAATATACGTATGTTCATGATAAAAAAATTCAATGTTATGTATGAACTCATAATAAAACATTACAGTTCTATAACATAACATATAACTCAAAGATAATAATTTGTGGAATAAACCCTTACCTCATGATCTATTTGCATCAAATGAAATTTAAAATTAAGTACAAGAAATTTAAATTAGTTAATATTATATAATATAATTATATACCTAGTTATAATATCATATACGAATCATTAAATATATTTCAACACCCACATATTAAGAAATCATTGATAATATCTTCATTTTTGGCTCATAACAATTTCATTTAACATCATTATTTATGTTTAGTATTTCCAATAATTTTATATATGATGGAATTACATCATTAAAATATTTTTAAACATTAAATAAGTATTATATGTATTCAATAAACATCATCAGTGTCTTCATTAAAAGAGATATATAAAAGATGAATTATATTATTCATTGATATAATATGATATATATATTCATAGAGGGATTTTAAAATTTTAATTGGATTTAAAGAGAGAAAGGTAAACAATGAATCAACATTAAAAAAACTAATTATGTAATATATTTATATATATTATATATTCATTTATCCTATTAATATTACCACCCATGTATTTCATAAATGGAAAATTGAATTACAATAGTTTGTACGAAGGTAGTCCAATGTACATATGAATTATGGTTTCATTTCCAATTTGATGTAATTAGGATAAATTTAGAGTATATTATTTTAAATTTTAAATTTATAAATATGTGAGATAATAATTTAAATATAATAAAAAAATTATAATATTATGTGGAGGTGGGAGAAGAAATAAATTTAAAGAGCTAAGATAAAATAATTACCTCTTAACTAAATTATATCCTACTAAGGACCAAGTGATTTAAATTTCAGGAATACCATAAGCTAAATAATGTAGATTAATATAATTTAGAGGTAATTTATAAATGGAATGTTGACCTAAAAGGATGAAATTGTGGAATAATTTTAAAGAAGATTTTCACATTTATAATAATTGTGAAAGGCAGTTTCGGAATTTTTTAAAATATTTTCTTATAATAAGTCCTTATCCTCGAAAATAAAAACCAATTTCAATAAATTCATATATATGGTTTTATTATGTTGTAATATACTCATAAATTATTACTATGATTGCTTTATATTGTGTTGTAAACCTTATCATTTGGATTAAACCTTTATATTTTACATTTTATATATAGTCGCGACAATGAATTTGTCAATATTGGATGGTATAAATGTATTTATAATTTAACTATAGACCCATAAATATAAAAATTATTTCTTTTTGACCATATCTTATCCTAGTTTTATCATTCCTGATTTTATTAATTTTTATATAACTAAATAAAATTTTATTGTCATAAAATATCATTCATATCAATTTTGAAATTATTCATTTAGTTTGACTATAATGCATTTAGTAAATAAGAGAATTAATACCTATTACTTCTAAAAATCAATAAAATTTAATGTATATCATTTTATAAACACTAAAATTATTCAAATTATATTAATTTTTATATTTCTTAAATCTAATATGACCTATTTTTCTAAATTGAATAAATCCATTATTTTTGTGTAGAAGATTAAGTGAAATATTTAATCCCAAAAATTATAAATAAATTTATATAATTATTATAATATCATTATTAATAATAATTCCATTTTTAAAAATTCACAACACTATGTTTCTGCTTTTTTAACACAAAAGTGACATTAAAAACTAAGAGAGTGACATTTTGTGACATTTCATGATTTAAATAATATATCTGATATTTTTTGGTAGCAACGTACATTAAATGGTTATATTTTTAACTAATGGGGAATTGGACTAATTTTCCTACTCCAATAAGAGTTATGGAGAATAATGGTTACCCTAACACTTATTTTTAGCCTAGAATAAACCATTATACCATTTAACATGTTGATTATTTTATTAGTTACAATGATCATTGAAAAAAAAATGAAAAGATGAATATTTACCAAAATTGATCATCATAATAAAAAAATTGGTATAGATTTTTTATTATTCAGTTTCTATATGTTGTAGAGTGTAATATCAATATACTTTTGAAAAATAAGTCAATCACTGTTTGTTTAAAAAAATATATTCTTAATCATAAAATTTGATTTATTATTTTACTATTTCTAGAAAACATTATGAATGATAAAACATTATAGAAAATATATAATATTGATCATTAATTAAAATCATTTTACAGTATGAATAAATTTTAAAAATCATAGAAAAAACACAATACACAAATAAAATGAAAAAAAAAATTATTTTAAAAAAAATTTAAATTCAATAAAAAAGTATATATTATGTTGATCCAATATATTATTGATATTATAAGTGAAATTATTTTTCTATAGATTTAATTCAAAACGAAATTCATAATTTAATATTTTAGGAATGAAATTTTAAATATTGGAAAATATTAGTAATTTTCACTATTTATTGAAAAAGAATACTTTATATAAAATTATCAAGAATTAATAGAAATATATTTATATAAAATCATTAAAAAAAATTATAAAATATAATGTCTTTATCTTACATAAAATAGTTTTATCATTGATTAAAAATAAATATATAAAATTAATTTTTTGATGGAAATGTAGTTTTCATAATGAAAATGAAGTTATAAAAAAAATTAATTTCGTTTTTCATAATAATTAATCAATAAATTTTTATTGATAAAGTAATTTATTTATATTTCATAATGTTTTTGGTCATATTAATTCTCAATAATTCAACAATAATGTGATAGTGGTCATAAAATAATAATATATTATCCTTCATTTCTGCTCGATATTGTGTGTTGTATAAACTAAGAATCAGAGCATCCCATTCAAAAACTAATGTTATTATATTATAATATAATTAATAAATTATTCCATGATAATTTTAAGTTGAACTCTGAAATAAATTTAATATATTATAAATATCATATACTTAAAATTGAAATCATAAAATAGGTTTATAAATATTCATATTGAAGAGATGGTATGGAATGTAGGACAACCATATTGAATTACAAATATATGAATTCCAAAAGAGGATATAATTGTTCAAATTTTGATAAATGAAAATTCTAGGGATATAGGTCAACCAACTAATGATATTGAGTGATAGAGATTATATTTTGGATAATGCTACTAACGGTAAAACTATAAGACTATGATATGTAAAAAACCCATCGATTCAAAAAAAATGATGGTAATATGAAAATATTTTGTTTAAATGTACTTTTATTAGTTATAGTAATAATTTAAAACCATTATATTTAATGAAATAGGTTTTTAAAAAATATATTTACTCTTTTGATATCTTGTGTTACACGCAACACAATGTTTTAACTAACCATAATATACTATTAAAATAGTATTATTTTATAATTACTATCCAGCAGATGGCTTATTGATTATTTATAAAAATAACTTAATTATAAAGAATTTAAGTTTTATTAAATAATTTATTACTAACTTATTAGAAATATAAATGACATCATTTGAATATAAATGAGAAAGTTTTTTAGAAAACTATTTTTATCTAGATAAATATGTTTTATTAACGAAAAAACCTATATTTCATTAAATTTATTATTTTAATAAAATATATATGTTTTATATTAAATTATATTTTGTAGAATTATTTTAATAGTTCACATCGAATCATATAAAATGAACCATATTTTATTCTTAAAAATGTATTTTTCCAAAAATTTGTCTTTTCCAAAAGTTAGGCACTTATTTTAAAATTAATTTATATCAATGGTAAGTATTGAATTCGATAAAATAGTTTCCATATTTTTAATAAGTAGGAGAATAATTGGTAAATAATTATCTTTTTTTTAATGATCAATAATAACCCCGTAAAAAATTATCACCATTGTGATGGGTAAATCAGGTTAAATTAGGTTACATTTTTTTATATGACCATTGTTTTTCATCCATATTATTATTGGATGAATTAAATATTACCATTATCCCTAAAATCACAATATTTATTTTTATGATAGTCACATGAAGATGAAAATAACATATGTAATATTTAAATCCAAGAATGATACAACGTACCACTCACTTTCTTTTAAATATCACTAAAATACTCATATACATAAAAAGTATTATTATAAATGAATATATTTTTATTAATAATGAAATAACTATCATCATAGAAATTCATTTTTATATTTTATAAATTATTTATTCAATTTTAAATATTATGAAATTCGAATGCATTATTTCTCAAATTAATATATATATATAATGATTTTGAAAATCATAAAAGTAATATAATTTTATTAGGTAAATTTTTGACATGAATTTTATAGATTTATATGAAATATTAGATATTTTTATAGAATTATATTTTAATTCTTAAGATGAATTTCTCAGTTTAATGAACATTAAAATTAGTTGTGTTAAAAATTATATTAGTGATATATGATAAAACGGAATCATATATGAATGATACAATAATCATTACAAATCATATATTTAATTAAATGAATATGATATTGATAAAAAAATTACAATGGTTCATTCCTTGGTATTTTCTCATTATTATATAATATCATTAACATGTAATTAGTAGTCAACATTTATATTAATATAATTATAAAATGGGATAACACTATTTTACAACTAAATGATAGAGCTAAAACTATGATAACAGTTGCCACAAAATGTTGGTATTATTGGATTTAAAATCATACTCATATTATATTCAAATATTATCATTTTTTATTTATTCTTCGACCATATATTTCATTAAATAACTTGTTTTAATTTTATTTTTGTCACATAATTTACATATGAGTAAAAAATAAGTGTTTTAGGAAAACAACATATATTCTCCATTGAAAAAAAAACAATTTTGTTCCAAAAAAAGTTATCTAAAACAATTTTAAAAATAATTTATTCTATTCCATTACGAATTTTTAGTTTCATTTTACACATTTTTTACAAAATAAAAAAAAATATGACCTGGTTTTTTCCCATTTTATAAATAATGTTTTCTGAATTTTAAAAATAAGGTATGGAATGAATTTTTATAAAATATAATTCATTAATATAATTTTTATATGTCTTAAATAATTTCATCCTTTAAATATTCATTTCCATGTTTACATGATTATTTTTAAAGATAATTGTTTTCTTCATATTTATGTAGATATTATTTCAATTATGTGTTTATAAATTGTAAAGGTTATTTGTATCAACTATATTTTTATTATCATTTAGTTGTATTTAAAATCATTATATACCAAATCAAATTATTTCAATTGATATTTACTACTGATATTACATATGAATAATATAGTTATTCATTATATGGAAAACATTTTATCATGATGGAACTATGTTTATGAAACATGTTATATTTCTACAGATTATGTTGTTATGAAATAATGAAATGTTTGCGAATCCCATTTATTTTTCATGTGTTATGTTATGATGAAATGATTATGAAAACCTCTTATTTTCATCTGTTTGGATATGATGAATTCTTTATGATCCTTTTTGAAAAAAAATGTGTGATTTTCATTTTTAATGGGTGGGACCTATATCTATTACCAATTCCATTAGTAAATATTAATATATTATGAGAAGAACTTGAATGGAATAGGTAGCGAACATTATTCAGCTTGTGACTCTGCCCACTATGAGATTCTTGGTATTTTTCCTTGACTATTATGATAGTTTGGGGAAACTAATTCACATATAATAGACTTTAATATTTTCCTCAATTGTAATGTTAATTCTTTTCTATGCTTATGTGTATCCAAAAAATCAATATATTATGCCTTTATTAAAAATTCATGGTTCCTGTTATTTGATTACCTTATGATTCACACACATGGAGATTCCATAATTTATTCTAGTACGTATGATTGTAATATATGATGTATAGGTTATGCTTTCCAAATATCATTTTCATGTTTTCAGAAACATTTGTCAATGTTATGCCCATGTGATAATTATTATCTTCCTTATATTCCACTATTTTTCTGTTATGTTCAGCCATTTCTTTGATTCCATTACCTAGGTTTGGAATAATGTTATTAGGAATGATATATCTTAGTAGGGTCCTAATTTTGTATAATATAATAAGATAATATTATGAACCAATAGTTTATATTTCTCTTTAAATAATGATACTTGACATATATGATTGGTGTGTAGATTTTTATGCTATATAATGAATTTATACATACTATGATTTCCCATATATTTATCAATGGTTTGGTCCTATATATTTAGTATTTGAAAAATTAATATTTATCCTTTAAGAATTGGTTTGATATAACTTTATTGGTTTCCATGGGTGTTAGTATTTCTATAGGGTATTCTACTAAAGGATTAGTAGTGATCCTAAGTGACCATTTTCAATCCTTTGGTTCAATCAATTGAGTAAATTTTTTTATAATTTAGAAATCTTATGAATGATTCATCACTCTCATCAATGACTTTATTTTCCCATGATGATCATTTTGGTTTTACTATGTTGTTGTGGATAGAATAATGAAGTTTGTTTGGTGATAGGTATTCCCTAATATTGAGGAATCATATTTGATATTAGATATATATATTATTTTAAATATTGAATCGTACCTTGTAATATTAATTACATTAAAAAATAAGTATAATTATAATTAGATCATAAAGATAGTAGTTGCATGATTACTAAATCCCAATTCTAGGATTATTCTTTTATTTATTTTTGTTAGACCATTCATTATAAAAATTAATTTTGTCTCCCTCTAGTTGAGTTTGATGTTATCTTTTGAATGAATTGGATATCATTACTTTTATCCAACATTAATTTCAAATGTGGGGATGCCATATATTATATTGTGAATTAACATATGATCATCTATCAATGTGAAAAAATTGGGTACCTATATGAAATTAAATCCATTAAATGGGTCTTATAAAATCCAAATAGGGTATTTACCTTATATGTTAGGTGAGAAAATCAAAATTATTAATACTCATGTAGTGTGAAAGTTTGATGATGAATTCTAGGAACAGTCATATGACGATCCATTGAATCGGGAATTGTATTTTTTAATATGATTCACAAATATTTATATACATAAATATACTCAATAAAGAATGGTCACGATTGATTTTCATGAATTGTCTAAAACAACTCCAGGAATATCATGAAAAGGGATTTAATGGAACATGTGTATCAAAATGATGTTCACCAGTTATTTTTTTAATTAAATGGTTCAATTTTAAATTTCATTTATATTTAAGAACATATCTACATCATAATCAAGAACATGTATCATCTACCTCCAAATTTATTCCATTCTTGATGAAGTTAATGCAGATCAATAATTGTTTATGATTTTCCTTCATTCTATATATCATTAATTATGGAAAAAGAATGAGGATATATTGTGATGCATGTTTTCATTTTAAGGTATTATTTGGTTTTTTTTCGAATTTACTTTTTTCTGATGGGTTATCAAGTATTTTTTGAAGTTAAAATAGAAAATTTAGAAATGGAAATAGGTGGATCATGTTTGGAGCATGATCTGTCAATATTTTTGTTCCTTCTGAATAAACCTTGATACATATACCTCTTGTATAGCGCAGGTGGGGTGGTTTTAAGGATTCCTCTTGGTATGGAATACCATGTATGAAAACATTGTGATATTTCCAGGAAATTTAAAATTGGATTGTTTTGTGCCCCCCTTGTATTTTAAACCCCAATTTACTCTACCCCCCACTCGTGATTCATTACCCCATGTGCAACCTACCTCCCAACCTTTTCTTTTGGATCTACTTTTTATTGGATTTTGTGTGGTATCTCCAATAAAATCCAAGTAACTGCCATTATCCTTATATTTATCCACTTTTCATGGTTTCTTCAGCCCTCATTATAGATTTACCATTTTTGATCTAGTAGAATGACTTAATGAGGGTGAAATATTATTTTTTTAGATAGATCATCTAGGATAATGATAAATCATTCTTTGTTAGGGTATTTTTTTTATGTAGTAGCAGTTTAACATTATATCAAATATGTCTAAATGTGTAAGGTAAGTATTTCCATAGTTTTACATTATTTCATATGTCATTTTTGTTGCATAATTGTTTATATTTCTTCCATAGATTTTTTATGTGGTATAAATCTTATTTTTGATATGTTTTGAGATTCACTTGGGATGAAAATGTGTTTTCTATAAGAAAATGGTTTTATTCGTAATAATAGTTATTAAGTGGCTTGTTGAATATGTTATATTCATTATTTCTAAGGGGAGAAATGTATTTTCAAATATATTTATGTGGTGAAATGTAACGAAAGTATATTTTTATATGAAATGCATTCTTTTAAATATTAGTATCCTCGTTGTGAACATTGAACGAAGCATTGTATTTTTTCCAATGTTATAAAAAAAATTTTAAAGTTATATTTATTTTTAAATGGGGATTTACAATTTAATCGGGATGTCTTTCAAATGTGATTTATTTTTTTGTTTTAAAATTAATTTTATAAATTCATAGTGTTGTTCCAAATGTGTTTACAAATTCTTTTCGAGTGCGTGTATAATTATTGGGTATTTTCATTGTGAAAATGTGGTTATTTCCTTTCTTACTAATGATAGCTGACATGTATATAGTAAATTAATTATTAATGTGATATGAGAAATGGAATTTTACAGCAATGAGAATCCCATGTATCTTGGTGGGAAAACTATAACTAGTATGCTTGTTTATTTGGAAGTGGTGAGTCCTGAATTCATCTGGATGGATTTATCATTGGATCACTATGTAAGCATGATATATGATCAGATAAAATTGGATCATGGGATAATTTCCAATCCAATGGATCATACATGGGATTGTTTTTGGCAGTAGCTTATTATATAGAGGAAAATTGACCATGGAATAGATCCACTCTAATTTCTTGTTCTTGGGAATGCAGTAAGTAATTATGTTAGAGGATTTTGATCATTATGGTATAACATTCATACTGTCTTACTTTTTATAGTTACCCCTAAGGAATTACCAATGGTTCTATATTATGAAATGATCTTTATGATGTGTGGTTCTCTCTAAAGATATACGATATACCTTGTTCACATTTTAATTCATGTCTGATTATTGGGAACATGGTTTCCCATTAATGATTGTTCTTTATGAAAATTTTCTTCTTTAAAATATTATTATAAAAAATGCACGTATATAATTCCCCAACCCCACTTACCCTGAATTTGTGCATTATTACGTTTAATTTTCATGGTACAAAGAATCATGTACCAAAAGAAAAATTAGTTTAATAGCCTTGGAAGAACTAGATACATACATATGGTTTCAATTACATTATGTAATAAATATCAACAATGTGTCCACTTTGAAAACTATTATATCCCTTAGCCGGTTCCTACATGTTAATCATAAAAAACTTCATTTCTTCCTAGTGAAAATTTATTCCTAAGAAATGGGTGATATTAGATGCACAATACAGAGAACAATATAGAAGAAAGTATCATAAATATCAATAAAATTTTATAGAATTTATATGACTATAACACAATATTTTTAAACATAAACATCAGCATAGTATGGAAAATATAAGTCAAATAAATCCATTTACTTATTCACATGGATATTCATGAAGTCTAATAGTCACATGTAATATCAATATCCAATTTTATTATTATGGAATGCATAATGCTTGACATCATAACCACATAGACAATGCCTCGTGGCAAGACTACAATATGATTTTTTAAATGACTTGTAACTAAACTCTATTTTGTATTAGGAGACCTACTAATGCATCAAGGAGCAACAGGGGGCTCCGCCTGTCACGTAATAAGTCCAATTCCTTCCTCATAGTAATGTGTGAAACCTAATCTCATCATTCATATTAAAACTATCTTATGAATTGTCAATATTTTCACCACAAACCATAAATGGCATAAAAATAGCACATCCACAGTCAAACATAACTCATTCAATATAATTTGGATGATTGTATAATGATAAATCAACCTCAATCAAAAATAAAATACATTGAAGGTTATAGATATATATGAAAATAGTCTTTAAAAATATTTGAGAGATATATGCCCTTTTATTGAAAACATTTAAATGTTGCACTATTTATCAATGAATTCATTTAAATAATATTTTTGAATAACTTTATCAGATACCACTTTGAAATATTTAAAAGAAATTTTAATTACCAAATATTCATGTCCCTGTAAATAAATAATTGAAATCATTTTTAAAACAAATACATTAATGAGAATGTTTTGTATGAATAAATACTTCAAACATTTAAAAAATATTTTTGTTCAAGAGTTCCTAAAAAAAATAAGTGACACTTGAATACAAGTAATTTAGGAATAAAATTAATCAAAACCATATAATTTCATGATAATAAATGGATTAAAAATTAAATATATCACGGGATTGTATATACACATTATAAAAAAGAATTGGTGCATAACAACAATTAAGTCTCAATGGATTGCAAATTGATATGAAATCCATTATAAAGAAGGTACACATAGATTGATGATATATTAATTGCATAATTATTTGGGAAAAATATCAACACACCCAATATATGTGGATATTATGTTTAAAACTATCAACTAACATCCACACATATTCATAGAATGACATAACCAATATGTTGTTGTTTAACCCAAAGAATTGAAATTGGGTGAAGAAGTTCCCTTCCTGAAATTCGACAGCCCAAAACTGTCACTTTAATATTCAGAAAATGAGATGATGAGATAGAAAATGGTATCTCATCACTTGGATAAACAATTTACAACAATAAGTATATATAAGAACATATCCCTACATATGAAGTTGTAAATTAAAATACATAACAAAAAAAGAAGTCATTTAAAAAGAGGAAGGTGAAAGGTTCCTTGTCCGATTTTGTAACTTACAAAACATGCATACCATGAAAGAATGATCATATAATTAATATTTAAATACCCATAAATTACATTATATTACAAAATGGATACAATCAGGGGTAGTACATACACCACACAAAAAGAAATAGTGGAAAATATAGCATGAATCTCATAGGAATAAAAAGTTTGATGAAAAGTCATTACCACATTGTAAACAGTTGATCCATATAACCAAATGTTAATAACCTTATAATTAATCACAGAATACTATGAATATAAATATAATAATGATAATATATATCAAATGTAATTTCACAATACACCACAAGCATTAAATAATTAAGAACAATAAATAATCTCCCAGAATTAAAAGTGAGATAAGAAACCCCTTACCACATTGTAATCAATCGAGTCATATGACCAAATGTTAATAACCAACAAATGATCCCAAAATACCATTAATATAAAGCTAATCATTATTATATATATCTAACTGTGGTACAAAATTATCCACATACAATAAATAAGTGGCGAACAATGGAAATCACACGGAATTAAAAGTGAGATAAGAAACCCCTTACATTTTACATTTCCTTATTATAGGGTAGTTTAACCTCTTGTATAATGATGTAATCATTGTTTTTAAATTATACAAGAACTAAATACATAATTATTATATCATATATTACATTTTAATACTTCTTTGTTTATGATATTTTAGTAGTATCATTGTTTTGGCAGTTAACTGATTCATTTTACATTATATGTTTTGTTATGAAAGTCATGTTTGTTATGTATAGAATGTATTCGAATCATTTCAATAATGATATTTAGTTCTAAAAAGTTATATTAAATCTAAAATAAAAATTATTCTTCATTGATTACGATGAGGAATTAATCTCATCGCGTTCGTGGAGACGGTAATCCATATGTACGCATTAGAGACAATATCCTTATATTATTGGTGAAATACTATGTAATTGGATGTTATATCATATATATAGATTCATTATAATGTTATATTTTTTATTTAAATCAGTTATACTAATTATTATACCAATCCAAATAATGGAGTTCTTTAATAACAAACTACACCACAACGTGGAGATGGTAAGCCGTACGTACGCACGTATGGTGACATTGTCATTTATATGATGGATAGAATAATGAATATGGATGTACCATATTTTTAATAACATCACAGTATGTATATGTTACTAGAGTTAATATTTTGGGATGGAAACAATAATAAAAGAGGAAGTGGAAGAGGAAAATAATATAGAAGAGAATGGTGAAATTATTTCCTCTTCTTCGGGTGTTTCCTTTTGGGTAGATCAAAAGAGCTCCATAGGTTGTCTTTCTCATCAATGTAAGGCCTCTAGAATGAATTGTGGATATTTGGGAGGATATTTGGTTAGGGGTTGTCCGTGCCAAATGGCTATGGATGTGTGATTTTTAGATAAGGGGAAGTACCCATTTATAATAGAGGTGAGGGTCACATTAGGCAAATATTGAAATATTATTTTATAATAAAATCATCTTCGGTTTCTAATAGCACCAAAATGATTTATTTTAAGGATAATTTTTTAATCGGTCAAAAACCTATCAAAAATAGTTTTTAGATAGTTTTAGGTCACAAAATTAACCATATTGTTTAGATGTAACTCATAGTTTAATAGTTTAACGTTTACCATATATTCTTGTAATATTATATTATATGGAAAATAATCTTACTATTAAATCCCATGAAAACCCAAAGTGGTTCATTAAAGATATATATATTATTATATAAGTCCTTTGGTCGACCCATAGATGTCACACCCCGTCCTCAGACACATATTTTTTTTATTGTTATTATTTCCTTAGTCCTGCATCATTTTAACGAAGTTTAGTTGGGCCCCTATTTGAAATTTTCAAATTTTGATGTTTTTGGCGGGTCTCAGGCTGGTGCACGGTCCCTACACCGCTAGTGGAGACTGTGCGTTTGGTCCTGGAGACTGCACGGTTGACCGATTATTATTATTATTTTAAAATTAAATGGGACAATTTATTGTTGTGTTTTTCTTATTATTGAGTTGTTATATTATTATTATTATTATTAATTATTATTATTATAAGTATCATTACTATATTTTCAGTATTAATATTTTTTATTATTATTAATATTATTATTTTATTTTATTATCCTATTATTATTATTTTTAGTTCACTTTTATTTTAATTATTTTTTGTTCTTTTGGGTAAAACCCTAAAGGGCGCTACCATTTTCCCCATTTCTACGATGTGACCTATCCCGCCCCTAGATTCCTGTGCGCAGCACCGACAAACCCCCTCCAATCCTGCCACCCCTTCCCCTTGGGCCGGAATCCTCTCCCCTCAACTGCGTGAGCCCCTACCACTCCACCCCATTTGGTGCACCTCCCTTAGTTTTTCTGCGCAGCGAGCCCCTACCCAGGCCTTCGCCACTCATCCTGTGTCCAACGCAGCTCTCCCTCTTGTCCGACATGGTGACACCCCCTAGTCCGGCATGTCCCTCCCTGTCTGGAGTGACCATCCCCTCCAGGGTCTCTGCAGCACCTCATCGGCCTCCACTAGTAACACCACCCTCTCTTGCGCTGACCACCTACAATGCCGCCTCATCTAATGGCCAGAAGAGACGACCCCCCCCCCCCCCCCCATGTGTGCCCCATTCTAGAAAAACCTAAACCCTACCTGCTCTCGGGGCCTATTGCTTCGCACAACCCCTGCCCTAGACTCAGCCCAGCAGACCCCTCCTCCGGCGTAGAACCACCCTACGGTGAACACGTACCCCATGTCCGGTAGTTTTCCATCATGATCCGAACTCTTTTGTAGTGCCTCCACCTTGCTACAAAGTGGTTGTGATCTTCCTCGCAGGCAACCCTCTCTTCTTTTGATTTTTGTATATTTGATTTCAGCTATTTTTGTATGTTTCTTCATGTTAACAAAAAAAATTTTCATGGTTTTTTATTCCCATTTTTTTCTTGGTGGCCAGGGGATGTGTTTGCTCTGTGGAGAATTTTTCCTTCTTTCGTTGAAGTTTTGTTGAATTCACGCACCTCCGAGGTAGGAAAATTTGCGTATTTCTTTTCCGGTGCACTCTGCTAATGCATGCGCTCTTTCATTTAGTTTTAAAACTTGATTCACAACAATTTTATGCCTTTAATTATCCTGCTATAGTTTTCTTGAATATACTTGATGATGTTAAAAATATGGTTGGAGTGAGTCCCTAGTTCACATCGGCATGTGTCTGGGATGATTTGTTTGTTTAGGTTCCAAATCTTTTTTTGATATATTTATTTTTTAAAAATAATTCACATCCCTATGATATTCTCATCTATCATTTAATGATGTTCTGTAAATGATGTAAATGGTTAAAAAAATTTGTACTTGGTGTGATTTGTAAGTTTTTTTAGATGGATTTATCGGTTTCTAAAATGGATCGGTGTTTGTTTTGGATATTAATATTTTTTGTAGCTTTTCATTGTGTGTTATGATGTGTGCATTTGGTTTAAGTGAGTCCCCGATACCTTTTTGGTCATGCTTTGGTCCTTGCGCATTAATTTTTATTGGGTGTTGTTTAATTGTTGTAGGGTGTCACTCTGATGTGGCCGTGAATCCCCTCGCTGGGTTTGCAAAGGGTGTCTCAGGTCACGTCAGACCGCACTCCATCCGCCACTTCCGAAGGCAAAGCGATATAGATTGCTTAAGATTGTTCGCCTTTATTTTCAGGGCACACCTTCTTTTACCGCATGTTTTTGCTTTGTTCCGTTTCGTCTGCACCAATTTCAAGGTTGGTTTAACTATGTTTATTCATTTGGATTTTTTTAGACGGTGTTTTTGTGTTTTTAGATACTTTGTGTTGTTTCATCACATTGGCAAGGTTTTCCAATGATATTACGTTCGTCGGCAAGTGGCACATGTTTGTAAACAAGCTGGGAAGTACCGTATTGTCGTCTTAACCGAGCTACGACTCGAGGTAGGTCCCCCACTGCACTCACCTTTGTATTTATAATTTATTTATTTCATTATGGTTTATCAATTTTAATGAATGGGAAATAAAATAGGATAATTAAATTTTAAATGATTATTTGGTGTGAAAAGAGTCATTTATTTTATACCGAACACTTGAAACATTTTCTTGATGAATATACAACCAGTATTGATAGAATGACCATTTGGCCTTTAAACACAATCCACAAAATTTCAAATGTACTTCTAGTTTTAAAGATAAATTATTTCTTCTGAATAAGTGTTTAGGTTTTTCTCGAGAAATGAGGTTTTTCACTAAAATTGTTGAAGGCCCATTTGACACTATGATAAAATAAATTATTTTAGAAAACCCATTCCGGGGTAATCATTGTTGTGCATTGACTGTGTGAGCTGCATGTAATGTTTTTGCATCATTACTAATTGATTTGAATTGTTAACTCACCCCTCTTTTATTATATGTTTTGACATTGGAACCTAGCATAGTGAGTGAATATTATGAGAACGATTGATGCACTAGTTTAGATTACGCACTGGCTAGGGGCCCCATAGTAGGGGAATATTGAGTTATTACTGCTATGGGGATTAGGCCCCTTGGTTAGGCCATGTATGGATTTTCTGAGCATTAGGGCGTTATGAAATCATCGAGTTAGGGAATCCCTTGAGGATGAGACACATGTATAGTGTGTTTTTATTTTTTCACGATCTCCTAGGATCGAACCATGTTTCATTTAGTGTTTATTTGCAAGTGGCAGACTATTGAGAGGCCTAGTTCGGTAGCTGGATCTTGTGTGCAACTTTTTCCATTTCTCTTAGTGTGTGTTGCATGATGTGAGGGTTTCCATTTTTACTAACAGCAAAAAATTGAATTTCTAAATTGTTTGCAGAAATGTTTTGAAATGAAAATCACTTATTCCCTTCAACAATTAAATTTCTTTTTAAATTAAAAAGGTCAATGGATTGTTTTTTACTTTATAAATGAATGTGTGTGGGGAAACAAATATTTTATATACTTTAGTTCAAACCTAGAATTTAGTAAATTTCTTTATTTAAAGGCAGTGCATTGGGAATAGATATTGGGCTGGCCTGCTAATTTTTAATACACACACCTATAGTGCATTTCGGTTTTAGTGTTTTTGCAGGCTACATCTTGGGTGTGTTCTCCTTGGGCGACGTTTGGTCGAGAGTTAGAGAGTGACCCGCATTGTAACAAGGAGATAGTGGTTGTCTCTTTCGGTTAGTTTTATTTTCTTTTGTTCTTGTTTAGTTACTTTACTCTGTCTATTTATTTTGCGCTACTCTTTTTTATTTCTGCTGCTTTATTTATTAATTTTAACTAGGAAAAATCATTCCCAACGCCTCCGTTGATGCCCTGGCACTTGTTGCCAGCTTGGGAGGATTGATAATGCCTCTCAGGCCATGTCTCGTGCTCAGGTGAATGTTCCAGGGTCGACCTGGGAAGGTTCGTGAAAAAATGGTATCATAGGAGGTCGGACCTTAGTGGACCTCGCTTTTCAGAGTGCCCTCTGTTATTTGGGATGTCTAGTAAATGGATATTAGGACAGCCAGGGCTCTGGAGGTAGGTTACAAGTCGGTTCCTGATCACCACTGCTCGTAACGAGACCTGAGTTACCAGGGTTAGTCTAGGATTTGAGTCACTTGTCCTTGGTCATTTAGGATTGAGGGATGACAGTGGTGGCGAATCGGTTCACTTTGCGGCCTCACATGGGGTGGTGACCCATCTCGAGTCCAAGTGTCTGGTTTAAGGTCCTCTTAGTGTTATGATTTACTTTGGACATGGTTCACCACCATGTCGTTGTGTCAGGAATATGCACTACTTCCTCATTCCAGTGGGTTATTACTTCTTGTGTTTTGTTTTAGTCTTTGTTGATTTGAGTGTGCATTAAAATTGAAATTGGGTTTTAAATTGAAATGTGTTTCATTCAATTTTTTTTTTGAAAATACTAAAGTAGGTTTTTAAAGAGGCGGTGTATCAGTTTGTAAAAACATGGTATGTGTTTGTATTTGGTAAGGAAAATAAGTGTTTGAACCTTGGAACTCCTTATGGAGGGTCACACGTGCGTGGGTATGTAAGGAAATTGCGTGGGAGCACTTATTCATTGAATATGTGAGCAGGATTGAATAAACCCGCATGTGACGGTTCATAAGGTGCCATAAGTGAGTTTTTAAAATTGTAAAGAGATAATGGTTTTGGAAAAGTGTTTTCGACTTTTGTTGTATATGTTTGTATTATGGGCCTATTGTCCTAAGCTTGTGATATTGATTTGATTGAGTTTTGGTTTGATTCCGGTTTCGATGGTGTTTTTCATGCTGTCATGAGTATGCCGCCCATAAAACCTCTCAATATTTTCAATGAGTTATGACCAGTTCTCAGTTCCTTTTGTGTGTTGCTTTCTTATCTAGGTAGTCAAAGTCTGTTAGAGGTAGTTTTATTTTTCTGAAAGATAGTGTGTCTTTGGGTTGTTGGGAACTCTCAAGGTAGTTAAGGTTAGTACTGCCCTAGAGTTGTTTGAGGGTTCAGTTCTGGGTGAGTAAAGATGAAATGTCTCATTGTCGTTAGAGTTTTGGGTGTGAATAATGGTGGTTGACATCCGTGAAGGTTCCCCACCTGGAATGGCGTGCGGGCCGGTGAAAACTGTCGCCACGAAATCAACATCTTTAGTACCGGCTCTTAATTCGTCTGACCTCTCTTTTGTGCATCACCAGTATGGCCTATCCGGACATTCTAAGACATCATGTTTCATACCTTTGAAAATGTACGACCATCTAGGTTATTTGAATCTTCAAAGAGAAGGAGTTAGAGACCAGAAGATGAAAATCCATGACTGTGAGGCAGGAGATGCTTCAGCTATCAGGGCCCCAGCCACAGGTCTCGAGGTGAAGCTCGCACACGGTTAGGAGTTTCTGTGGGTGTGTGGAACCTCAGTCCAGATAATGTCTTTGTCTTTTAAATGTAAATATCAAAAATTTCCCTTGTTCTATTCTCATCACCGGAATAAGCTCATCCTTGTTGTGGTGGCATGATAAGCTCATTCCCCCAAAATTCAAGATGTCTTATCTGCTCTCAGTGTGGTTCTTAAGTTGTTTGGTCTCTCTGAATGGTGTGGGCCCATTTATAAATAGACTTGTTCTGATTTTGAGTTGGTCCTACCTGTGTTAGATATGAGAATATTTGTTTCATGGAGTTGATGGGAGGTGTTGAGTTAATTTCTCATCCTTAAGTTGCTGGATTGTTCCATAGCAAGCTTTTCGTCAAGTCTTTTGTGTTTTGTTCGGTACATGTGGGGAAAATTAATGATTTTGGGTTAGGATTTCCCACATTCTCTCCCCTGGGGGTGGTTTGTTTGGGTTTCAAGGGTTTTTGTATTAGAGAATTTTTGTGGTGGGGAGAACCCACTCATGTTCTCCCCTGAATCTCGGCCATTGGTTTTCCTTGAATAGGCCGACTGTTACCTTTGATGGGAATCATCACCCCAAAGCCCTCAGTTCTCCATGTTTTTGTCTCGACATGGACTCACCTTGTGTCAACTGTTGTCTTGGTGACTTTTTGGGGGCAGAAAGTGTCTGTGGTGGGGAGAATTGTCACACCCCGACCACAGACGCCTATTTTCTTATTTTTTTTTATTTACACTGTCCTACGTCATTTTGAAGAGGTTTAGTTGGGCCTCAGTTTGGAATTTTCTATGTTTTATGTTTTTGGTGGGTCTCGGGTCAGTGTGTGGTCCCCACACTGCTGGCGGTGGCAATGCGTTTGGTCCTGGAGAATGCGTAGTTGACCGATTATTATTATTATTTTAAAATTAAATGGGACAATTTATTGTTGTGTTTTTTTACTGTGATGTTATATTATTATTATTATTATTAGAAGTATAATTACTATATTTATAGTATTAATATATTTTTATTATTAATATTATTATTTTGTTTTATTATATT
Organism: Viscum album; assembly: GCA_963277665.1. Taxonomy (NCBI): domain Eukaryota; kingdom Viridiplantae; phylum Streptophyta; class Magnoliopsida; order Santalales; family Viscaceae; genus Viscum; species Viscum album. Next base: position 1,880,296,549 of record OY728140.1, read on the forward strand.
ATAATTATTATTCTTAGTTCACTTTTATTTTAATTTTTTTTGGGTAATACCCTAATGGGGAGCTACCATTTTTCCCCCTTCTACGACGTGACCTAGCCTCCCCTGGCTTCCTGCGCGCAGCGCATACCAACACCCTCCAATCTCATCACCCCTTCCCCCCGGGCCGATAACCTCTCCCCTCATCCGCATGAGCCACAACCACTCTACCCCATCCAGTGCACCGCCCTCTGTTGTTCTACCCAGTGAGCCCCTACCTAGTCCTCCACCACTTAGACTCCATCTGGCACAGCTCTCCCTCCTGTCCTGCACGTCGCAACCCCCCAAGTCCGGCATGGCCCTCCTGTTCCAGTGTGACCTTCCCCTCCAGGGTCTCTACAGCACCTCTCTGGCCTCCACCCGTAACACCACCCTCTCCTGTGCCGACCACCTGCAGCACCGCCTCGTCCGATGGCGAGCATCAACAACCCCCCCCCCCATGTGATCCCCATTCCAGAAATACTGGAACCCTCCCTCCTCTCGCGGCCTACGGCTTCACATAGCCCATTCCCTAGACTCCGCCAAGAAGAACCCTCTTCCTGCACAGAACCACCCTCCGGTGAACCCAAACCCTGTATCTTGTGGTTTTCCATCACGTCCCGAACTCTTTTGTAGCACCTTTGCCTTGATCTAAAGAGTCTGCGATGTTCCTCTCCGGAAACCCTCTCCTCTTTCGATTTGGGTATATTTGATATCATCCAATTTGGTATTTTTTGTCTAGTTAACCAAAACCTTTTTTTCATGGTTTGTTATTCGCGTGATTTTCTTGGTGGCCAGGGGATGTGTTTGGACTACGAAGTCCATTTCCCTCCTTAGTTTAAGAGTTGTTGTATTCTCATACCTCCGAAGTAGGAAATTTTTATTATTTCATTTCCAGAGCACTATTCTATTGCTCACGCTCTTTAATTTAGTTTAATAACTCGATTCACATCATTGTTATGCCATTAATTAACATGATCTTGTGTTCTTGAATATTTTTGACGTTGTTAAAAATATGTATGGTGTGAGTCCATGGTTCACATCGGCTTGTGTCTGCAATGATTTGATTTTTTAGGATCCAAATATTATTTTGATAAATATTTTATTAAAACGTAATTCACATCCCAATGCTATTATCATATATCATTTTATGATGTTTTCGCATTGATGTAATTGGTTAAAAAAATTGGTCGTTGGTGCGATTTGTATGTTGTTTAACAAAGATTTATTGGTTTCTAAAATGGATCGGGGTGTGTTTTGGATATAAATATTTTTTGTAGAATTTCATTTTGTGTTATGACATGTGCATTTGGTTTATGTAAGTCCTAAATACCTTTTTCGTCATGCTTTGGTCCTTCCGCATTAAATTTTTTTGGGTGTTGTTTAATTTTTGTAGGGTGTTGCTCCAACGTGGCCATGAATCCCCTCGCTGGGTGCGCAATGGGTGTCTCGGGTCATGTCGGACCGCGCTCCGTCCAACGCCGCTGAAGGCGAAGCGATTCAAATTTCTTCAGATTGTTCGCCTCTATTTGCGGGTCACACATTGTTTTACCGCATGTTTTGGGTTCGTTCTGTTTCACATGCACGTGTTTCAAGGTGGGTTTTACTCTATTTATTCATTTGTATTTTTTAGATAGTGTTTTTGTGTTTTTAGATACTTTGAATTGTTTAAGTGCACTGACAAGGTTTTTATGTGGTATTACTGTTGCTGGAAAGTGGCGCGTGCTTTTTCACATGTTGGCACATACCGTATCATCATTGTAACCGAGCTGCGAGTCGAGGTAGGTCTCCCACTGCACTCACCATTAAATTTTGAATTTATTAATTTCATGATGTTTTATTGATTTTAATGAATGATAAATAAAATAGGATAAATAATTTTTAAATGATAATTTGGTGTGAAAAAAGCCGTTTATTTTATAAAAAACACTTGAAAAATTTTCTTGATGAATGGACACCCAGTATTGAATGAATACCTGTTTGGCCTTTAAACATAATCCACAGAATTTCTAATGTACTTATAGTTTTAATGATAAATTATTTTTTCTAAACAAGTGTTTTGGGTTTTCTCGAGAAATGATGTTTTGCTTTAAAATTGTTGATGGCCCATTTGACACATTAATAATATAAATAATTTTGGAAAGCCCATTTAGGGGTAATCTTTGGTGAGAGTTGACCGCATGAGCTGTATGTGATTTTTGTGCATCGTAACTAATTGACTGGCATTGTTGACTCACCCCTAATTTATTATATGTGTTGACATAGTAAACTGGCATAGTGTGTGAATCTTAGGAGAATGATTGTTGCACTATATTAGATTACGCAATGGATAGTGGCTCCATAGTAAGGGAATACTATTTTATTACTTCTATGGTAATTGGGCCCCTCGGTTAGACCATGTAGGGCTATGACGAGTGTTAGGGAGTTATGACATCATCAAGGTAGGGCATGCCTTCAAGATGAGTCACATGTATAGTATGTTCTGAATTGTTCACGATCTCATAGGTTCGACCCATGATTCCTTTTGTGTTTATTTGCATGTGGAAAACGATTGATTTGTCTAGTTCGGTAGTTGGCCCTTGTGTGCCACATTTTCCATTACCCTTAGTGTGTGTTGCGTGACGTTTTGTTTTCCAATTCTACTAACAGTTGGAAATTGAATTTCTAAATTTTTCATAGAAATGTTTTGAATTTCAACCATTAAACATGTTTTTCAATTAAAAAGGTTAATGAACTGTTATTTACTTTAGAAATGAAAGTGTGTGTGGAAGCCCACATTTTATATAATTTAGTTGAAACCTAGAATTCAATAAATTTCTTTATTTAAAGGTAGTGCATTGGGAATAGATATCGGGCTAGCCTACTGAGTTTTAATACTCATGCCTATAGTTCTTTTCTATTTTTAGTGTTTGTGCAGGCTACAACTTGGGTGCGTTCTCCTTGGGGCGATGTTTGGTCGGGAGTTGGAGAGTGACCCGGAAGGTCCTATAGAGATAGTGGTTGTCTCTTTCGGTTAATTTTATTTTCTTTTGTTCTTGTTTAGTTACTTAAACATGTCAATTTATTTTGCGCTACTCTGTTTTATTTCTAATGATTTATTTATTAATTTTAACTGGGCGAAATCATTCCCACCGCCTCTGTTGATGCCCTAGCGCTCGTCGCCAGCCCTGGAGGATCGGGAATGCCTCTCGGGCAATGTCGCAGGCTAGCTTGGGTGACCGGTACAGGGTCGACCCGGGTTGGTTCGTGACGTTAGATTTTTTAGACTATTATATCATTTAATAATATAGTATTTGTTTTCAAAACTCATTTAAGTCAATATTGACACTATTTGTTACATTTTTTGTTAAAGTCATTACAACATTATTACGTCAAATAAAATTTATTGAATCAACCCTAACATGTAATATTAATTCTTTAAATTAGTTAAATTCATCAATAGTCTCAAATTACATTTATTTGGATATTTATAACATCAATTATTTTTATCTTTCATTAATAAGGTAATTACTGCATCATCATTGGGTAATAAATAAATTAAAATATATAATGTCTAATAATTATAAATAAAATACCATTACATACGAAATATTTTTAGCTTTATAATGAACATTTATAATCTAATTTATCTTATTGGTATTCCTATATTAAAAATGATTTAGTTATTAAACCTTGAATTTAACACATTTAACTCTTCTTTAAATGAAATAATAATAAATGTTCTAATCTAATACATGAGGACCAAAAGGATCATATTTTATCATAATGTAGATTTGTGTTGAAATATACTTATCCAATAAAATTATCACTTTTGTTATGGTAATAATAATATCATTTTTACCTTTAATTACCTTGTTTATATTTAACTATGGTAAATAAAAGATTAACTTTACTATTCAAAAAAAAATATTGTCATCTTATTGAATAATATTTTACTTTCTAATATCAACCATGTATCTTGGATTTTTAAATTTCAATTCACAATGTTCTAAAATTATGTTTTATGCAAATTTTCAAATGCTCCTAGAAGATGGGTAAAAGATGGTAAAAAGTTATGGAAAATTTTTTATATACATTATTTTCATAAAATGACTCCAATGAATTAAATTGAAAATTTTTAGGTATTAATTATATATTTTTAACTAAAATAAATTGAAATAATATAATTATTTATTTAAATAAAAATTCAGTTTTAAACAATAACGCATTTTTTCACTATTTATCAAAAATTCAATGTTTTCAGAAAAATACAAAAAAATCAACCAAAGCAAATTTCATTGTTCCAAATTATAAAATGAAGTAAATTTTGAAAAATTAAAATTTATAAAACATCAATAAATGGGTATTACTATTCATTATTTCTAGTTTGATTGGTTGTGGTGTGTTAAAAATCCAAGTGGTGTACAACGCAACCTACAACATTATTCAATGGGAAACGTAATGTAGAAGCTTGGTGTTTAAATATTTCAATAATTCTTAAAATTTTATTGCATGGAATCTTTTCTCTTCTCTGAAATCTAATTAGTATTTTTCTCACACCTCCAATAACCTTTTTGTGAATATAGATATTCTTATGTATCACTCGGGTAATGGAAAGATGTGTCAGGCTTATGTTGAAATATGGTTCTAGAGTTACACATTTTATAGTTGTTGATGGGGTTCTATTGAAGATGATTTCCCTCTTATTGGATGTAGTTATTGGGATATTGTTTTTGACTCTATTGTTCATCTCATGGTTTGTTGGTGAAGTAGTAGACCTTGAATATAGAATTTTTATTCCATGATTATTTTTGGTTATTAATTATTGAAATTTCTACATTTTTTGTTTCTAAATGCCTATCTAAATGTGAGAATTAATTCCAAAAATATTTATATGATATAAGGGCACAAGTTGCTAGCCCGTGGGGTTCGAGAACTCCCTTCAGGTCATGATATGAATCAGATTGGGTGTCATGGTAGATGACATCCTAAATTTTTATTAGAAAATGGTATTCATAGAAGTTGATGCTCTTCATGTATTGAGTTATTTGGGAAAGAGTGAGGATAGAATAATGCTATGATTGTTGTGGATTGAGGTTATAGTTGCGACATGGGTGCCTAGCCAGCACACATAGTGGAAAATAATTAGTCCCCATGGGATGTTAGGAATTTATTTTTCTTCTCCTCTAGGTGATACTAATAGGATACCCATTGTACGTCGTAATTGGGTTGGGTGGAGTGTTTTTTTTCTTCATATTGTGTTGTATTCAATACTATTTATTTATGAATGTGTTGGTGATCATTGTTTTGTTTCTATATTTTCTTATAGTGGTTGAATTGATGGGTTTCCATGTGATAGTTTCTTAATATTGTAATATTTTTCCTCAAAAACATCTTATGTGACCATGGGAAGAGGAAAAATTATTTTATCCCAGACCTATTGATTAGATGTCAATGGATTTTATGGTTTAGATTTCATATGATTTGGGACTATGAGCATGAACTTTTCCTTATCTGGTTATAGAAGTTGAACTAGGTATTCGTAAGGACAAAGTTTGAGAATTCCTAAAAAAAGCCTCACTATTTCCATGTTGGAATAGATCTGTCAATATTAGAGGAGTGGATTGAAAATATGGAAAATATTGTTGAGTTTTCATGATTATCCTTATATAGTTAGAGTAAAATTATCTTGGTTATTATGGTAAGGTGCATGTCTGAAGTGGTGGGGTCTGTAATTCATTTTCGAAAGCATGAACAATATTGTACAATGGTTTTGGAATTTTAAACTTCATATAATTTCTTCTATTTCTACATGGTAAATTTAACCAAGATGGAGTATGCCAAATTTTTCTCCTAGATAATTTGGGAAACACAAAAGATAATTTCTAATGAGATGTTGAGGGGACATATGTTCAAACGGGGGTATAACAAAGTCATCTTATCTCGGGTCTTTATATTCAATCTATTAGCCTATACTAAGGTGGTTAATCATAATATTATTTTTGAGACTGATCATAAGGGAGAAACATATTTTCCTGGATCAGTTTCAACTATGGGTAGTTATAGTTCATCATTGATTAATAAGATGAAGGGTGAGTAGGGGAAGAATGGAAGTGGAAGTTCAAGCCATCTGTCCCCATTGTAATGGTTGGTGGATTGGGATGTGGGGTTGGTGATGTGCCACAAATGTGGGATGGTTTGGAATAATTGATATAAATTCATATATCCTCTCTAACCCTATCACTGGTGTAAATATATTGTCCACGTTCAATATTTTTTAAAATTTTTACCCCCATATTAGAGTTCAGCTAGATTTGTGGCTTCAAAATGGATGACATCTTTTCCAGAACCTTCAGGATAGTAGTATATCCATTTGGATGTCGCAGTGGTAGGAATTGATATTGTTTTATATATAGGGAATATCCAAAATCTAATTGTTGTTTTTTTGACTAGGAAGAGAGGAGGAAATTGCATGCCGTATATCAAGATCTCGAGAGACAGATACAAGGAAGATGATAGTTTGAGGTTCCATTCATAATGCATCATATTTGACTATTTTTCTATTTGATATTGGTTCCTCGGTTTCTTCCATTTTGTCCCAACATGTTGATCATTAATTGTTTCTTTATGAGATTATTCATTAAAAAATAGATTTTTTAATTTCTTTTGTATGAATAAGCATGAAGAATTTTATTGACCATCTAGTACGCTCACCATGTCCGGGGTAATGGTTGAATGTGATTTATATATTTTGATTTGAGGAACTTTGGAATGATCAAGGGTATTGATTGGATGTTTAATTATCTGTTGTACATTGATTATTACATATATAATGTCATATTCCATGCACCTGATTGAATAACCCTAGTTTTTTATACAGAATGGGTTCATAAGATTGGTATTTTTGGACAACTAGTTATAGAATTATGAAATCTTACTTTTTATGTATCATCACATTCATTAGAGAAATATGATGGTTCTTTATACAGTATATTATGTCATATGTTGGGTGAGATAATAGTGGTTTCTATAGTTGATTTATATGGTTTTCCTCCAAAGTGGGATGTTGAGTTAACTATCGATTTGGCACTAGGAACAGAAATGAAAAATCCTCCCTCACACCGTACATACCCCACTGAGATGAAGGAATTAATGTTAAAACTAGTTTATTTATAATACAAAGGATTCATTCACCTAAGTTTCACAAAATAGGTTGTCCCAATAATATTTTTAAAAGGTCAATATTTCTTTCAGGACATTCATTGAATGCCAAAATATAAATAAATAGAAAATCAAGAAAAATTACCTTTTCCTCAAATTATTGATCTCTCTGATCAACTAATAGAGGAACGTTAGTTCTCTCAAATTTATTTCCATTCCTATTATTATCAAGTCATATTTCAATATGTTGATGTATCAAAAACATCATTATAAAGAATGTATAGATGGTTTGAGTAATTGGACTTGCCTTTTAGGTTAAAAATTTCTCAAATAGTCTTTATGACACTTATGAACATTGTGTTTCATCAGTAACATGAATCATTTGTGATTTTGATTGTTCGTGAAATATTTTTCTTCTCTGGTATAGAGGTGGAGCATGATCAGAGTTTTAAATATTTTATTGGGAAAACATGAGTATCATCAACTCTAGGAGAATATTTCATCGATCAAGTTCTAGAGAAGGGAGGTGATGTTTTTTGGTCCATCTCATATCAAAACTAGGGGTTTTGTTGTACCCCAAAGATGTTTAGTACAATTATTTCATTGAATCACTCGAAGAATGTGTTCAAAATTAGGATATTTTTTTGGCATCTCTTATGTTTACAAGTACTTAATATAATATTTTTATCGGATTTATTCATCTATGAAAAATTATACCTGAAAATGTGTAAAATTGGAATCAATCCCAGAGTGCATGTATCACATTAGGAGATAAAGAGTGTTTTTAAATAATCTAGCGTTGTGATTTTATTCATGAAGGGATATATGGATTTTTTAATTTCATATGGAATGGGTCGGGGTTGTTTTTTTGATGATGGATGACAATGTGTTGGCCTATGGTTCTCTCCAAATCTGACTACATGAGAATAATTTCACAACCCATGGCCTAGAGTTAGTAGCAATGATGCATGACTTTAATACGTGTCAACATTATCTTTTTGGGGGTAAATTCTAAGTTTTGTCTGATAATAAAATCATGGTCTAGATTATATAATTAAAATATCTGAACATAATGCAATGTCATTAGGTATTATAGTTTCATGAATTTGATTTGGATATTGTGAATAACCTAGGAAAATTAAATATGAATGTAGATTATTGAGATGGAATGTTCTTGTGAAAGTGTTAAATAAGTCTACTGTTAAATGTACTTTAATGTGGTTTATTTTTCATATTCACATTGGGAACAGGTACCATAGTAGTGGTGTATTCATGGCATGTGTTTAGCTGACACAGTCTCTGATAGAGTTGATTTGAAAAGTGAATTCGAGTGATGAGTTATTCCTATAGTCTATTCTACTTCAAAATGGTGGGAAGACATCGTGTCATTATTTATTTCTTCTCAATAAATTTGTGTGTCATAATTGATTATAACAGGTTTCATTATCATTGATGAAGATGGTGATGTGGGATAGCCACCCTTATCAGTGGTCCATTCATCATAGTTGTACCAAGACTTACAATAACATGCATCGCTTATTCTGGTGGACAGGTATGAGGTGCGATGTATCTAAAATTTAATCATGGTGGTATACATGTTAGTAGGTTAAATAATATTTCTAAAGGCCCTCTGTTAACTTCATCCACTACCCATTCTGATCCAAAAGTGGGATGATATTATCATGGACATTAATGTTGACATTCCTTGTACATCCAATTGGAGGAATTATATTTGGGTAGTGATTGATCATCTAACCAAATTGGAAATTTTCATTCCAATATAGGACTCATCCATGGTGGATGGGTAGGACCATATTTATGTTCATGAGATTTTGAGTTTTCATGGTGTGCCATCAGTAATTGTTTTTAACCAGTTTCCCATTTTTACCTCATAGTTTAGGGATTGTATTTAGAATGAAATGGGGTCACAAGTCAGTTTATGCATGGAATACCATCCAAAAATAGAGGGTCAGAAAGAGCAGTAAAATTTTATTTAGGAAGACATTCTTTAGGATAGTGTTTTAGAATTTTGTTCATCATGGGAAATTCATTTGGAAAGGGTAGGGTTATCATGTAACAATTGTTACTAGTCCTTGATTCGATTGTGTCCATTTGATGTTCTCAATGGTCAGCCTTTTTAGTCACTATTATGTTTGGATGAGGTGTGTGAGACCTAATTTTTTGGACTATGCCTCATGCTAGATACTTCTAAAAAAGTCAAGTTGATCATGAATAATTTATTGGTGTCTTATAATAACTATAAGACTTATTCTAATTAAAGGAACTATGATTTGTAATTATCTATGGATGACTGGGCGTTATTGAATGTGGAAGCTCTCTTAAATAATCGTTGTTTGGGTATGAAAGGGAAGATAATAACCAGGTATGTCAGACCTTTTGAGATTACCATAAAGATTGGCAATGAGGCATACATTTAAGCTTTTTTTAGTTGTCAATAATTCATGACAATATCTATGCCTTTTAAATGAAAAATTATAATATTTATACAGACCACGTGATAAATTGAGATGAGTTGTAATTGGAGTTAGATTATTCTATTTATTAGTGGAATGTGTGGATTATAGATTCCATTGAGAATGATTTTTATAGGAAATATATTCTATTAGTCAGAGTACTTTGGAAAAATTATAATAATGTGTATGTGAGTTGGAATTTTATGTCATGGGATGGGGAATAATGTACAATTTTGTTTTCAGATCAATCCTTGTGTGGAAATTCACGATATGAGAAGTTTTTAAAGATGGGGGAATTATCAAAAAAAAAAATTACATTAAGGTAAGACATTATTTTTATTTAGTTTCATTTTGTCCCTTGGGTTTCTGTCAATTGCTGACTACAAAATCTAGAATTAGTTAATGTTTTTAGGTAACATGATTGGAACATGGTTTTCCAAACAATTAAACCTTACAAATGAAACCATGAATCTTTTCCATCTAGGATATTAAGGGGTTCGTAGTTTCCACACAGATTGAAAAACCATGCTAGAAAAATGTGAGACATCTCTAGGTCATTAAAAAATATATTTTTATCCTTTTTACCATTATATTTTTATACTAGGATTCCTCTAATTCACCACACAAGGGATTATTCTCCTGTGTACTATCCATTATCCCTCCTTTTGTAGTTGGATCTTCAATTTTGGGGGTGGATTGTGTGTTTTTTCCCGATAATTTCATGTAATTTCATTTCTCCCATGATTTATAATCATTTTTAGGGGTTTTCTCCACTATTTCATGAGTTCCCATTTTATACCATGTCGAATGACCTATTAATAGTTTTATATTATCTGGTTGACTAATATTATGATGATTAATTTTAAATTTTACCCTTTAGGTTCTTGTGGTGGTGTGGTTGTGGTTTCACCTCATTTTTCAGGAGTTTCCAAGTGTGAGGTGGGTGGATGGATTATTTTACATTATATAATGAGATTATAGTGCTTGGTTTATTATAAATATATGTTCTATTGATTTTTTATGATGTGAGAATCATGTTTTAGAAATTTCATGTGATGCAATTGTGATAAAAATCTATTTTTTAATGGAATGAATTTTTATACATATTTTGAATTGTCATGTGGGTTCTTTAATATATAATATGCTATATATGGACAATTAAAAATGTATATTCAATGAAATTTAATCATGGAAACATAGTAAATTTATATTTTCTATGTGATATGGTTTTTTTCATATTAGATTTCTTGTTTTTTACCTTGAATGATTCTTTTCATTGTGAATAATGTTATGAATATGGTTTTGATGTGCAAATGTTTCGTAAAGGGGGTTATCACATAAATAAGAGTTATAATCCAAATGTGTTCCATTTCGTGTGTTTTAAAATGGATTTCAGAAAATTTGAATATTTTTTCACATGTGTTTCCAAATTGTTTTGGTGTGCATGTGAATGTGGAATTAGTGATTTCATTTTCTATTTCTGATTGATGGAATGTATATATAAACATGGGGAGTTATGATATATATGAAATAAAATTTATGCAGAAATAGAATTTCATGTATTTAGTTAGGTGAAATAGAACTAGAACACTATTATATTCAGATGTCTCTAAGGATAATATTTTTCTTGATGGATTTATGACTACAATAGTAACTAAACATGTGATGTGAACATAGGCCATTGGGTCTTGGTATGTCTTCCAATCCAATAGATCATACATGTGAACACTATCGGTATTGGATTATCACCAGGAGACCATTATTTCTTGGGATGAGATCCCCTCTAATGGATCATCATTGGGAACACGATAAGAAACTATGTCTGAGTATTTTCATCACAAAGGTGAAATGTTCCTGTGGTCCCACTTGTCCTTGCTACCCAAATTGATTTACACATAGTTTCATCATGAGACATTATTATTATTATTGGTCATTTCCATTGATATATAGTGGACCATGTTTCCTTCTGATTTCATGATAAATATTTGATAAAATGGTTTCCCTTAAAAGTGTTCTCATTTAGAAAATGGTTTTCTTTAAAAGGTTTTTATAAAAATTTGAATAGTAAATTTTCTTCTACTGTTATGGTGTGAAAATAATTATGTTTTGGTGGAATCCTACTTGGATTTTTATCACACCGTACCTAGAAATTGGGTGTTTGTATACTTTTTATTTTTTGACACATGTAAAAAAAGATGTTTCATAGTGAGGGTGGTTTCAGGTGACCGAGTTCCACTCTTTTTATTTGTTCACTTTGGTGGCTTGAAGGTAATATCCCACTTGTTTCATAGAGTTTTTGGGATTTTTTATTCATATTACATTATTTTACTCTTGATATTGTTTGAAATTATACATTGTGACTATGAGAATATCATTATTTTTTTGGTTTTCATTATTAATTGTTGAAATTTTATTTTTTATTCTTTAATTATGCTTATATAAATGGGTGAAATCACTAATAAAGAATATTTTTGACACACTAGCACTAATTTCCATACCATGGAGATCGCAAATTCCCATTATCACATGCCTTGATTTGATATTTTTGTTAAATATGATGAAATAATTGTTTGTTTGATAAAATATTCCCAAGACTACATTCTGTACATGGTATTGAAATGATGAATTTATAGTGATTCTATTTGGTCATACTGGTGTTCCTATAGTCTCCAATGATTTAATCAATTTATATTTTATTCCTTATAGATTATATTGGTAAATGTTTCATAGTCCATATTGATGTTATTATTATATATTCAATGTAGAAGTAATTGTAGGAATATCGCTTGGGAATTATCCTTAAACCCCTGAGAAAGAATATTATTTATGAAAAATTGAAAATGTTTTAAATATTGATGTATAATTATTATCCTTTTGGTCATAAAATCACAATTAATGGTATATTATTTTATCCATCAAAGATAGAATCTGTTGGATGTCAGAATAGACCACCCACTATGAATGATACAAATTGTTTTCATTGTATAGTATGTTATTATTGGTTCTTTTTGTAAACATCTTCATGTATATAATATCAATTAAAAAAGATAACTCAATATGGATCCATGTATTTTTTTTTGTATGATTTTGATGAATTTTTTTTGAATAGTATATAATTTCAGTCAGTTATCCTATGATTACCCAACCCCATATTAGACATGAGTTTGTAACCATTAGTGATATAGTAATGAAGGGGTTTCAATTTGTTCTTAGGTAGAATGATATGGTTACTCTGTATTCTTTACAACGATTGGAGGAGCTTGTGGAAAATTAACAGACTTATTACTCAAAGTAAGATAGTGTATTTTTTTCCTAAATGATGTTTTTAAATTATACATACAAAGAATGGTGTGATATATATACAAATTATAAAAAATTAATCTATATATAAACTATTAATCAATTTAATATGTTCCATAGAACATGGGTAGATATGATTGAAAATTATGATCTATCATTACATTACAACTATGAAAATGTATAGAAGGTGGAAGATGAACATAGAAAAAATGATCAAGCTAGTTTATCTATGATTATGATCATCAATGATATGATTATTCAGGATATCAAAATTATATATATAGAAAAATTAAATGATCGGGAAGAATATTATCTTTATCAAATGATTCTTTATCCATCTATAAATCCAAAAAGTAAGTGGAATAAAAGGAATATGTGGAACTGAAAATAAATGTGAGGAATGGTCTTGATTTTAGCCTTTATTATTAAGGTAAAATATAGTTAAGTAACAATTTCTATGTACCATCCATACTAGATTAAATAAATGTGATATTTGAGAAATCTCACAGTTCTTAATTAATTATTCATCCAAGATTTATGAAGATGTGTATACATCTAGAAGAATATTCCATGTGTGACAGAATGAAGAGAGATAATATAGAGTATGTTTATTAGAAATATGTGTGTCTTAATGTATAGATTGGGATAAAAAAATCAATGGGGATGCTACAAGTATTATCAATTAAATAATGGAAATAGGAAAACATCACTATATATTTTGTCATTGGATATTCTAGAACATCTAAATAGAATAATAATATATGATTTTTAGTTCATATTATAATGAATTTTTAAAAATTAGTTTTAATTATAGTAAATTTTTGGGATAAAATTTTTGGAATGAATAACAATGAACTAGTGTGGAGTCCTACACTACAACAATATTTTTTTTTGAATATGATTTATAATTTACCTCAATGTTCTTGGAAATTATTTGAAAGTATTTGGATTAGGCTTTTAGTATTAATATGGTGTATCATACTATTATGTATGTGTATAAAAAGTGAATAAATAAAAAACAATATGATAACATGTGGAAATTTCATATAGATTTAAATGAATTTTGGGGTCAACAGCTTATTCTATAATATTTTTCATAACATAATAGATTTCACTTGAGAATTAAAATTCTTAATTCATATCAATAATTTAGAAATAATTTTAGATCTCCAACGAGATAGGCTAAGACTGTAAGAAAGAATCAATTATAAACTAATATATCCATGAAAGTGTAAAATAATCTAAAATCCATTTATTAGTACAACTAGGTATCTTACTGTTGACATAAAAGTGACGATGAAAATGATCATCATAACCTGGAATTTCAATCATGAGAGAAATTTTTTATATGAACATTTTAATGAATCAAGGAAAGAAGATTTTGAAATGAGGTATTTATAATCCCTCAACATGTTTTCTATATTTAGATTATTCTTTTAGTAGGGATGGTATCTAACCTCCTGATACACCCACTAAACATCTTCTAAGATCAAGATGTGTTCCACATATGTCTATGGATGAAGTACATACCTAATAAATCCATTATAATAATCATTGATGTCATTATAATAAATCATGATCTTTATTATGAGGAAAAACTAGTATAAATATTTGATTGTAGATATAATGTTTTTTAGATCATGATTACTTACCTAGTGAAATTTCCCTAGATAAGTTTCAAAATTAAAGATGTTATATGGAAACCAAAGGGTCTATTCAAACAGAACTATCCTAATTTTTTTTATAATAGAGTGGAAATTATGAGGATTAAATTGATTTTTCATTGGTAAAATTTAATAAAATATGAATTTAAGAAATATGTTTTTGAAGTAAAATTAATTTCATCAATAGTTTTTGTGACATGAAACCCTGAGATTTGACGAACCATGATATACTATAAATATATTATTATTTTATAATTACATTATAGAAATAGGATTAATGATTCTGTATCGTAATAAATAAATTATGAAAAAAATACATCATTTATAAGATAAATTGACTGGTTTCCAATTGATTCTAATTTACATTTAAATAATTTGATTGTAAAAAATATTATTTTATAATTAATTTTTTATGCACACAAATTCATTTTTTCTTGATAAAAGAAATCATTTTTTAATGACTAAAAAGATATATATATATATATATATATATTAAATCAAAACATTTGAAATTAAATTATTATTTTTTAGGAATGATATTTGAATATACAATGTTTTAGATTAAAAATGTATTAGCAAAAAAATAGGTTTCACACCATGTTGTAAACATTTTTAAAAATTAATTACTAAAAATTCATGATATTTAATTTGGTAATTTTTATTCTATATTCTGAATTAGAAGATTTAAATTTATAAAATATTATCCATTTATTTTTTTCTTATATGAATAGTAACCATGAAAAATTTTATCAACTCTATAAATGGTATATATGGTAAATCTATGATAAAATTAAGATTTTATGCAATAAATTTTATTCCTAATTATTATTATATGATTTATATTGGTCCCTTATAACCATTTTCTTAAAATTTAATTTTTTTAATGCAATATCTTACATGAAAATTAGTTATATAGTTTTTAAATAAATGAATTTTATAAAATTTCACTCTGTTAGTTTTAAATGATACTTATATTTTGAAATATAGAAAAGATAAATTAATTAATGAATATACATTTATATTTTTATCATATAGAAGTTATTTTCATTTTATTATATTTAATACTTTTTCGTAATTATATAATGTCCTAAAATTCATTTCAAAATCCAATGCATAATTTTTATACAAAGAAAAAATAAATAAAATAATTATAAAAAATTATAATTTTATATTTTTATTTAATTAATATTTTGAATGAAATATATAGATATATATAGAATATTAAGGTTATGGGAAATTATTTGATTCTAATTGTTCCCTTATCATGATGAGTTAAACGTCAAATCTAATTAATAGTGTTATAACTGACATTAAAGATATTTTATAATAAATACAAATTAATTAAATGTTATCATATTAATCTTAATTCATATATTTGTTAAAATTAATGCAATGTTACATTAATCATGATCTATTTTCCATTTTCTAGTCATTTTTATATTATATTAAATTTATTAAACAATATATGATAGAAAACATTTATATTATTGAAATTTTCAGAAGGGTTAACAAACTGGTACAACAATGTGATGATGATAATAATGTGTTATAAACATGTCCAAATTTTATGGATAATATTTTTTTAACTAATATATATTTTATCTTAATAGAATCAATTTTAATATGTTTTGGTATTTATATTAATTAATGATAATTTAATATTTAAGGAAATAAAATATTGTCCCTCACAAAAATATTAATAGGCTACCCCTCATATCTTATATTCACACCACATTGATTATTATATCATGTACAAAAATCATCCAAATTATATTATAAATGTAACTATACACATTATATAGTACATATTATTTTCAAAACATGAACTCTATAGAAATTAATTGTAGATCTAACATAGTAAATATCAATGAAGGTGTAATTGAGTGAATTGATCACTTTGTTCATAATTATTATTTTACATTTTATAATTTTTTTACACTCATCATGATATGATACCATATATATAATTAATATAAATAAATATAATTGATATTATGAAAGTGAATTTATTCACTATCGTTCCATCAAATGTGAAATGAAAATATCACTTCTACGCATGTACTGCTTATCATCTCTACATAGGGATACAATTAATTTCACATCACCTTATGTTATGGATGTATATTTTTTTATGTTAAATGTTTATATATGATAAATATGAAATTATTTTACTTCATGAATTATAATATAAAATCTTTCTTCTTACCTTCCTAGCTTTAAAAAGGTGAAAATGCCATGTTGGCGTACATGTGGATGACCACATCCACAAAGCGATGTGACTCACTTTTATTTTTTTAACATTAATGATAATAATGATAGATGTAATGAACATATATGATATTTATTACTGAATCAGTATTCTAAAATGTTTATTTATTATCATTAATTCTTTTGTTTCATCAATCAAAATGATGGAAAATAGTGTTCATCTATACGTACAAAATATTTTTTCCATGAATGGTGTAATTCATTTTTATATATCTGTAATTTATGAATGAATATAAAAAGAAAAATAATTAATATATAATATATATATTTCATGATTATTTTTTTACATATGATTAAACCCTGACCAAAATTATAGGACCAAAATCACCGATCATGAACATATATTAAACATAAGAGATGCATCTCCTATAATAGTGATATTTCTAAATAAATATAATCAAAAGGTTGAAAAAATATTATTTGTAAATATATATGATATTATATATACATGTCTATGTTAATGAAATATATTTATAACAAATATATATTTATTATATAGGTGGTTGAAATCAGTAAAATGAATGTCAATCTATTGTAATGTATTTTCTTTTTTACTTTGTTTTGAGATACATGCATTACACACCCTTGTTTATTATGTTTAGAGTTTATAAATTTCTTGAAATTATTTTAGGATTATTAAAAATATAATTTACATATATTGATATCTATATAAGAATATTTTTATGATGGGGCTTATGATCCAATAATAAATAAAATTGTAATGGGTTCTATGTTACAATATCATTGTTTATTGACATTACCTATGATTACAATATAAATATGAAATATTATAATCAAACTCTCAAGATACTCATTATTTATCTTATACTATTATTATATCATAAAATTTAATGTTTCCATTCATTTTACTCCCCTTATTAACTAAAGATAATTAAAATTATTTAATGGTAAACCAACATTATTTATATATATGGATGAAAAACTATTTCCTTCTATATATATGATTTATAATAATATATTTACGATGTTTTAAAAACTATTATATATCTCGTTAATATTATTTTTTCACATTTTTACCACATTATATATTTCGAATGGATTTTATTTGTTGATTTCTAAATGAGTTTCATTGTGAGTATTCCAGTAAATGAATACAAGGAATGTTTTTCTAGAATATATGCAATGAAAAAATGGTCAAGCCATCGTGACAATTTTTTTCTCTACTGAATCCATTAGTTGTTTAAATTTTTTTATGAATAAATATTCATTTATATTTGTACACTTTTTTAGATAATTTATATGCAAATGGATAGATTATTTTCATCAAGAATTTTTTAATAATATTTTACTGATATTAAAATTTATCGATGGAAGAAATTTTTCATTTATATTATTATATACTATGTACATAATATTTTTCCCCCATAAAAATTATTTCTCTAGATATATTATGAATATGATGGACTGATATTTGTGTTAACCATTTCAATTCTAAAGCTTATTATGTGATAAAAGGATTAAATTTCTATGAAACCCATTTCTTTTCTATGGTTAATTCTATAATGATATGGTTATGAAACAAATGTATTTTCATGGGTTATGATATGATTAATTCCATAATATGTTTTGTAACACATATATAAGTGTTTAATGATTTTATGGTTCGATCATATATCTCCCTCAAATGAATTCGGAATATATTGATCATTCAAGAGACAATTACGAATATAGTTTAGAGTTAAAACATTTTTTAAGGGACTCCATATACTATGATCATTGTGGTGGTGAACCATTGATACAATGATTGATTGGAGATTTATTCAATTACACTAAGATATACTAGCAAATGATCATTAATTAATATGGAAATGGGTTTTTATGATTATGTGTATACCAAAAACAATGTATCCCACCTATGTTATGATTTATTGGTTCTCGTTATTTGATTACCATATTATTAATATCTAATGAAATTTTACGATTTATTTGTTGACACAATATTATGACAATTGATATATAAGGTATTATTCTCAATTTTTATTTTGATGATCCCGCAATCTTTTGTTCAGTTAATACTCAAATGATCATATATATCTCTGTTAGTAACCTTTAATAAGCATATGAGATAACCATTTATTACATTTCCTTTCCTAATGTTATGAAAAATGGATTTAGGAATCATATTTCTAGGAAGGATTATCTTTATGGAGAAAATAGTGATGTCCTCTTGTGAACAATTTCTTCTGTGATGTACTAATGACACGAGTCTTAGAAGATTCAGTGTGGATAATTTTGTCATGAAATAAATAATAATCTATTTAGATGTGATATCTTTATATTAAAAGAATAGTCTCTCTAAATTCCTTCACAAAATATATTAATAATATGTGAAAGTATACATACATAGATACAATATTTTTTTATTTTAGTCAAAATCCAATACAATCTAATCTATTATTCAAATAGATGAGTATTTTAGATGTGTTTTTCCACCTAGAAGTACTAAAACCTAATATTAGAAGATCATAAAACAATAACAAGTTATTCAAAATATAATTAGTGATTAATAAAATTGAATATATGTAATCACAATAAATGATAATTCTCATAATTAAAAACCTTGTAATTGTATATTAAACTCAAAACATTTCATAAAAATAAAAAAAAGATACACATAGATCATTACCAAAATGAATCTATAAGCCATATAATTTCATTAACATCACTATTAATGAATTTTTTTACATTTTTGGTGATCTAATACTTTTCATCATTATTATAATATTATTTATTTCTATCCATTGATATTAATTTTTCTTGTTAATTAACATGTGGTCACTAAAATTAAAATATACATAAACCTAGAAACAATTCACCAAAGACATAAATAATCACATTGATATATAAATTTATAATATAATATTATTCTAGACATAAAAAAATATCATGATTCAAATTTAGATACTAAGATAAAATTTAATCATTAACATGACCATAAATATCTATGAAAATATCATATTTTAAATGCATTACTTTTCAATAATCATGATTACATATAACCCAGTAACCAATAGACCATAGTTATCATAAAATAAGATTAACCAAAATGTTATTTAAATATCAACATTTTATTCTTCTTAAAATAGAGAAAAACATTAAAGTCACATCAAAACCCCTTCACATAAGAAATTAATAATTGGGATTCTGGCCTTTGAACTTATGGTAATCATTAAAAATATTAACCCATGATGGTATATCTAAATTTATGTCAACACAACATCAAAAAAAAAAATTTTCTTCCAAAATTAATAATTTTCATATTCCTCAAATAACATAATTGACTATTGAATATATATAGAGATATTGATTAAAGATAACGAAAATAAAATTTTTTATAAAATATTTACCCAATTTTTGTGTCACTAATACAACCCAATTAGTCAGAATAATATATCTAACAAATCACAACATTATTACCTAACTATTAAATAACATTTTGTGGTTACGAGACCCATTAATCACATGTTTCGAAATCATTAATTAATACTATTATGCTACAATTATTTTATTGTTCATGATTCTTATATCCAATATAAAATTTTTACTATTCGTCAATACAAATATATAGACACGTCAATTTATTCACTTAAATAATTAGAATAATATAATCACTTCTTTATCATAAGAGGAACCATTATGATTAGGAAATAGGTTTAGATAATTACAAAATTATTAAAAATTGTAATTTGAGAGATAATTGGTACATTAGGATGGACATCATTCCCCCCTCCCCAATGTCTTCATTTTCCACATCAATTTTATGACCTATTCCATTCATTTAAAAAATTCAACTTATTCCATTGAGATATTCTATTTAGTATTATATCTCACATTCACGATATGTAGGAAGATAAATATTCCTTCCTCTATGTTCTACATAAATCTAATTTTTTTTTCTTATTATGTGTTTATATAATGTATATAAAGATAGTATTTTTAGTCTTATATTGATATGAAAATTTATGAATAATTGAAATATTTATAATTACATTTCTCCATTAACATGGGTTTTCAAAAAGAAAATCATTCCATTATACAATGCATTTAGTGGTAATCTAATTCCTCATACTTCTTTATAATTACTGAATCCAAACAACATACATTAATTAAAAATATCGTAGTGGAAACTACATAATAATGAAAAGTTATTTATTTGATAAAACATTTTTGGATGCATTCTATTCAATATATGACAACTAAAATTTAATATAGGCCATCCATGATAATATCCATATCTTTTGGATGTTATCATATACTAATACATATCATCATGGCACTTACAAATGTTTATTCCCCATTTTTTCTTACGGTTTAATAATATATTATATTATACCAAATATAGAAACCCATACTTTTACTGATCATTATTCAATTAACAAAATAAGGATCCATTATATAATTTTATAGTTTTAGTGTCATTGGAATCTCTGATACATAATCAACCATCTCAAATTTGTACTCTATAATCTTCTACTAAAAACCTCAAATCCATTGCCCTTCATTAGAGATATCATACATAGTATCCTTCATTAATACAAGGGGTAAATTATATATTAGAAAGTGTGACATTGGATGCTCAGTAATGTTAAATAAGGGAGGTATTAATGATGATATTAGAATAACACATGAATAAGGGTTTGATAAACTGAGTATAATATTTTAAAATAAAACCCTTCATATTATAGATTGTAATCTTGATTCATGGGATAATTCCTGGATGCTCATTATAAATGAATAATAAATTAATGAAATATCATGATCTATGAGAGAATGTCATTGAAATAAGATATATATTTATGGAATATTTATAATTATAGAAAATAATTTCCATAAGAGTAAAATATCACTCTTAAGAATGTTATATTAGACTGAGCACACTCCTCGAACCATCATATTTTTCATGGTAAATTTTCATTACTATCATAGTG
Organism: Viscum album; assembly: GCA_963277665.1. Classification (NCBI taxonomy): domain Eukaryota; kingdom Viridiplantae; phylum Streptophyta; class Magnoliopsida; order Santalales; family Viscaceae; genus Viscum; species Viscum album. Next base: position 1,880,318,359 of record OY728140.1, read on the forward strand.
GACAATTTCCCATTCTAAATAAGGATCACTTCGCATTCTAGTCTCGTTTATCTGATGAGATATCAATCATTACCTAATGAGATCAGGGATATATACATTTGATCCCACCAACCACACAATGATAATAATACATATGTGTTCGACAAGATCATTAATTGTTCATCATATGATATTATTAGAACAAATAAATACATTTTATAAATATTTCGTCATGGTTTAACAAATGTAATAATAAATTATTTAAAAAGAATAATCACTTCATCATATCATAACTCATGGAAATGGAACTATTTTCATTAACATATGATTATTATATCATTATATATATATAGAAAGGATTATGAGGGTATCGTTAAATCATATACCAAGTAAAATTTCAGAAACCTCAAATAATTTCATCATAATGGATATATTCTTTTCAAGTATCACATGAAATAATTCATTAGGAATATTCATATTCATATCACATCCTTAAAATATGAAAATTTCAAAATTTTAAACAGAAATGTTTTCTATCCAAATAAATTTGAAATATTGAAATTATTTATAGCTACTGATAGTGGGAAATTATATACATTTCATTTATATTTAAAAAAATTTCCTTCTATATTTTTGATAAAAATAAAAAACATCATCATTTATAAAATTAGAAGAAAATTCATTTTTGAAAATTATAAAATAATTGATGAATAATATGATATTTGTTTTTATTGGGGTAAAATGATTAATAAAAATAGTTCTAAAAAACATTGACATGAATGATAAATGATTTTTTATATAAGTGTGAAAGAAATTTAGTTTACTTAAAACCTTTATTTTGTCCTCTTGAGTACTAAATGATGTAAAATTGAATCAAAATAATGAATTATATAGAAATAAAATTTAATATAACAATGTTTATGAAATTATTGAGATAACGATCATTAAATTTCATCATTGAAAGAATAATCATATTCAATCCCGATATGCAGATAGATTGTAAGAAAAACCCCTTACCACTTGTATAAAATTGGATGAATATGCCTTATTATGTAACAGTAATAATATTATCAAATGAACCATTAAATAACATTAATGTACATTTATTTATTATATAAAATTTTATTGATTAGTAAATACATCACAATGAATTATATGTGTATAACAAGACATATGACTCAATGAAAATAATTTGAGATGATAAACCCTTCAAATGAGTTATTCATTAATTGGATGAACATAAAAGTACAGTATGATACACTTAAATTTATTTTAACTATATTTAATAATCATGAACATAATAATAATATCATATATTACACCTTTATAACATTTCAACACAACTCAACAATATTTCACTTTTAATAATGTTATTTCCAAAAATTATATTTTCAATTTGTCACAAGTATTTATAATCAGTAGAGATGGCCCTTTTATGCCGCCAATTATTATATCATTTCAATAATGTTAAATTGATATAATTAACCTACATATATTATACATATATTATTAGAATCATCCTTTAAAGGAAGATATAGAAAAGTGAATTACATTGTACTTGGATATAATAGGTAATACAAATTCATGAACATTGTTTACATTTTATAATGGAAGAAAAGATATAAATTTAAATAATAATATAAAATTATTGAATTATTATTATTTCATATATTCATTAAATCCATCCTTATAATCATCTATGTATTACATAATTGGAAAAATGAATTACAAGTTTTTCTGAGGTAGTAGTCCACTATACACAGAAAAGATGTTTTAATTTCTTATTCGATGGTTTGTGGGATTAATATAATTGAAGATATAAAAAATTAAAATCTACGTATATTAGAAAAATTTATGTTATTATATCTTCACAGTATAAAAATATTTCAAGGAAAGGGAATAAGAAATAATTGAAATTGGTCAAGTTAGATAATAAACTCTTCTTTGAAAAAAAATATATTAAATTTCGTCTAAAGTATACTATGATTTTACTTTTGGGAATAATAAGAACTTATAATATATATATATAATTATGTTGGTGAGTAATTTTTAGAGGTTTTTTTCATGACATGCAGATCAAAATATGAGAAGAATTGAAAGGTGGTGGTTCCCTTTAATAATTGAAGAGGGGAGAAATATTTTCATATATTATAAAACATTATACGTAAATATAATCATTGTGAAGAAAAATAATTCCTAAAGAAATATTAATATAAGATATGGTATTATTTGGTATTATTCACATAATATAATATAATTTGAACTTCTATATGAGGTATTTCAAAACATATCTCTTTATTTTACCGCTTAGTTTCCCATTTTTTTAACCATAGTAAATACCTTTCTACTCTTGATGTGATATATATTTATTTAAAATGATAATTTCTAAAACATAAAATAAATGGGATTAAATATTTAATTATATATTATCCAAATTGCCATATTTTATTTTTTTATCTAATTCGAGGATTTTATGAAATATTTATCAAAAAATATCAATAAGGTCATTTTTTCTTTAAGTCATGAAGTTTTAAATTAGCTAAAACTAGAAAAAAATGAAATTATAATATAATAATTATAAATATCACTAATATATTATATTTTTATTATATGTACTTCTAATACTATAACTCACAAATATTATATCATATTTAATATTTTAATGATCATTAATTTTTATTTTCTATCAATTGAATAAATAATATAATAGAATTTTGACATAATTTACTATAATTATTTAATAAAAAAATATATAAATAAATAATTATCATGAAGATAATATATATATTCAGTAATTTAAATTTAAAATTCATCACCACTTTATTATGTCCCTATATGAACACATTAGAGATATTTAAAACAGACAAACTGTCATTAAAAAAAAAACGGTGTTTATAATATTGTATAGGTAATTTAAATTGACATTTTTTTACTTTAAAATAATCAAATATAAAGGATGGGATTCTAAAGGACAAATTAAATTCCCTAAAAATAATTAATATTAATAATGGAAAAATTTACTGTTAGGTTTGGCATTTATTACTTGGATTACCCTTTATTGAGGTGATATATTTGACCATGGTTACAATAAATTTTTATAAAAAATATAATTAGCATATTTAAAAAAATTATACATGATTTACAAATTATGGAATAAAATTTTCTTATTGAATATCATTAAATGGTCGAAGACAAGTATTATATTAATGCACAAAATGAGATGAACATACATTTTAGAAAAAAACTATTTATACATAATAAATTACATTATCATATACCATGTTATAAAAGTATATGAACTTAAAATAAAAATTATTTAATATATATATATATATATTGAAATTAGTCTACATTTTTTATAAATATTAATTATTAATTTATAAAATCATTTGCGTAAATAAAGGAAGTTTTCATGAAGAATGCTTTCTATTTGTAAAAATGTTTAAAATTTGAATTGAATATTAAAATATATTATATTTAACATAATTGAATTGTTGATAATATAATGATCTAAAGTTATATTTTATTTATTTTACAAAAATTGGTTGTTTATAATTTATTGAAATTAAAATCTAGTTTTATATTTTAGTGAGTATAGTTCACTATTTACTAAAAAATAATATTGATAAAATACATAATAAATCATCATTATTTAATTTTTAAATGATGTTTTAAAAAAATATATTACTTTAATCAAATATAATTTTGTATGTTATATAAATAATTTAAAAAATTCACTGATAAAAATGGAATAACATTCATCATAAATGTAGATAAATTTTTGATGAATAAAATAACATTACTAAAAAATAGGATATTAATCTATAATAAAAAGTCAATAAATTTTTATTGAGATGGCCCATTATATAGATTTAATAATTAATTTAATCCTACTCAAACTCTATACATCAAGGTCGATGAGATAAAGATCACAAAATAATAATATTTCATATTTCTATTAAGCTTGTTGTTGCATGCTATATATGCTATCAATCACAATATTCTCTAAAGAACCAAGGGTGTAACATTATATATTTTTAAAAATATTTTACATATCTAAAATGATGATCAAGTTAAAAATTTATTGAATCACCACATATTTTAATTTATGGATGGTGACATAGAGTTGATGTATTCTTATACATGGAAGATGAAAAGATCATCACTATTACAAATGTTTTTTTTTCAAATAATAGTTATTTTGTATGACATATAGTATAATAAAGTGTTATAATTATTAATTTTAATGGTATTTAGGTTTAATAAAATTATAATATGTATGATTATCTTTTCCACATTCTATTCCATCATTGTTTTCCACACATTAAATTTACTACGTGTGTTAGAACTCAATGAAATTTTTTTGATATTTATAAAAAGGTATTATTCATGGGATTCTATTTATTGTGAGAATATAATTATATTAATTAAAAACAATATTGTAGAAAATTAATTGGTAAATGTTTTTTACTATTTTTGAGGTAGCTATTCAATATTATTTCATTTTTATCTTGATTATATCTTTTTATATGCAGTTACATGTTTTTACCAATATAGTACATGTGTACTAAAGATAGAGGTAATGTTTGGGATATAATAAAGTGAGGAATGACATAATTCTATAGTATAAGTATCAATGATGATGAAACTACTCTATGGTAATTGATTACGATGAAGATTTTTCTGAAATATATTAAAGGTTGATCCTTTATTTTTAATCATTCTTATTATTTCTTATAGTGTCTAATTATTTTTATTTTCTGTAAATAGTTTTACAACATGTAAGGAAGAGAAACATTGTTCCATGATATACCAAGAGGTCGTATTCCTATATAATAGAGGTTCGAGAAGCCACTAAATCCTCATTGGGGAACAAAATCATGTATAGTCTACGAGAGGTTGTGGGAAAGTGAGTATATTAGTGAAGACTATTGGTTTATATTAGAAGTATACATTTATTTTAAAAAATGCTAAGTTATTCGCAGGTCTATATAAAATGAATAATATAAAAAGTTTATTTTTGGAAAATTTGTTTATGTGAAATTAAAAGATAGATATATAAGTGATTTGTATAATTAGAAATGAACTGCTGATGTTGATTTACGAATTTAGAAAATAGTAAAAGAAAATTATAACATAGTAGTTATTTTTTTCAATCTAATAACTATAGAAATTTTGGGATAGGATAAAGTTATTAATAGGTTAGAATATTGTACAAGGTTTTCTACAGATATGGGCAAGTTATCGAAGAATAAGTAGATGAAGTGGAAAAAGTTTCATGATGAGACAACCTGGATAATGTCATCCTCAATGAACTAAAGGCCATCAAGTAAGGGTATGAAGATAATTTTCAATAGAAAAATGTGTCAAATGTAAATATATATATATGTGAAAATATTTTTTTAATGTTTTGAACTTCACTACTCAATAATAATTATATAGAAAAACTTATTTAAACTCATAGAACGCATAAATTTTTTCAATTTACTCTAATAGTCGCCTAGTAATATCCATTATATTTCAAGAATGATATAAGTTTACTTAAATAAAAAATTTATTTTTAAGGATATATGAATCCATACATGACTCACAATATTAGAGTTTTTTAAAACAATTTTTTAATAAAAAAAATCTTCTTCTATTTGAACACCATCATGGTCTAGGAATAATCTCAAAAATAATATCATAGTATTTAAATCAATGTTATAGATTATATATATATGTGGTTCATATCAAATTTCCAACATTTGAGACTGAGATTATATATTTTCATACAATGAATTTTTATGAGGTGTTAAAATTTTATTTGATTAATAGTTCATAGACACAGACATTATTATGAATGTAAATGAATGTTGACAATGTTGTCTTGTAACAAATATGGAAATTATAATATGTTCCTATTTTCAATGCACATTTATAAAAAAAAGAAATTAAAATTATATGATAATGATTCTCCATATTATTGTAGGGATTATTTTAGATCATTAAAAGTATATTTAATGATAATTAGATGATATTATTTTATTTTATGGACTTGATGGTGACATGAAATTAAAAAATTAAAATATGATGGAAACACTAAGGTATTAAAAAATAATTCCTGATATTAGAAAATCCATATTTTTTTAGTATACATTAAAAATGTTACTTGGATATTTTTAGTCAAGAATATTAAATATATTGTGTTGAAACATTTGAATTTCATGTAACACATTAAATGAACATGAAATTGATATATATATGAAATAAATGACATGAATGTGGTATGAAACTATACCGTATTCAATTTTTTTATGAAATAAAAATAATTTAGTTAATATTCATCTATTTTCGTATTGAATACATATATAGAGAACATGGTGAGATATGATATTCTATGATAAGTTGATCATTGAAAATGATTTTTAACAATTGATCAAATATTGTTGAACACAGACCCTCCTCTGGATTATGTATCATATTTTGTTACACCATGGAGTGTTTTAGAAATAGGATCTCTAGTAGAAAAAATTAATATAGTTACATATTCTAGTAAATTATGATTGATTATGGCCAATTACATTCTAAATGATTATATAAGGATGAAATCATTGAAGTATTCTCTCCTAAATATTTTCTCATAGAAGGAACAGATACATGTAATTATGTCTTTTTTTATATTGTTTTAATGTTGATGTTAATTATAACCTCAAATTTTGGTTAGTGGAAAAAAAATAATTGAATTAAATAAAAAATTATTTTAAAATATAGTATCATCTAAATTGAAAATTTTATATATTTATAATAATGTATTTCAAAAAAATATGTTTTCTATTGTTTGAAAATTATAGAGGAATATGAACATGAATAATTTTTTTATAAAAAATATAAAATTCATTCACGAATATATTGTTTACCAAAATTTTATTCCAATGTTATTTGAAGTGCATGTCAATCAAAAATGTGTGATCGGGTAACTGGTACAAATAATTTCCCCTTCAATGTAAAATAAACTTGTATTTTGATTTCTTAGAACTAAAATAATTTTTCAAAAAATTATTTACTTATGAAGAAAATGGATGTGTATTTTTCTATATCTTGAAAAGAATTGTTACATTCTGAAATTTATACTCAATTTTAATTAATAAAGATTCATAATGGATCCCTAGAATAGTAAAAATATTTTATTTTCAGAAATAATATAATAATCATAATCATAAATGATATAAGATAACTAAATATGCTGATTTTTATATGCTAACCATTTCTAAAAATTATATTACCTCTATAAATATGGGATTTCATTTCCCCTAAGGATATATACTATAATAAACAAATTATGATTGATATCAATTGGGATGATTAAAATTACATAATAATAATTATATAAAATAATTTGTATTTATAATAAATTCATTATGAGGGAAAACATTTTAATGTTTTTTTATAGTTCCCTAAAATAAAATTTTTACAATAGTGTAAATAATATGATAAAAAACAGTGTTCTATAAATTCATGGAATTCACATAATCATTGAAAGGCATTTCATTAGTCAAGGATTAATGCCGTGAAAATCATTGTAGATTGTGTTCACTCCCATTTTACTTCTTATTATCCCCTGATATAAGCATCATTAATTACTTTATTATATATATATATATGTAATTCTAAGACCACCTACTAGATACTTATAATATATTTAATTTTCTCCCATAAAATCATAAAATATTAATCATATCATTAATTCATAATCAGTGTAACGGTAACAAACTTTCACAATTATATTATAAATATATCAAAAAACCATCAGGAGCGAAAATATGTATAGTTTTATTTTATCTTATCCCTAGAAAATTTTAATTAATGTAAAAATATATTATATTGGATTAAAAAATTCATTATCATATCATAAAATAAATTATTAGGAAAACCCTATTTTTATTTTTAAATAATTTATTTAATATAAATATATCACAAAAATATCATTGAAATAAATTTATGTAAATAGAAATAGAAACATTTAGATGATGTTTAATTGAATTGAGTGGTAATGGCTCCATGAAATTATTTTAATATCATAATCATTAAAAGAATATAATCACACAATCAATTAAAAGTTAATTGAACATAAAATAAAAATAATATTATATTTAATACTTTTAAAAATATTAATTCATGTGAATTAATGGTCTTGAGAACCCCAGTCCATTGCCTAGTGAATATATAGAGTGTAGAGTGTTTTGGGAGGTCCAAGTGACTCATTTCAATAGTTTTCAAAAAATCAATTTTTACAATGCCAGCTCATTTCCTGGTGAGTTGACCACTGGTTCTTGCAATGGTGAGTCACAACAGTGACTCGCGATAGTTAAATAGAACAAGTGAGTTAGGGTTGGTGTGTCATAATGTTACTCTCAAAGGATACTTTCAACAATGACTCGCTAAAGGTAATTCGCAAAGTAAGGCCCCAAACAGTTAGTCTTCTGACAAATACTTTCCAAATGCCGATTTATCTAACAGTGACTTTTCTAAAAGAAAGTTACCCAATGGTGACTCACTGACTAGTGAATCACATAGGTAACTCAACAATAAATTCTCATATATGTTACTTATACACTAGTGTCCCACACCTGTGACTCATGACAGTGAATCACCCAACCGTGAGCCTTTTTTAATAGTTTGAAAAAAATTAAATATTTCTCCAGATAATCTAGTATCATCTCATTAATTTTTCCATTGACATAAATTTAGTTAAAACCCATATTTAATAGTTTTTATAGCCATTTATAATCGTATCTATATTCTAAAATCCTAAAGCCTCCTTTGACATCCGAACTACATAGCCTTGGCCAAAATCTAACTTTAATGGCAATTAAAAACTATTACATAAATTCATATAGGATATAGGATTTTAAAATGACGAGATCCTATCTTCCTTGGGTTCTGCCGTTTACTATTAGTGCACCATGAAACTTTCTACACCGAGGAGTCATGTGTTTTGAGGTTTCATTTGGATCATTTTTTCCATCGGGGAACTTTCAGTATCTATAGGCTCCTATTTTTGCGTAATAATGACGTCTCTGTTATCTTTTCTTAATGGATGGAATTCCTTGATCTCTCAATTACTTATTTTTCATTATATTTGTGCATATTAATATATAACTTTGAGCATATTAGAATACCAAATAAATTATTATAATTGAATTGGATTAATATTAACATGCAGGGCTGGGAAAGATATGTAAGATTGTAATATTTAATATATATTTTGATAAAAATTACCTATTTGTATAAGATATATGGTTTTTAAAAATTTATTCTATAGGGATTATTTATTTATACATTTAATTGATTGTGTGTTAGATTTTTTTTATTTCATGTTGAACCACTTTTATGAAATACTTGTTAACTTTGTTCACCTTGTAAATAAATGGATTCCCCAGAATCAAACTATTTCAATGATAACCCATAAATTATTAAGAGGAAATTGAATGAGGTATGAGTTTATAAACATGAATATGATTTTCCATGGTCTATTTTATGGTGTGATGTGTGTTGGTATTTTCTAAATTCTAATATAGTAGTGTTGTAGGAATGGCTTTATAATGTGGGGTGGTATGGATGGTGTAATAGAATCTCAGTTCGAAAGATTTACTAATTGTGGAATGGATGGGTAGTGTTGTGTAGTGGGGTTCCATTAGGTTGTACTTTGTTTATATTTTAGGATGTGATTGGTTTGGTGTGGTTGTGAATCATGGTTTCTGAGAATTTTTGTTGTGATGTGGGTTGTTGAGTGTAGTAGTGAGTTGGGTGTTTGTTGTGGTTTAGATAATGGACTAGGTTGAAAAACATTGAGGTTGATTATGGTTGTAGGTGGTATGGTTTACATTCCAATAGATTCACAACGAGTACCATGAAGAAATATCATCCTCATATCTTAAGATAAGAACATTATTAAAGTATGAATGTGTGTTAAACATGGAGTAATACAAAGTTACTTACGTTTATATTGATATTTACATTCAAAAATGGTTTGTTTAGTTTTTTAATTTTAGGATTTTGTTAAGGAGTTATATGGGTTGTGATGGTATGAATAAATGAATAGTTTAAAAATAAATAATATTTTTTTAATTTAAGTTGGGGAACTATGATTTGAGTTGTTTGACATTTGTAAAGGTGCTACCATTTGTTAACATCATAAGTGAAAATCGTTAATGTTGATAAATGTATTTATAGTTAGCAATAACGATTATTTTTTTGATTTAGTCTATTTTTTGGGAACCCATAGGTTTGGTTTGAGTGTTTGGTGTTATATTTTTATATATGTCTTTTTCATTGGTGATTTCAATATGCACCCCATCCTAATTGAGAAGTATGTAACTAACAAACCCATTTTCATGGATGAGGGAGTCTTTACCAAACACCCTGGTTAGAGGATGGATGGATGGATACCCTGTCTTACTTGATCCCTATTCCAGGTGGTGATATCCAAAAGATTCATCAAATAGGTTGTGATCTGTGACGGCCAGGTGTGCGTGGGTGTGTTGTGTTTCTCATGTGTCTTTAGGGTGATATGTTTTATTCCCTCATGTGTCGTTGGTATGTGATGTTATATCTAGACAAGGTGTCAGTGGGAGAGAGATATTTGTGAGTCCTGTGTGGGTTCATGAGGGATGTGATGTGGTAGGTGGACTAGGTGTCTAATAGGGAGATGAGATTGTGAGGCCTAGAAGTGTATGGGATGGTTGTGATGTGGTTCATTTGGAAGAGGTAGTTGTTGTATGAATTATTCCGTTTTAGAGTGAGAGTGACTAATAGGTGCGAATGTGTCCCAGGGTACCCTAACATTGATTTTCTTACTACATTAGTTTACATGCCTATGGTTACTCTGTGAGAGTACCTTGCTGAGGTGGGGATGGTTAGTATACCATGTTAGGTGTCGTTGGTTCTGTTGTTTTCTCATTGGAGTGTTAATGTGTGTCCCTCACATATTCATGAGAGACTTTAGTTTTTCATAATAAGTATACTTATATTCTCACCAAAAATTTTTATACTTCATTAAAGTTTCCAGGAAGAAAATGAGGACCGTCCAGGAAATTACTTTCTTGGACATTGTGATATTTTCCTTTTCATTACTTAGTTTTACATTTGGGTATTTACCTTGGTGTTTTATTGAATTTTTAATGGTTTTATTTTTATTATTGAAGGTGTGATGGTATTTAGAGTTCTTTTATATATTTCTTATAGTTTATTTGAAATTGATACATATTATCTCTTATTCTTCTTTATTTTATGTTGGTAATGCCTCTCATCTTGTTGGATTTTTATACCCATGGAGTTGGTCACCACCCTGATACCTACAGGACGAGGGACTCAATGGGTCATTGTCTCCATTTTTTCATTTCTAGTCTAAAAGGGGCATCTTTGGAGTGAGGTGGTCAATGAAGAATAGTATCAGTGGTGATAGTTGAGATATAGGGTGTATTTGGGATTTATTATAAGTGAGGATTTAATCAGTCTATTGGTAATCAATGTTTAGTGATCCTAGGGAATGAAATAGGATGGGGAATACTGTGTGAGACATGTAAATTTAGGGCCCTGTGGGATCTGATTCAAAGAATATGAGCCTACCAAATGGTCTTTTGAGGAAACACCATAATTTTATAAATCCTATATAAAATTATATACTACCTAGGCTTAAGAATTTCATTGTTACATTGTTCATCTATGGATCCCAGTCATCAACCACATGTGTCTCTGGCAGTTGAGGTGCACCCTTCTCACCTAGCTAATTAGGGGAGGGTTGATCCTATGGAAGAGGATAAACAACTACAAATTATTGTTTTTGATTTTTATGAATAGGCCATGGTAATGTATGGGGGAAGTGTTTTGGATTTGGAGATGGTGATCTAGCTCAAGGATCCTGACATAACCTTTAGTTTTATCCAAAACCATGGGTGTTATAGGTTCCTTTAGAAGTGTGCCTGATTTTGGGAGTTCCATGTTAGTAGTAGATGTTATACACATGGGAGAAGATTTAGGTTGGCTTTCTAGGGAATGATTCATGTGAATCAGATCAGAGAAGAATTCATTTCAATGACAATGAATATTTTAAAGAGGTAGGAATTTCTCTACATCTTACAGGGGGTATATCTATATGGTTGATGGGGTTCATGTTCAAGGATCTCTTTCATTTTCATTAGATCTCCTTCCAGATGAGGTCCCTCATGCGAGGTGCCTAGTGGAGGGACTGTGTTCTTCTATTCATTTTGACATAAACTATTTACTATTCCGACATACTTGGAAGTTCATATTATGGATGATGTGATTGGGAATATGAATTTGTGAGGAGTTATACAATAATATGAGAGGCAATAAGGTTCTTTGAGAGGCAGGGTAACATCTAGAAGGCCTCATTCAATAGGGCATTCATGGTTTTGACTAGTGGGGAGATGACTATAGAAGCTTCCTTTTCAATGTTCTGGTTTTAGTTCATTTTTCATGGGATTGTGGATGATGTGTTTAATCTATATATTCTAAGAGAATATTCAGAATTAGTGTCCAGTGGATATTATTGATTAAAATGGTATTGGTGTATTCGTTCAATGGTAACCTAAACAATAGTTTTTTTCTAGTAAATTCCAGTAGTGGGGATAATAGGGTTCTGCTCCACCAAGGGGAGGATGATTAGGTATAGTCTTAACTCAGGGTGTTCCTATGGGTCCTCGTCCTGATTGTGGTTTTGGATGTGGTTATTGGAAGAGAGGAATAAGAGTTGGGTGGGGTCAGTTTCATGTCATAGTTGCATCAGTACCGATAGGTCAAAAGACCGTTCAAGGTTTGATTATCTTGATTAATACTCTTTAGTTTTCATTGATTTATTTATGAAATTTACATTCCCTTATTTCACACAGTCTAGAACATTATCTGAGACTAGATGTGAATATGTTTCTCATGAACTTGTTGTTTTTTTACACCATTTATGGGTCAGACTAGATAATAAAATGTTTACCGAGGATGTAGACTACGGATGGAGATGTATCAATCCAATGGGGATATTTTCATGGACATAATGAATCCATACGATGTTATTCTTAATATAAAATTATAATATTCCATTCATACATTTATCGAAAACCTTTGGGGAAGATTCATCTTTCAGTCATTGATGGTCAATCTGTGACTTTCATATATGAGTTAAGTTGTAATGTGATAAGCTGGCCATTGGAGAATACTCCTACAATGTTGGTTTTGTTATCTGTGGAAGTTGTGTAAATTGAAATCACTAAGGTTTTTTCGTGTTCTTGTATTTTTTTCTTGTGGAGGTTGTGACTCTACACCGGGGACGTGATGTTGAGTTCATGGAAGACATACTACCACAAGATTCTCCATTTTTAATGGAACATTATCCAAAGACACATTTTTTGTTTCTAGAGTTTAGGATTAAAATATAAGATCTAATTACTAAGGTATTTATCTAGCCTAGTGTGTCAGTATTGGGTGCAATGGTGTTTATCTCAATGAAGGCAGAAAATGTCCTAAGGGTATGCATAGACTACTATATGTTGAATTAGGTAATGGTCCAGGACGGATACCCTCTACCAATTATAATATATATTTTCAACTAGATGATAGGGGTGAGTTGGATTATATGATAGTTCTATGGTCTGGATATCACCTTTTGATGGTGAAAGAGGTAAACATATAAAAAATTGATTTATTTTATTGGAATGAGCACATTTTGTTAAATGTTATGTCGTTTGTTGTTTCGAACACACCAATTGTGTTCATGTGGATTATGAAATCTATCATGCATGATTCGATAGATCAATTATTCACCATATTCATCAATTACAACTTGATCTAATCAAAGTTAGGGATGGGATGTTCCATGCATCTCAGGACTATATTATAGGACCTTTAAAACTACTAGCTCTGCTTAATGTTGTCCATGTGCATGTTTTGGACATGTGTTTTTTATTTCCATATACAAGTGATGTCCCATTAGGGTTTATCATTTGATCCTTAAATTTTTTATGTAGTTTTTTCATGGATACAAATAATTAATGTGGAGTAAGGTTGAGGTTTCCTTAGTATTTAGGGATATTAAAAGTGGTTTATAACTACATTCTCTTGAGTTACGGATATTTTTTTTTGATATGACTAGAGATTAATAATATTTTGTACTAACTGAAATGTTCTACATAGTGATCAGCTATCTGAAAGAGATGTTTACCAATTCTCCTATTTCAAGAGGAGGGGTGATTCTCGAGGTGTTATTTGATGCTTCTCATTTGGACGTAGGATGTTTATTAATGTATCTATAGGTATTTATCTAATATTGGTCAAGATATTTAATTCCCCAAGAATTTAACCATTCCACCCATGCTTAGGAGATAATAGTGATCGTGTTTGTATTCATGTTTTGGTGACATTTACTCATGGGATAACACTAATTGTCTTCAATAATTAAAAGTACATGTGGTATATCTTTCCCCAATGAGATATAATATTTTTACCTTGGAGCTAGATGTAATTTTTCCAGGACAATGATTTTGAGATACCCGAGAACTCAGTAAATGGGGTATTTACAGGACATTTCCATGATAATAATGTCTCATATAGAGGTTTTCCGAGAATCTATGGATGCCTGGAATGTGGTGGAGTAATAATAAACCTTGCTCATGGATGTATAAATGGACAGTGGAAGACCCTGTTTGTTTTAGATGATAGTTTAGTCTTCTATGATTCCACAGTTGGAGGAGTTTCAGTTTGGAGACATGGAGGTTGAGGTGTTGCTCGATCTCATTGATCATAATAATTCCCTAGATGGATGGTAAGAGGATAGTCAAAATTATATGATGTTTAATGGAAGGATAATTATTCCAGTTTCAAGGCAATAGGGAGTCCTTCGTGAGGTTCATAACTAATCCTTAGAGTTATATAAGTTATTTTACAAGATGTACCATTGAAAGTGGGTGAAATTTTGGTGTCCTGTGATAAAATTGGAAGTGGTAGAGTGTGTGGAAAAAATCATAGTGTTCTAGCAGCTGAAGGATTAGCATTATGTTTCCAATGGATTATTGTAGCCCTTAGGTGTCCCTGAGTGTAATTGAGATGAAATATCAATGGATTTTGGCATAGGTCTACCTAGAGAATTTGGATGTTGTCATGCAATCTGTTTAGTAGTGGATCTAACAAAAAAACTGGAACACTTCTTCTGGATTAAAATTTTACTCATAGTGGTTATCTTGGAAAATATGTATATAGATCCTGTGTTGTGAGTATATAGAGTTCCAAGATAAACTTTCTCATACCAGGATACAAGTTTTACCTCAAATTTATAAACTCTATTGCATTAGGATTTTTGTACTTGGTTATTCCTCGAAAATTCATTCATCCCCCAAACATATGGGAAGATAGAACATATATTCCGGATGTTGTAATACATGTTGCGAGAATGCATCTAGGACTTTTTGGATCATGTGTGTGACTAAATCCCATGGTAATGGTTTCTTATAATAACAGCTACAAATCATCTATTGGAATGGTTCTATATGAATCATTTTATGGAAGAATGTTTTATTCAGCCTGGTTCTATAAAATGGTTGGGTAGCCATCTATTCATGGTCCAAAGGTAGTTCAGTTCAGAATATAGAATGATCACCACATTTGTGATAAGATAAAGTCAGAACAAGACTAGAAAAACATGTATGCTGATTGCAGGAGGAGGACCTTGGATTTCATGGGAGGTTACTATGTCTTCTTGAAGCATTACCCTCTCCATGGGTGACAAAGGATTGGTAGAGGGAGAAATAATTCTCCCAGGTTCATCAGACACATTAAGGTTTTAGGTACTGTTGGCAAGGTGGAATACAAATATTCCTTTTCACATTAGTTGGAGAGGATCCACAACAAAAGTCATGTCTCTAAACGTCACTGATTTATTCATGATGACTCTCATTTCATATACTGTGGATAGATGGATATCGACGATGAAGTGATGTATACAGAGTTTCCAGTTGTGTTCTAGGATTATCGGGAGAATGTGCTTCATGGGAGTTACATTCAATTGGATTCCTTGATTTGGATACATGGGGTCCTGGAAGAGAGTACTTGGGAGTGAGAAACACTTTTGAGTGGCCAATACCCAGAGTGGGTTTTTGTTTTTCCCTGATAGGATATAAATATTTATGTGTTTTTCACACAATTTTTATTGTTGGATGATTTTTTCCATGTTCCATAATGTGTGATAAAGTACTGACATGTGAAAATGGAAAGTCCACAGTCATAATTATGACGTATAAATTTCTATGTGATTATACGCATGTGGGTGAGTTAGTGATTCTCATAGTGGATAATATCTTGACAAGGGGGACAAGATTAATTGATTTATGTGTTCGGATAGTGTTGTTGTTGAACTTGTGTGATGTGTCTTTTTGTTGGTTGGGAAAGAAAATATTAATGGAGGTGTTATTAGATGTGTAGTATTCGATCTTAATTTGAAACAATAGATGTTGGTTTATAATTTAACCATGTTGTTAGTAGTATTGTTTCATCTGTAGCGAGATCATGAGAGGTATCTCATAGTGATGTTTTTAGGAACCCACTTTTCCTTCTGAATTTGGTTTTAACATCTTAGAAGGGAGAGATGAATGGTAGGTATCAAATTTAATGGCATTGACCTTTCTAGTCCTTTACATTGAGAATATCCTATTTTTGGACTATTATGGGAGGTCATAGATACTCATTTCAAGAGTTTTCCAAAAATCCTGTTTTCCAGTGGTAGTTTTTCTAATGGTGAGTCTTCCCAAGGTAGCCCATGATAGTGAGTCACAATGGTGAATAATGATTGAGATTCAGGACCAGTGATTCAATACTGATGATTTAGAATGGTTACTCAAAATGGTTAATCATTATGGATACTCACTAATAGTAGGTCATACCGGTGGCTCGCCAAATAATGATTCATCTAACAGTGACTCACAAAATGGTGAGTCCCCCAACAATGAATCATCTTCCACTGACTCATCCATCGGTATCCCACACTATTAACTCACTATGGTGACTCACCAAACGATGATTCATGTTCAGTAGTTTATCAAAATTCCATATTTCTCTAGTATTTCTATTTTAAAACCTTTATGTTTCCCTTGATATAAAACGTGTTAAAACACATATATACATGTTTTTTAAAGATAATTTTATGTTTATATAACTTTTAAAAACCTGAATATTCCATTAAATTGCAAAATTCATGTACTTTGTCATGATCCACCTTTAATGGCCTTTAGAAATTGTTCCTTCTATTGATATAGTATCAGGGCTATCTGATGATGAGATCTTCTCTTTTTTGTGTGATATTATATTCTTTTAGTGTTCACTAAATCATTATTCCTTGAGTAGTCATGCATTGTTTTGTATCATTTGGATCACTTTTTCCCATTTTCATTGTCCAACAACTTCCACGCCACCTATTTTGGGGAAATAAGGTTGTTATGTTCATCTTTTCTTCAAGGAATGGATTCTTTCATCATTAATTTATTATTGTATCACTTGGGGAGGGTCTATTAATGTCTCATTTTTAAGATATAAGAATCCCAAATATTCATAGATAATTGAAGCAGTTTATGACCAACCTACAAGGCTGGGAACGACATGTGATATCGTACTGTTTTATTGATATTTTGATCAATATATGGCTTTGTATGAGATGTATGGATATTGAAAATCTAGGACTCTATAGTTATTTTTTTTGTGCACTGAATAGTTTATGGGTTAGATAATATTTTTTCCATTTCAACTACTATAATGAAAAACTTGTCAACCAAGTACACACAGTTAATTAATGGATTCCTCAAGATCAAAATAATTCTTTGATAATACTTGATTTAAGAAGAGGAAATTGAATGAGGAATCCATTATTAAATGTGTATATTCTTTTCCATGGTCATTCTATTTATGTTTTGCATGTGCTTTTTTATAACACGTAATGTAGCAGGATTGTGGCCTCAGATATGTGATGTGGGGTGGTACATGTGGTGTAATGGAATCTCAAGATTAGTGATTGATTTATTATGTAATGAATGGGAACTGTTTTGTAGTTGTGATTCCATTGGGATGTCCAACGATTATGTTGCAAGATGTAATGGGTGTGGAGTCTTACTAGAGTATGGCTACTACGAATGGTTGTGGTTAGATGTGTTGTATAGTGAGGCTATGATTTGGGGAATGTTTTTGGTTGAGATGGTGGATTGGGTGGAATAACATTGATGAATGGTGATGTCATTAGGTGGTATCTATAATTTGGTAGGATTTTATCCCTAAGTAGCATGTAGAATGATCCACCCCATGTCCCAGGATCAGTAATCTATAAATGATTGAATGGTTGTTAAATGGGGATGAATTTGAATCTACATTAGTTTATATGGTTCTTATCCTTCTGAGATAACTTTTGTTGTGTTTCATGATATTTCATGTGTTTGTTAGTTTCCCAATTAATGATGGAATGAATAAATGAATATTTTTATAAAGAATGAGAATTAGATAATTGAATTGGATGAGGGTATGACATGAGTTTGTGGCTAAATATGAAGTGGTTCTCATTGATCATCTTTATAAGTATATATCATTAATGATGATATATGAATTTAGAGGTACAAGAAAAGATGGTTTTTATGAGTTGGTCTTTTGTTCTATAAACCCATTTTTAGGGAGGATTGTTTTATATTATATCTATATTCATGTATTTGAAATTGTGATTTCTATATTCCACTGACCTTAGTTGAGAACTTTGTTCCAAATAACTCTATTTTCATTGTGGAGGGTGTCCTTCTCAAACATCATGATATGAGGATGGATGGATTGAAACTCATTCTTTCTGACTCCCTCTTCCATGATGTGATAGCCTAAGATTATTCGGGTAGGTTTTAATTATTTAATATTTTTTGTGTGGCTGATGTTATGTTTCCCAAATGTCTTCAATTTGACATGTGTTGGTTTCTTAATATCTATCAGGATGTGATTTGTAATGTGAATCAAGTGCTTATAGGTGAGACATAGTTGTGAGAACATGTTGTGCGCATGCGAGATGTCATGTTGTATGTGTCCCATCAATCTATATTAGAGATTTGGTTGTGAGGCCCATGATTTCATGGGTGGGTTATTACATGGTTCATTAGGAATTAGTGGGAGGACCAAGATGATTTCCTTTAGGGTGTAAGAGGATCATATCAGGGGGAATGTGATGTGGGGTAAAATATATTCAAAGTAAAAAATATATTTCTTTAATTTAATTTTGTTTATTGGTGAGTTCACCTTGTGAAGATGGATTTGGTTAGTATACCTTGATAGAAAATGCTAGTTATGCGGTTTTATCATGGGATAATTAGTGTGCTTCCCTCACTTATGTACAAGAGACATTGCTACTTCCTTCTAAGTATACTTGTATGCCAACCGTATATTATAAAGCAACTTCATGGATTCTAGGAGGACTATAAGAAATGTGGTTGGAATTACTAGCTGAAGAACTAGGATAGTCGATTTCTCTCTTCTTAGCAATAGTATTAGGGATTTACCTTAGTGTTTTATTGCATTTATAAAATATTTTCTTAAAATATTTCAAGTTTGATGGATTTGGGATTTCATTTCCAGATGTCATGGAATTTTATTGATGCAGATACAAATTATATACATAAATTTTGTAATATAAGAGTGTATTACATCCAGTTTTTTGATATTTGTGTAACATTGGTTCAGGTCGCAACCCTAGGGACTACTAGAGGTGAGACTCATGGGTTATTATCATCTTTATATTATTTCTTGTTCAGTTGGGGAATATTTTAATGGAGGGGGTCATTCCATGTGTAAAGATGAATTATAAATTATTGATAAATCTTCAAATAATAATATTGAAATTATTTTAGAGAACATCGTTATGGGATGTAATTATTTTCCGAAAAATAGAGGAGAAATATGATTTCATTTTCCTAAAAATATTTTCTTAACCATTTTCATACCCATTAGAGGAAAATGGGAATAAAAAATAAATATTCATGAAATAAAAAAACCTATAATATAAAATATATTTACTAGGTATGTGATAAACATTTTCATCAATGTAAACTCAATCATAAACAATCCCAAATAAAATATGCTTGAATCATAAATCCCCTACCATAAGTATCGCCTTTCTTTATATCTGTCATAACATATTATAAAATAAATTCAGAAATTTTATACTCATTTTATAGATCCATAGTCATGAAAATCATACCATATATGATTTAATTATAACATTGTATTAAAATATTATTAAAAATAAGTATTATATTTACTATTCAAGGTGTTAATTTCATTGAATTTCATAAATGATTTTATTCATCTGTCTCAATACATTTACATCAAACATGATTAATAAATATCACTATTTTATTTAATGATATAAATATAATATATATTCATTATATACGTATAGATAATTATTTATAAATGTGGAAAATAAAAAATGAGTTACATTGTTCAAGGAGAGTCAATGTCATACATATGAATGGTCATTTTTTCCATTTTCTAATGAAATGAAAAAAAGAATGAAAGATATTATTATATTGATAAAAAAATCATAAAATCATATATATCATATACAATAATTATATTCATGAAAAAAATTAATCCTGAAACATGGTGAAGGAAAAAATATTCTTTTGCTATGTGGATGTGGTAGTCCCTATATACACGTGACAAATAATTCAATTTTACGTTCGATGGAAAAGATGGCCAATAATAGTGGTTCTATAAATATAATTACATTTTAGTATATTTAGGATTATGATTATGATATTTTATGATAAATAATCATAGATATAGGGGAACTATGGTAAGAAATTAAATTTAATGTAATTGATTATGAGTTGAAGATATTTGTTTAGAAACATTTTTATACTATATCATAATCCTTGAAAGGATGGAACTAAATCTGGAATAGATACTCTAAGAAATGAATAAGGATGATAATGAGGAAGTATCGATTAGATTTTATATGATATAAATCTCATGTAGTGTGAAAAAGAGAGTTGTGGTGGTATCATTTAATTAGGGTGTTTAAGTACACGAATAAAATTGTACAAGGTATATAATAACATATATATCCAAATCATGTTAAGGGGATCTACAGAATCAATTATAAGAATATAATAAGTTATAAGGTGGAAATAAAATAATATAATCAAAATTATACATGTTTTACATATCCTTTAATATTTATCTCATAATCAACCCAATGTAAAATAATTTTAACCAAACTCCTCATAACTCAACATTGAAGTATGAATATATTATTATCTAATCCAAAATAAATTGTAAATTGTAAGTAAATTTTCAAATAACAATTCATGATTTTTAATCCATTTTCTAGATTTAAATTCAATATTTTCAAAAAATAAATTTAATATAAATACCAAACAAATTTAAAATCATATTTTATGAAAATACCATATTTAAGAGTTAAAATTAGTTCCCCTTTTAATAAATTTAAAATTTATTCCAAATTTTTAGAGGATAAGGAATAAATGAATGAAATTTTTATTTCTTTTTACGAAATCCACAACAGAATTACATCATCCAACCGAGAAATTAAATGCAATGACAGGAAATGTTTTTTTCATTATGAATAAAATATAACATATCCTCTCAAAAGTAAATATTATTGTAGAAAATTTTAAACAATATTTTACAATTTTTCTACTTTTCCGTTGGTGGATAGTATTTCCTATGTTTACTATAAAATATATCTACTTTTCCATTAGATTACATAATCATGCGAATTAGACATAAATTCAATTCATTTCATATTAAGGATCATTTAAAAATTATATTTTTTGATATTTAGGATATAATACATTCAAAACATTCCACATTTATACATAGTAGATACCACAGAAATTGTATCCATTTTTTTTTTCTAAATATAAAACCTCTCAAATAAAACATGCATTCTTTGACAAATCTTCATAAACATTAACATGGATTAATTCTTGGACATAAAAATACTTATAACATATGAAAATAATTTTGAAACATGGAATGAGAACAAAAATCATAGTAAGGGATATAATAATATATAAAGAAAACATTAGTATATGAATACTTGTTATGTATGAAATAATTTTCAAAAAAATAGATATTTGTTCCAAATGTTAACATACTTTGTGGAAATTTATATTTCTCTAATATTTCAAAAAAACATATAGAATATATATAGAACCATAATGGTATCTTTTGGAATTTCTTATATAATATTGTAAACCTCTTGGCAACTTTATAATTTGTAACCCTCAAGGCTACATTAAAATTTTTCTATCCATCGCAGTTACACATGGTGTAACCATACATCCGACCTCACACATATACATACCCAATGAATTGGAGGGAGATATATGTACCAACATTAATCATAAATAATTTTAATGAAAAATAACATAATCACATAACAGGAATAATTTTATAAAAATATTTTTTTTGAATTTTTTAATACATATTTTTAAAATATGATTTTGAAAGAAAATACCCATATAAGTATAATATAATTGAAGGAAGGCATCATAGTGTATATGAAATATTTATATAAAATATAAATATTCATTCATTAACTTATATAAAAAAATTATCATTAATCACATAAAAATTAATGTAGAATATGACCCAAAGAATGGATGTTGGGTTAAGAATTCCCTTATATTGAATTTTTCTTACATAAAAACATTTCAACCTCCAATATAATGTAAATAATAGTGTTATTAATATCATAAGAAATATATTCTTGTTTATGACACATTTTATGATCATTTCATAACTTATTTTCAGCCTTTAATTGTTAGTATTTTGTTCCTTCCATTGTTTCAGGTGTGTTATTTAGATGATTTCCATGGTCAGTTTATATTTAATTTTCTTATCATTTGGAAATTAAATTCTAGAAGTGGAATTAAATATTCTTTATTTGTTTCCAGAATATATAATTACACCATGAATCAGTTTTTATCTTATATTATGATTGATAATTATATGAAACATTAATGATATCTGTTTATGTCAATTTTGGTGGTTCATCTATAATCATGATGTTTTTTCATTTCATAATTTAATTTCATGCATATAATATCATTAAAGAACATTAAACAGGTCAAAAAATACACATTAAATTCTGTTTCAATCATTTAAATGGTTTTATGATCTTATTTAAAGGTTGAAAGGTACATCATAAACACATCATCCACGATTTTGGAAAAATGGACTATCTTGGGTGGAGTTATTACTATTAGAACAGGTGGGGGAGGATAGAGGTAGGAAGATGAATATTTTTCATGAACATGGTAACATAAATAATATATAATATTCATTATATTTAATACCTCATAGATAAGTGGATGTAAAGAGAGTATAATAAAAGAAAGGAATTAGATTGAAAACAAATAAAAAAAGAAAAGGATTATTACCCCTTGATGTATTCTCTTGGAGTTCCTCTTTATGGCCTTTGGTTTTGGATTTTTGGGGAGTATGATAGCTTTTGGTAGTGGGGAAAATTCATTGGGAGGGTAATTGGTAAAAATTATCCATTAAATAATGCATGAGAGTTGTGTGAGAAAGAGGTGAATGAGGGTGATATTTATAATAGAGGAGAGGAGGGATTTTACATTATTTTAATCATTATTTTAATATTTTTTCTCAATAATATGGATATGTGACCCAAAATAGTAACAATTTCATGTGATTTCATAACAAGTTGTATTACATCAGCCTTTCATAATCAATGATTCAACAAAACAAGTATTTAGAATTTAACACAATTTATCATATTTTATAATTTATAAAAAATCCTGAATTCCAGAAAAATCTAAAAAATTTACCCTATACATTTTTTAGTTGTATAATTCTAATAAAAACTCCATTTTTTTTAAAATAATTTTCTAAATATTATACATTTAGTTTTTAAATAAAATCATAATTTAGAAAAAATTAACAATTTTAAATATATAACCCATATTTAACACCTTGAGAAATTAATGAAGTTGTCATTATCTTAAAACCTTAGGATAATATAAAAATAATATAATTTACAATTATTTAGGTTCATATAACTATTCATATTACTATTCATAAGGTTATGTGTCTATTCATCAAAAATCTAATTGGTTCTATTAGACTCAAACTAACATACTAGTTACAATTGTAGATTACCAATATTAGAAATTCAAAACATAAAAAATCACGATTTAAGGATAGTTATACTAATATAATTAAAACAATAATTCACAAATTTAAATTCATTTTTAAAACCCTGTGGTTTCAAATTATCCCCAACATCTGTAAATTAGATCCTTGCAATTTTAATTACTTATTAATCAAGTGAGGGAACCTTTCCATCATACCATTTTTTGACTCCCATTTTTCTACTTCAACCATTTTGTTTTCCCATATATCCATTAACTTTAGTATTTCCTAATTCCAAAATAAATGTTCCCTTCAATCATGAACCTAAACTGGTTTATCTTTTGAAGAATGGTTCTCTTCCAACTAAGTTGCTTCTTGGCTCAAGATATGAGATTAATCTGGCGCATACCTTGTCAACATCGAAACATGATTGAAATTTTTTACATGAGATAAACTAAGAGTAAATGCATAATGGTAGGAGATTAGTATAAAATTATCAAGTATTTCATAATATCTATTGAACCATAGACATTTAATTCCTTTATTACCAAAATGTATAAAATCTTAAATGGTGATATTCTATGGAAAACATTATCACCCAACTTGAAAGAAAAATTTCCCTCCTATTGTCTGAATTACATTTCTTCCTTCTCTGAGTTGTCCACTTATGTTTTGGATCATCTACAATTTCTCTGAGTCATCCTCTGCTAATTATAGTCCCATAAACATAATCTCCCCTACATCATCCCAAATGTTGGAGTTCAGCACCACATCCCATACAATGCCTCAAATGGTACCATCTGTATAGCAGACTAAAAACTGTTATTATAAGAAAACTCAACTAATGAATTATGTTGATCTCAAATTCCCTAGAAGTCCATTGAACATGCTCAAAGAAGATCCTCCAATGTCTGAATTTTTCGTTCTGATTGACCATCTGGTTGAGGATGAAATGTTTTAATGAAATTTAATCTTGTTCCCAATTACTTCTAAAGGGCCATCAAAAATTTATAAGTGACCCTGAGATCATGGTTAGATATAATGAATGGAGAACCTCCATGAAACCTACAAATTTTTTCAAGGTACAGTCGATAAAGCAGGTAAAAAATTGTATCTCGAATAGAAATAAAATGATCTTATTTTTTCATCTGATAAAAATTTACCAAATTCACAATGTTGCCTTGATAAGTCTTAGGTAGTCTCACCATAATATCAATGGATAAATTATCAAATTTTCACCCTAGCACTAGAAATGTCAGAAGAATTACCTTCAATAACATCTTTTCTACATTAAACTATTGACATGGAAAACATATCATGGTAAAATAAATAATATAACATTTCTTTCCATCCCACCAACAATACTCCCAATAGTATTTATACATTTAGTACAACCTTAATGAATTAAAAATAGATAACTATGAGCATTACATATCAAATATTTCTTCATCTAGCAATCACATGGACAACACAATGTCTTCCCAAATCATAAAACACACTCTTCATCAAGGATAAATTAGACCAACATACCAACTTTAATCAACTATACCTTTTTTTGTTTCTCAGCGTATTACCTCTTCACTTGCTTAATTCCGCATTATAACAATGATTATAAGGAATAAACCATAAACATTACCTAATTCTTTAATTATGTTAATAATTCACATTAAGGATCTTTTCAGGTGTTGAGAATTATAAAATTGGGTCATAACTTATACATAACAACATAAATATTAGAAATATAAAATTTTACTCACAATCCTTTTATTTCATAAAACAAAAACTTCTAAACAAATGAAACATGTCTAGTTCCATGTTTTAGACAGTATGACTTTTCGATGATCCCATCTTATACCCTATACATCTTTATGTGATGTGAAAAACATTTCAAAAAACATGGGATCATCATAAAAATTTTATTAAGGGTTATAAAATAAGGAAGTAAAACATTATTCCATCAATACAGAAAAATCAATAAAATCATACTTATTAATCATAAAAAATAATATCTTTAACATAACTCTTGAAATTATACTATTTATGAATATAAAATAGAAATCATAAATCATAATGGTAACATGTGAAGTCTATAACATGTTTACATTTCAGCTTTCACAACATCATAGGGATTTATATTTGGAATAACAATCATGATATATTCAGTAAATCAATGAGGAAAAACATTAACATTTCCATACATCACATTACACAATTCATTTTAGAGCTATCTAAGGATCACCCACCATAGGTTTGTCTCAGAACCACTCATATACATAAACAATGCCAAATAACCATTACATAATCATAACACATGAACAAGAATAAATTACAATTAACATCTCTATATTGCTATAAAAAGATATAATTTCAAGATATTAACATAATAAATCGATTATGAAAAGTATTTTCAATACAAAAACATTTAAAAAGGATATATGATATTTACTTTTCTTTTGTAAAAAACTAAAACTTGTTATGGAATCAAAAGATCAAATAATACTCATGGCATCAGATTGGTCATTGTCACCGCATACATTAAAAAGAAACATTATTTTTTCCTTTAGAAAAACTCTTCATAAGAAATTATTCCCTTCAAATGAAATGAAAAGTAAAATGGGATTACACAACATATAAAAAATTTTGTGTATAAAACAAAATATGCCTCAATGAATGGGGATTGAGATGAAGTCCCTTACAAAAATTCAGCAGCCTAATGATATCACATTAAAATTCATAAATTAATTTTATGGGAGTGAAAAGAGTATCTAATAAAATGTTCATAATATTTATAATAAAAAGGATATATAAGAACACATACCAACATAATAAAATTGAAATTAAAATGTATGACATAAAAAAGGTCTTTGACTAAAATATAAGGATGAAAGATTCCCTTACTTTGAGTCCGACTAATTATGTATGTTTCATTTTATTCCTGAATAATAAAATTTTTTCTAATTATACTTAATTTTGAAAATTTTCTATTTTATTATTAATTTTATATCACTTATTACCATGTTATAAGAATTTTGTAATTATTTATGTTAATATCGGTCTTTTAGTCAATATTTGGAACTTGATTCAACAATGAACTTGTTATAATTACAAATATTCCACGTGGTAAAAATTAAATTATCTCTAAATTGTATTCATGATATAAATAACACATAAATAAGTTATTTATATATATTTGTAATAGTACTTATCATTTGGTGATGAGAAATAAAATTCACCGTTCATGGAGATGGTTGGCCTTATGTACACATGAATGCTACATTCATTTTATCTTTATATTTAATTAATCAAAACATAATGATACCGAGATATATTATAATTATATCATAATATCATATTTTATATTTTTTACATAAGTTCATTAACTGCATCATTTATACATTCAATGTATGGCATGAATGAATCATATCACTTTGAGGGCGGTAGTCCGAACTTTCTCAGATGAAATTATCGTATTTATCAATTATAGAAATGATAACGATGTGATTTAAAAAAACAGAATATTAGAAACAATATATATATATATATATATCACATATAAATATAGTTCCATCAAAATATCCACCAAGAGAGGTGTTACGGAAGAATCGAACAATCATTATTTCATGACGTAATAGTTCACCGTAAATAGAAACAGTATGTTCATATCCATTAGATGGAGGTTTGTGGAAGTTTGGTTGGAATAATTATAAAAAACAACCTATTAAATTTTAGATATTTGTTTTTATTTGTAAAAAATAATAATAATATCATAGAGAGTGGAGTGGGGAAGTAATTGAAAAGAACTTGAGAGAAGACACTACCTTTTAATCGGGTAACACCATTTGGTTTGAAATAGATGGCTTTCTTGAAGAGCCATATTCTTTGAGTAAGGTATCTAGGAGGAAGATAGGGATGATGGGAGATTATTTGACTAGTGTTTGGACAAGTGAGTATGATTGAGAGTTAAGATTAATGGGTTTAAGGTGATGTCCATTTATAAGGGGGAGGAGGGGCTCTTTAAGAAATTTTGAATGTTTTATTTTATTAAAAATTTACTTTTCATTTTCAAAACGATAAAAAATCGTTATATTCTACGATAATATAAATATAATTATAAATAAAATCTTCAAATAATAATTCAAACTGTTTTGGATATTTTTAACTGTCATCCTTTTTATTTAACACCTTTTTACTCTTAACATTTTATCAAGAATCTGAAACATTGAGAATCAATATTGTTATCAAAACAAAAAAAATTCTAATTAAATAGTAAATAATACAATTATATACTTATTATAACTACTTTACTAAATCTTATACCTTTTGGAATTTTATAGAATTTAATAAAATATTTTATATTTTAAAATACGAATTATGTCAATTTATACACTATTCATACCATGACTTTTAAAAAACCCCTAACAACATGATTGATTCTAAAAAGCACTATTAAAAAAATATAACATGTAACCATCATCCATAATATTCGTCTATATAAAAAAAATTAATTTTTACATTTGTAAAATCATTTATTAGAATCTTTTATTAATTATGCAATCACCACATCATCATTGTGTCATTATTAAATTTATTTGTATAATCATTAAAAATAATTAATAAATTACCATAACGTATGAATTCTTTTTATATTTATAATGAATATTTATAGTTGAATAAATAACTTATATAACCTCATATAAATAATATTTTAATAAAAGGTATATGTTTATCTTATATTTTCCATAACATTAAATTAATTTTTATAATGTCATTTTCACTAACATGTTGCTCCATGAGGTCCCAATATCGACCCAAGAATTCCCATGGTAAGAATGGTATCATCCAATAGGGTTAATACAAGGTTTAGGGTAATTTAATATAATTATAATATTAATTTTTCATCCTTATTTAATGATTTACCATTTAACCATGGTAAATAAAATATTTAATAAAGGTATGATTCATAATATATAAAAATGTTACTATTTATAAAATTTGGAACTCATGATTCCAAATATGGAATCCATTTTTCCATATTCAAAAGACATATTTTCTATAATTTAATTTAAAATTATGTAATGTTGTCGAAACCAATAAGAGTGATTTTAGGAAATAATAACTATCAGAAGATTGAATTGTTTTTATGTATAATTAAATAGTGGAATAACATAAAATGTAAAAAAATAGATTAAATTGTAAAACCACAATATAATTAAACAATAGAAACAATTAAAAGGATAATCTAATAATATAAATAAATCAGAAGAAAAGGTTGTTTTAAATTAAAATGTTATATTTTTCATTATTTCTAATAAAATGATTATCAGAAATATACAAGAATTTTAACCGAAGAAATTTTTTATGTCCCTCTTCTAAAAAATTAGTTTATTTGGTCAAATGAATAATATAAAAGTGTAAAAATATTATTTATATATTTTTCACAATAAAAATGTGGGAAATTGTCCTTTTAATGAACATTA
Organism: Viscum album; assembly: GCA_963277665.1. Taxonomy (NCBI): domain Eukaryota; kingdom Viridiplantae; phylum Streptophyta; class Magnoliopsida; order Santalales; family Viscaceae; genus Viscum; species Viscum album. The sequence continues at coordinate 1,880,347,998 of OY728140.1, forward strand.
GGGAATTTCATGCATAAAATAAGATTCATTCTTATCGTAAGCTTCTAAAATTTATTGGATGAATTTAAATCCCTTTAAAAACTATGTTTAATTCTAATGTAGTTAGTTATACTGTAGAGACCCGAAGCATGACATACATGAAGATTACATTACTTTTGCAGAACACTTAATACATAACAAAAACAGACACACAAGGATCATAATAGTTTAGTTTCTTTGGAAACTCAGAATATAATCTTCTAATAATGGTGAATGATCTTCAACATCTCCATTAATGATCTTCCTCGTTTGTTTTCTTACCTAAAACATTTTTTTAAATCCTGGGGAAAAGAAAACATATAAAGGGTAAGCTCAAATTCTCAGTAAGGGTAAGAAAAGAGAACATAAAACAATCCTTGGACATTTGAATGTAAAAAACATGAGCATAAAATGTAAACATCAAAATCTTGAGCAATGACAAAAATCATGGAAGTTCTTAAGGAATATATCATAATGGAACATAAATAATGATAAAATAGCATGGGAATAAAACATGTAATTGTGGAAACCATTCAGCACTTGTTATGATTCCCATAGTAGCCAAGGCATTGCTGCCAAGACCATCTTAGTGGACAAAGTCCCTTTCTGAATCGAGTTCACTCTTTGTTCCCATCCTGTATTACTAAACTGGTTTAACTTGCCATTCCGTCCATGTATATCTCATGAGATATAAATCTTTACCCAATTCATTGAAGGGAGATGTAGGTCTCACCTATCTCATAATTAAATCATTCTTACTTGTGCCACAAAATAAACATACATCATTCATAATAACCCATTAAATAAAATGGGTTTCATAAACATCATCCCATCATCGCATAATCCATATAAAAGAAATGGATATCATTTCATAATAAGAAAATTGAAACCACGTAAATCATAGGGATATTATACATGAAACATACACATATGAAATAATGTCTCCTTATATGGAAATTGGTTTTGATAAAACACTGGAAATGAATTCTTGAGGAAAATATCCTTTCTTTTTCAAAATCATTTTCTTTTCACAAAATTCCATAAAATTTTAAAAGAAAAGGAATTTGTTGAAAATAGTAATGAAATAATTTGGAGGAAGCTTCATAAAAATATGGCTTTATAAAACCGTAAAAAATCCCCTCATGCCATATAAGTTAAAAAACATTATTCTCGTAAATTTGATGGAAAAGTCAAAAAGTACTTTGTAAAAGAAATATTCCATACATACCATGTAGTAAAAGTCAAAAATGGTTAAAAAGGACTTTAAACATACATGAAAACATTTTTAGGAAACATGGAAAAGGATGAGAATAATAACCCCTGTAAATACTTACGAATAAACAATCTTGGATAAGAACGAGATTGGAAAAGTTATCCCTTACCTTAGGTCCGATATGCTTCATATGGATCCGAGACTCTTCTTTTTAAAGCACCTCTTTGAGACCTCCTTTTAGGGCACTAAAATTGGTCTTTGAAGAAGACCAGGACAACTTGGATGTTTCTAGGGAAGTGGGGAAGTGAAATTGGAAGGGTATGTCTGATCTTTAAGGATCAAATTGGTGTGATGAGAAGAGGGAGGAGATGCCCTTTTATAAGGGTTGAGAGGGGCACCTTTGGAAATATAAGAAAATATTAATTTATATTAAATCCAAACCCCACATAAAAAATTCCAAAATGACTCAAATCAAAATATTAGATAAGATAAGGATGTAATATCATCAACCAATAAAATTTAGACATGTTAGGAATTTATTTTAAACATTATCAACTAGATTTATCCTTATTTTATCAATTTAATTTTATTTGTTGTAATAACATTCTAAATTTTAAATTATAAGAAATAATTACTTATTTGATGTGAATTGTCCATAATTGGATACATTATAACATTGTAGACTATATAAATTTAAATTTATAATTTTTAAATATTTTTGTGATTTTTAAACAATTTTATAATATGTTATTTTTATAAAATGACAATATTGTCAATTTTGACACTATTCATTTATTTGAATTAAATAAAATATATACAGAAGATAAGTCAGAACTAAAAGCACTAATAGATTTATAAATGTTCATATGTATCTAGATAATTAGTGGAGCACATGAAATAGTTCATTTAATATTTATATTATTGTTTTTTAACCCATTTATTTGGTTTATCTTTTAAAAAAAATAATTACTACAACATTTTTTTATAATTATTTAATATACATATTTGTTGCATAAAAAGTAGGAATTAAATCCTATGATGAGGATAAATATATTACCTTTCACAATAATACTTTTACTCAAATTTATCATCTTAAAATCACAATATTTAAATTGTTATATTTATTAAATTATGAAGGTGATAACTTTGGCATCATTTAAAAAAAATTATATAAGTGTCATAATCGCCTTAATATGGATCCAAATGGTCAGTAAATTCGGCCAGTGGATGATTAGGGTTTATATATACACTAAGAATATGTTTTGTGCACATTTTTGGGTCTTTTATATGTATTAATATTTCAATAAAAACTATATTATTGATTTTTCACTAAATAAATAATCTCTGCATCATTAATGTATAAGATAATAAAGTAATTAAATAACACTTAAAAATAACAAATAAATTACCACGATAAATAAAAACATCTTATCTTTCAAATGTGTATTTATAACCGAATTTATATTCTGTATAAACTTATATTAAAAATACTTTAATTATTAAATTTGAGTGTGACATATTTCACTTTCCATTAAATAAAATAAACTATAGGTCTTAATCACCTCCATGTGTGTTCTAATGGATTCCATTTCGACCCAAATATGACTTAGGAAAAATTATAATCATCCAATTGTATTAATACATGTATTAGGATAATTTTATAATATTATATTTACCCTTAATTACCCAAGTTACCTTTTACTGTGGTAAATAAAATTTACCGCTGTTACTATTCATAAATCCCAAAAATAAAAAGTAGTCTATTAATATAATTTTTACCCACTGATTCAAAATATGGAGTCTATTTTTCCCAATTCAATACACAGAAGTTGCATAAATTAAATTAAAATTAATCCCGTTATCGAAAGAAAATGGGTTTTTGTTTTAAACATTGCAAAAGATTGAATTTATTTAACCTACGAATTCAATGTAAAATCAATGATAATGAAATAAATTATATTAAATGGTAAAAATATATTCTATTTATATTTTAAAACCATTCAATATTATAATTTAACCAAATAATTTATTACGATGAAAAAAGTTGTTTTTAATTAAAATTTAGCGTGCTTTTACTATTAATTAAAATATGAAAGTTATTAGAATAATATGAAAAATTTATCCAAGGTAAAATTTTATATCCTGATTCCAAAGAATAATTTTATTTTGTAAAATTGAACTTATAAACATCTCAAAAACTAGATTTAATGTGGGTGCGCTATCAAAAGGTGGCAAAACTGCATTTTTCGAAAAATACTTATTTTACCCGAAAAATTTTATTTTTATCTTATACCATGTTCTAGAAAATGTGTAAGATGAATAATAATGATATAAAATTAAAAATTTAGTTAATACTATTCCTAACAGCTAGTTCATAATAATATTATAATAATATATCGTTGTTTAGTAAAACACTGGTATTGCGTACAACAAACGCTATCGAAGAGGGTTGTGATTGCATGTATTGCAAGCCATGTCAGGGTTGCGTGTAGTGCAAGACTCCTTTGTTGTTGTATATAACCGAATCCAACCATATTTCATTTATACATTGAATATATGTATATATATATATATATATTTACACTCAATGTTGCGTAGAATAACTATTATCAAACAAACTTAAAATTTTGTTTAACTCGATCCATTATTAGTGTTGTGTATACTACAAGATAATACGGTGTTTCGAATAGCACAAGATAATCTTTGTGTAGAGTAAAACACATGACATCAAATAAATCTAAAGTAATACCTATCATAAAATCTTGGGGTGTTACATTATACACCCCTTAAAATGAATTTCTCCCTTGAAATTCGTCTGGGTTATAAATGGTTTGTTACTTGAGAATTTCATTCATAGAAACCCACATCGTAAAAAGGAATGCGATTTTTTTTAAAAAAAAGTTAAGTATGAAATATAAAGTTTACCCAAATTAACTCATCACTAGTTTTCCACATAGAAGATCATAGGTGAAAATATGGATATGGAGGAGAAATCTTACCATCAAGTTCTGATGGATAGTGGTAGAGAACATGGTTATGAAAAAACCATTAATCACAAAGCCATAAATTTGTGATGATTTAAGGTACCATCTGATTCACCAGATATAAAGGCACTAGGACAACATTTTTGGTTTTCAAGATGATTTCCCTAAAGTTAAAGAAATTGGAATTAGAAGAAATACATTCTTGATTTTGGTATAGTCTCACTGTTGGTCGTTCCATGAACAATTTCCACTTCATCTCTTAAAGAAATGAAGTTAAATTTGTCATTCGTGAAGTGTTAGCATATCATGTGATAGAATGATTTGTCATTCCATCTATCTCAAAAAAAAGGTTAGAAAATGTTTTCAAAAATACATAAGTCCATCTATAGTGAGATTAATCATATATGGTTCCTAAAATGGACTTACACTTCATATATCATACTACTTAATATAATAAAACTGGTTTCTACTAAACATGGACTTCCTGTAGGCCAGTGGTAGGCGATAAAGGCCTATCACACTTCGGTTGTGTGTTGGATTCCCAAAACTTTGTCAGACGTGATGGGATGTCACCCATCCTACAGGTTGTCCTTTCTCTAAAACTACACTACTATAACATCACATCAATAATATCGAAAAAAGTTCTATCCTTAAACGATTCTAACTTATGTCCAGCATAATCCATTCCAATCTTTAGGCTTATCTAAATTACTTATTTCCAAGCTTATAATATAAAGAAAATGATTACTTGAAATGTCACATAACAATCACGTGAATTCCATCATTTATCCCCTATATATCATAAGATATATCTTGTTGGTAAAATTAAAAACATGTGAATACCTTAACAATGTATTCTTTTGAAAATAAAATAAAAACCCATTTAACCTTAGTGAAAACATGAATGCTGTCAAAAGTTGACTCTTTCCACATACCAAAATCCCAAAAATTCTATATACTCAAACTGTGATATCACATAGTCCTTATATCAGACATGAGCTCATGAATACAATAAAACATCTCATTATCATCTTATCCCTTAATTATATGCATATCATCTACTTTCCAAAAATATCTGAATAACCTTCCATGGTTACCGGAACCATTCAACATGTACTTTCAAATAGTTTAGGAAAAACAATAGTGTAACAATCCTTAGATGATTCATTATTCCATAGTACCATACATTATTATTTAGAAACATACAATCATTCCACTAACTTCTTAAACCAATGACTGAGATTCATCAATTCTTTCATCTCAAATTTCATTTGTAGTCTCTTCATCATCATCCACATAAATACTACTCATATGACCATGTTGATTCTCTTCATGAGATTTTACCTTAGGGAATAGGTTTGCATAATTCCCATACATTCCACATTTAAAACATCTAATCATTGTTGATGTCATAGAAAAAACATTATCCTTGTCTATGTTGTTAACTAATCCTTTTCCTTACTGGATTTGTGTCCTTCTTTTCCACACCCAAAGCATCTTCCAGTTCCTTTGAAACAATCTCTCTGATGCCTCTTCCCACATGATTTACATGAGGGAAATTGATCATTCTTTCCTCTTTTATCATCATGGAACTCTATCTTTCTCTTATTATCATAGTTGGGAAACTTACCAAAGTTGAGATTATTGATCATATTATGAGATTTCTGATTAGGCATAATAATGATGTTTGGATTTCCAAATCCCGTTTCATTTGGTTGATCATGAAGAATATCATTCCATTGTCCATCATATCCTTCATTATCGTGAATCTTCCTGTTTACGGTAATTTTCTAAAATCCAAAAAGAATAGTGTGAGAGGCAAAAATCATGCTAGGGAAAACAACATAGTAAAGGGGGAGTACCCTCAATATCTAATATCTTAGGTTTAATTATAAGATCTTTAGCACAATTCTAGAACTATAACCTATACGTATACTTATACTTGGGGACATCCCTAGACATACCTTAGAAATATCTCTAGAGATCTCACTAACGTTTTCACATCCTAGTTTTCAAAGGTTGGCTAATCATTTCCTTTGATACCAACTGTAGAGACACGAAGCTTGATGTACATGGACATTACATTACTTTTTCGGAATACATAATACATAACAAAAACAGACACACAAGGATCGTAATAGTCTAGTGCCTTTGGAAACTCGGAATATAATCTTCTAATTGTGGTGAAAGATCTTCAACATCTCCATTAATGATCTTCCCCTTTTGTTTACAAATCTAAAACCTTTCATCAAATCCTGGGGAAAAGAAAAAATATAAAGGGTGAGCTCAAATGCTCAGTAAGGGTAAGCATAGAGAACATAAAACAATCCTTAGACATATGAATGTAAAAAACATGAGCATAAACTCTAAATATCAAATATTGATGAATGGCATAAAACATGGAAGTACTTAAGGCATAGATCATAATGGAATAGAAATCATGATAAAATATCATGGGAATAAAAAATATAATTGTGGAAACCATTCAGGACTTGTTATGATTTTCATAGTAGCCAAGGCATTGTTTCCAAGACCATCTTAGTGGACAAAGTCCCTTTCTGAATCGAGTTCACTCCTCATTCCAGTCCTGTATTACTGAACCAGTTTAACTTGTCGTTCCAGCCTTGTCTATCTCATGAGATATAAATCTTTACCCAATTCATTGGAGGGAGATATAGTTCCCATCAATCTCATAATGAAATCATTCTTACTTGTGCCACAAAATAAACATACATCATTCATAATAACCCAATAAATAAAATGGGTTTTATTAACATCAGCACATCATCACATAATCCATATAAAATAAATTGATATCATTTCATAATAAGAAAAGTGAAAACATGTAAATCATAGGGACATTATACTTGAAAAATACACATATGAAATAATGTATCCTTAGATGGAAAATGGTTTTGATACAACACTTGAAATGAATTCTTGAGGAAAATATGCTTTCTTTTTCAAAATCATTTTCTTTTCACAAAAATGCCATGCAATTTTAAAAGAAAAGGATTTTGTTGAAAATAATCATGAAATCATTTGAAGTATGCTTCATGAAATTAAGTTTTTATTAAACCGTAAAAAATCTTATCATGTAGTATAAGTTAAAAAAAATTCTTCTCGTACTTTTTCCAGAAAAGTCAAAAAGTACATTGTAAAAGAAATATTCCATACATACCATGTAGTAAAAGTCAAAAAATGGTTAAAAAGGACTTTAAACATACATGAATCCATTTTTAGGAAACATGGACATGGATGAGAACAATAACCCCATTAAATACATATGAAAAAACAATATCAGATAAGAACATGATTGGAAAAGTTATCTCTTACCTTAGGTCTGATATGCTTCGTATGGATCCGAACCTCAGCTTCTTTGAAGCGCCTCTTTGATACCTCCTCTTAGGGAACTAAAATTGGTCTCTGAAGAAATACAAAACCACTATGATGTTTCTATGGAAGTGGGGAACTGAACTTCGCAGGGGTTGGCCGAGCTTGAAGGCTCAAATTGGTGTCAGGAGAAGAAGGAGGAGATGCCCTTTTATAAGGGAGGAGAGGGGAACCTTTGGAAATATAAGAAAATATTAATTTATATTAAATCGAAACCCCATATAAAAACATACAAAATTACTCATATACAAATATTAGATGAGATAAGGTTGTAATCCCAACAACCAATAAAATTTAGAAATGTTTGGAATTTATTTTAAACAATATCAACTTGATTTATCTTTATTTAATCAATTTAATTTTATTTGTGGTAATAACATTATTAAATTTAAATTATAACAAATAATTAATTATTTGTTATGAATTGTACATAATTGGATAATTTATAAAATTTTAGACAATATAAATTTAAATTTATAATTTTTAAATATTTATGTTATTTTTAATCAATTTTATAATATGTTATTTTTATAAAATAACAATAGTGTCACTTTTTACGCTATTAATTTATTTGAATTTATATAAACTATATACAGAAGATATGTTCGAAATAAAAGGTTTAATTGATTCATAAAAGGTCATATGTATCTAGAAAATTAGTGTATCACATTAAATAGTTCATTTAATATTTATTTTATGATTTTTAAACCATTTATTTGGTTTATCTCTTAAACAAATAATTACTACAACATTATTGTATAATTATTTAATATACTTATTAGTTGCATAAAAATTAAAAATAAAATACTATGATGAATATAAATCTACTAAATTTCACAATAATACATTTACTTGAATTTATCATTTTAAAATCACAATAATTAAATTGTTATATTTATTAAATTATGAAGATGAAAACGTTGGTATCCTTTAAAATAAAACAATATAAGTGTCATAATCGCCTTAATAAGGATCCAAATGATAAAAAATTCGTCTAGTGGATGATTAGGGTTTATATATACACTAATAATAAGTTTTGTGAAGATTTTTGGGCCTTTTTATATGCATTACTATATCAATTAAAACTCAATTATTGATTTTTCACTAAATAAATAATCTCTGCATCATTAATGTATAAGAAAATAAGGTTATTAAATAACTCTTAAAAATTACAAATAAATTACCATGATAAAGAAAAACATTTTATCTTCCAAATGAGTATTTATAACCGAATTTATATTCTGTATAAACTTATATTAAAAATACTTTATTTGTTAAAGTTGAATGAGACATATTTCACTTTCCATTAAATAAAATAAACAAAAGGTCTTAATCACCTCCAAGTGGGTTCTAATGGATTCCAATTAGACCCAAATATTACTTAGGTCAAATAATAATTATCCAATTGTATTAATACAAGTATTAGGATAATTTTATAAAATTATATTTACCATTAATTACCCAATTTACCTTTAACTATGGTAAATAAAATTTACCGTTGTTACTATTCATAAAGCAAAAAAAAGTAGTCTATTAATATAATTTGGACCCACTGAATCCAAATATGGAATCCATTTTTTCAAATTCAATACAGAGAAGTTTCAGAAATTAAATTAAAATTATTCCCGCTGTCGAAAGAAAACATGTTTTTGTTTAAAACATTGCAAATGATTGAATTTATTTAACCTATGAATTCAATGTAAAATCAATACTAATAGAATAAATTATATTAAATGGTAAAAATATATTCTATTTATAATTTAAAACCATTTAATATTATAATTTAACCACATAAGTTATTACGATTAAAAAATTTGTTTTTAATTTAAATTTAGCGTGTTTTTACTATTCATTAAAATATGAAAGTTATCAGAATAATATGAAAAATTTATCAAAGGTAAAATTTTATATCCTGATTGAAAAGAATAATTTTATTTTGTAAAATTGAACTTATAAACATTTCAAAAACTAGATTTAAAGTAGGTGTGCCATCAAAAGGGGGCAAAACTCCATTTTTTTTAAAAATACTTATTTTACCCGAAAAAATTTATTTTGTTATTATACCATGTTCTAGAAAATTTGTAAGATGAATAATAATTTTATAAAATTAAAAATTTAGTTAATACTATTCATAACTCTAGTTCATAATAATATTATAATAATATATCGTTGTTTAGTAAAACTCTAGTATTGAGTACAACACACGCTATCAAAAAAAGGTAGTGATTACTTGTAATGCAAGCCAAGTCAGGGTTGTGTGTAGTGCAAGAATCCTCTGTTGTGGTATATAACAGAATCCAACCATATTTCATTTATAGATTGAATATATATATATATATATTTACACTCAATGTTGCGTAGAATAACTATTATCAAACAAACATAAAATTGTGTTTAACTCGATCCAAGATTAGTGTTGCGTATACTACAAGATAATACGGTGTTGCGTATAACACAAGATAATCTTGGTGTAGCGTAAAACACATGACATCAAATAAATTAAAAATAACACTTATCATAAAATCTCGGGATGTTACATTCTACCCAACTTCAAATGAATTTCTCCCTTGAAATTCTTCTGGGTTATAAATGGTTTGTTACTTGAGAATTTCTTTCATAGATACCCACATCGTAAAAAGGAATGGTAAAACAAAATTTTAAAAAGTGAAGTATGAAACATAAAAGTTACCCAAATTAACTCATCACTAGTTTTCCACATAGGAGATCATAGGTGAAAATATGGATATGGAGGAGAAATCTAACCATCAAGTTCTGGTGGAGAGTGGTAGAGGACATTGCTATGAAAAATCCATTAATCAAAAAGACATAAATTTGTGATGATTTAAGGTACCATCTGATTCACCAGATATAAAGACACTAGGACAACATTTTGGGGTTTTCAAGATGATTTCCCTAAAGTTGAAGAAATTGGAATTAGAAAAAATTCTTTCTTAATTTTGGTATAGTCTCACCATTGGTCGTTCTTTTAACAATTTCCACTTCATCTATTAAAGAAATTAAGTTGAATTTTTCATTCATGAAGTGTTAGCATATCATGTGATAATATGATGGGTCATTCCATCTGTCTCAAACAAAAGGTTAGAAAAAGTTATCAAAAATACAGAAGTCCATCTATAGTGAGATTAATAATATATGGTTCCAATAATGGACTTATATATCATATATCATACTACATAATATAATAAAACTGGTTTCTACTAAACATGGTCTTCTTGTAGTCCAGTGGTAGGTGATAAAGGCATGTCGCACTTTGGTTGTGGGTTCGATTCCCACAGCCTTGTCCGACGCGATGGGCCGTCGCCCGTCCTGCAGTTTGTCCTTTTTCGAAAACTACAATACAATAACATCCCATTAATAATATCGAAAAAAGTTCTATCCTTAAACGATACTAAATTATGTCCAACACAATCCATTCCAATCATTATGGTTATCCAAAATACTGAGATCCAAGCTCATAGTATAAGGAAAATTATTACTTGAAATGTCACATAACAATCACGTGAATTCCATCATTTATCCCATATATATCATAAGATATATCTTGTTGGTAAAATTAAAAACATGTGAATACCTTAATCATGTATTCTCTTGAAAAAAATAATAACCCATTTAACCTTAGTGAAAACATGAATGTTGTCAAAAGTTAACTATATCCACATTCCGAAATCCCAAAAATTCTATACACTCAAACTGTGGTATCACATAGTCCTTATATCAGTCATGAGCTCATGAATACAATCAAACAACTCATTATCTTCTTATCCCTTCATATGTGCATATCATCTACTTTCCAAAAATATCTGAATAACCTTCCATGGTTACTGGTACCATTCAACAAATACTTTCCAATTGTTTAGGAAAAACAATATTATTACAAGACATAGATGATTCTTTATTCCATAGTACCATACATTATTCTTTATAAACATACAATCATTCTACTAACTTCATAAACCACGGACTGAGCTTCATCATTTCTTTCATCTCGTATTTCATTTGTAGTCTCTTCATCATCATTCACATAAATACTACTCATATGACCATGCTGATTCTCTTCATGAGATTTTCCCTTAGGGCATTGGTTTTCATAATTCCCATACATTCCACATTTAAGACATATAATCATTGTTGATGTTGTAGAAATACCATTATCCTTGTCCATGGTGTTAACAAAACCTTTTCCTTTGCACTTACTGGCTTTCTGTCCTTCTTTTCCACACCAAAAACATCTTCCAGTTCCTTTGAAACAATCTCCCCGATGCCTCTTCCCACATGATTTACATGAGGGAAATTAAACTTTATTTCTTCTATGATCATCATGAAACTCCATCTTTCTCTTATTATCTGAGTCAGGAAACATACCAAAGTTGAGATTATTGATCATATTATGAGATTTCTAATTAGGCATAATAATGATGTTTGGACTTCCGAATCCCATTTCATTTGGTTGCTCATAAAGAATATCATTCCATTGTCCGTCAGATCCTCTATTATTGTGAGTCTTCCTGTTTCCATCCATTTTCTAAAACCCAAAAAGAATAGTGTAAGAGGCAAAAATCATGCTAGGGAAAACAACATAGTAAAGGGGGAGTACCCTCAATATCTAACATCTTATGTTTAATTCTATGATCTTTAGCACAATTCTAGAATTATAACCTATACGTATACATAACCTTAGGGACATCCCTAGACATTCCATAGAAATATCTCTAGAGATCTCACTAACATTTTCGCATTCTAGTTTCCAAAGGTTGACTAAACCTTTCCACTGATACCAACTGTAGAGACCCGAAGCTTGACGTACATGGATATTACATTACTTTTTCGGAATACTTAATACATAACAAAAATAGACACACAAGGATCATAATAGTTTATTGTCTTTGAATACTCGGAATATAATCATCTAATGGTGGTGAAAGATCTTCAACATCTCAATTAATGATCTTCCCCTTTTGTTTTCTTACCTAAAACCTTTATTTAAATCATGGGGAAAAGAAAACATATAAAGGGTGAGCTCAAATGCTCAGTAAGGGTAAGCATATATAACATACAACAATCCTTAGACATTTGAATGTAAAAAACATGCTCATAAAATCTAAACATCAAAATCTTGATCAATGACATAAAACATGGAAGTACTTAAGGCATATATCATAATGGAACATAAATCATGATAAAATAACATGGGAATAAAACATTTAATTTTGGAAACCATTTAGAACTTGTTATGATTTCCATAGTAGCCAAGGCATTTCTGCCAAGACCATCTTAGTGGAAAAAGTCCCTTTCTGAATCGACTTCACTCCTCATTCCAGTCCTGTATTAGTGAACCAGTTTAACTTGCCATTCCAGCCATGTCTATCTGATGAGATATAAATCTTTACCCAATTCTTTAGAGGGAGATATAGGTCCCACCCATCTCATAATGAAATCATTCTTACTTGTGGCACAAAATAAACATATATCATTCATAATAACCCAATAAATAAAATGGGTTTCATAAACATCATCCCATCATCACATAATCCATATAAAAGAAATGGATATCATTTCATAATAAGAAAAGTGAAACCTCGTAAATCATAGGGACATTATACTTGAAACATACACATATGAAATAATGTCTCCTTAAATGAAAAATGGTTTTGATAAAACACTTGAAATGAATTCTTGAGGAAAATATTTTTTCTTCTTCAAAATCATTTTCTTTTCACAAAATGCGATACAATTTTAAAAGAAAAGGATGTCGTTGAAAATTTTCATGAAATATTTTGGAGGAATCTTCATGAAAATAAGGAATTATAAAATCGTAAAAAATTCTTTTCATGCCTAATAAGTTAAAAAAACATTCTTCTCATACTTTTTCTAGAAAAGTCAAAAAGTACATTGTAAATGAAATATTCCATAAAAACCATGTAGGAAAAGTCAAAAATGGTTAAAAAGGAATTTAAACATACATGAAACCATTTTTAGGAAACCTGGACATGGATGAGAAAAATAACCCCAATAAATACTTACAAATAAACAATATCAGATAAGAACAAAATTCTAAAAGTTATCCCTTACCTTAGGTCTAATATGCTTCGTATGGATCTGAACCTCCTCTTCTTTGAAGCGCCTCTTTGTGACCTCCTCTAAAGGAACTAAAATTGGTATTTGAAGAAGACCAGAACCTCTAGGATGTTTCTAGGTAATTGGGGAAGATAAATTGGCAGGTTTGGGCCGATATTAAAGGCTCAAATTGGTGTGAGGAGAAGAGGGTGGAGATGCCCTTTTATAAGGGAGGTGAGGGGCACCTTTGGAAATATATGAAAATATTAATTTATATTAAATCCCAAACCCACATAAAAACTTCCAAAATGACTCATATCAAAATATTAGATGATATATGGTTGTAATCTCATCAACCAATAAAATTTAGACATGTTAGGAATTTACTGTAAACATTATCAACTTGATTTATCCTTATTTAATAAATTTAATTTTATTTCTGGTAATAAAATTATAAATTTTAATTTATAAAAAATAATTACTTATTTTTTGTGAATTTTCCATAATTGGATACTTTATAACATTTTAGACCATATAAATTTAAATTTATAATTTTTAAATATTTTTGTGATTTTTAATCAATTTTATAATATCTTATTTTTATAAAATAACAATAGAGTCATTTTTGTCTATATTAATTTATTTGAATTTAAATAAAATATAAACATAAGATATGTTTGAACTAAAAGCTTTAATAGATTCATAAAAGGTCATATGTATCTAGAAAATTAGTGGAGAACATTAAATAGTTCATTTATTATTTATTTTATTATTCTTAGAACCATTTATTTGGTTTATCTCTTAAAATAATAATTACTACAACAATTTTTTATAATTATTTAATATACTTATTTGTTACATAAAATTTAAAAATAAAATCTTATGATGAATATAAATCTATTAAATTTCACAATAATACTTTTAATTTAATTTATCATCTTTAAATCACAATATTTAAATTGTTATATTTATTAAATTATGAATGTGACAACTTTGGGATCATTTAAATTAAAATAATATAAGTGTCATAATCGCCTTAATAAGGATCCAAAAGGTCAGAAATTCGGCCCGTGGTTGATTAGGGTTTATATATACACTAATAATAAGTTTTGTGCCGATTTTTGGGCCTTTTTATATGTATTACTATTTCTATAAACACTATAATATTGATTTTTCACTAAATAAATAATCTCTGCATCATTAATGTGTAATATAATAAGTTAATTAAATAACTCTTAAAAATTACAAATAAATTACCATTATAAAGAAAAAAAATTTATATTTCAAATGATTATTTATAACTGAATTTATATTCTGTATAAACATATATTATAAATACTTTAATTATTAAAGTTCAGTGAGACATATTTCTCTTTCCATTAAATAAAATAATCTAAAGGTGTTAATCACCACCAAGTGGGTTCTAATGGATTCCATTTCGACCAAAATATGACTTAGGACAAATTATAATCATCCAATTGTATTAAGAAAAGTATTAGGATAATTTTATAATATTATATTTACCTTTAATTACCCAATTTACCTTTTACTAGGGTAAATAAAATTTATCGTTGTTACAATTCATAAAGCCCAAACATAAAATGTAGTTTATTAATATAATTTGGACCCACTGATTCCAAATATGTAATCAATTTTTCCAAATTCAATACACATAAGTTTCATAAATTAAATTAAAAATAACCCAGTTGTCGAAAGAAGATGAGTTTTTGTTTAAAACATTGCAAAAGATTGAATTTATTTAACATAAGAATTCAATGTAAAATCAATGCTAATGAACTAAATTATATTAAATGGTAAAAATATATTCTATTAATAATTTAAAACCATTAAATATTATAATTTAACCACATAAGTTATTACGATGAAAAAAGTTGTTTTTAATTAAAATATAGTTTGTTTTTACTATTCATTAAAATATGAAAGTTATCAGAATAATATGAAAAATTTATCCAAGGAAGAATTTTATATACTGATTCCAAAGAATAATATAATTTTGTAAAATTTAACTTATAAACATGTCAAAAACTAGATTTAATGTGGGTGCGGCATCAAAAGATGGAAAAACTGCATTTTTTTAAATATACGTATTTTACCCGAAAAAAATTTATTTTTTTCTTATAAAATGTTTAGAAAATGTGTCAGATGAATTATAATGATATGAAATAAAAAAATTTACTTAAAATTATTAATAACGGCTAGTTCATAATAATATTATAATAATATATCGTTGTTTTGTAAAACCCTGGTATTGCGTACAACACATGCTAATAAAGAAGCTCGTGATTGCGTGTAATGCAAGCCAAGTCAAGGCTGCGTGTACTGCAAGACTCCATTGTTGTTGTGTATAAAAGAATCCAAACATATTTCATTAATACATTTAATATATATATATATTTATTTATTTACACTGAATGTTGTGTAGAATAACTATTATCAAACAACTTAAAATTGTGTTTAACTCGATCCAAGATTAGTGTTGCGTATACTACAAGATAATACCGTGTTGCGTATAACACAAGATAATCTTGGTGTAGCGTAAAATACATGACATAAAATAAAATAAAATTAATACTTATCATAAAATCTTAAGTTGTTACATATATTCATTTACAGCAATACAATGTATATGCATTAACTACCATTTTAAATAATAAAATTACTATGTTATTTTTCGGTATAACATGAAGTTGTTTGTAACATAATATTTCAATGAAACATATCGTTTCATGTTGACTACGCTATCGAATAATGTGTCTTAATTAAAAAAAATTAATATCTTATTCATAAATATTAATAGATATGAAAAATTATTGTTCAAAAAATACCTGTGTCATTACACCCTTCCCCCTTTTGGAAGTTACATCCTCGCAATTCTCAAATTAGGCTCTGAAACATAATTGAATCTCCCCCATTAGAAATATATTTAATAAAAAAAATAACATTAAAATAAATTTTTTTAATTAAATAGGTTACCTGATATAACCCATACAAGTATTCAATTTATAAAAACATTTATACGGAAGATAAACTAATTTTCAGGATCTAATGAAGTGTGATTGAAATCCTGATCACAAGAATGATAACAAAAAGAAAACCACAAACATGTGATGGGTGAAATGGTCATTGTTTACCTAGTAGGAAAAGTAAACATAAAGTTTATTTGTAATGACTTCCATTTCATAATGTGGGATTATTTATTTATTATATTTATAGAGGGAGTATGAAATTATACTTACTTTTCAAGTAGAGATTCATCTATTAATATGTTTCTTCCAAAAACTTATATTTTCTCCAAACGATGGTTATTCAATATGACTCAGTAATAACTGAAGTGATAGAATAAAATTCTATATAATAGCATAAAAAATTATTAACTGTCTATTTCCCCAATGTTTAGACATTAACCGAAACCATAATGGTTAGTACATGATCAAAAAATTCCCATAAAAGAAAATCTTTTATTAAAATAAATTACACTCATAATCTGCAAAATGGATCAAATAATACCCTAATCTCAATAAAGCCCATTCATTAAATAATTTTCCTTAAAATTTATCAAAATAAACCAACTATGATTGAATCCCAAAATTCATAAGGATTTGGCCACAAAGTCATTCACGATAAATCATAACATTTATCTCTAAATAAAATCGGCTACTATTAAAGTATCACACTGAAATGTAATTAACCTAATCACATATTCCATATGATAGGTTAATAATTTCCATAATTACTCCTAATCTTTATATGTCCAAAATATAGTCATAGATTCCTTGAAAATAACATTCAACAATTACTTCTCAAATGAAATGCATTTGTATCCTATTTTCCTTTGGCATATAGTGTTCAAAAAGATCAACCATATTCCAAAATCTCCATTATCACTTAATAAAAAAATAAATTTACTATACTAAGGTTATCTATTTTATAAAACATATAATCCCACAATAAAAATATATCTGATCCACAATGTAATTTAACATAAAAAAATAATTCATACTAACCAATGACTACACGTAGTCCCGCGGATGGCGATAAATCCCAATCGAACATTGGTTGTGGGTTCGATTCCCACAAGTTTATCTGAGATGATGGGTTTTCACCCAATCTATTTGTTGTCCTTTTTTAAAATACTATATAATTTGATAACATTCAAAAAATGATATAATTTTTTAAAAAATAAATATAATATATTTTAACCACAAATGTAATCTCATACCTCAAATTTTCATTAGAAAAATTAATAACATGTAATTATGTCACATTCAAGGATCATATAATCTAAAATAGTACTTTATGAGTATATCCAAAAAAGAAAATATAATTATTACTCAAATATAATTTTCACATAACCATCAATAGTGTTACATATACAAGAGAAAAGTCTTCCATAGTAATCTCATCAACAACAAAAATAATACTTTTAAACATTTCCTCACCCAAATATTAATCATAACTCAAATGACTTTTAAAAATATACATATTAATCATGTAAAATTCTACATCACCCTTAACAATTTTTTTCAATGTAATTTTTTATACTTCATTTTTTACAAAAAAAAATGAATCCTATCATAAGATTTAATAATATTGTAACATCGGCTGAGAAATAATCTATTCCTTTAATTTCTCATTGTCAATTTTCTTATTCTAAATTGTTATGGAATTTGGAATTAGTAAACAAATAATTGTACGATCCAGCTTGTCCCAATCCCAACCCTCTTTGTAGGACATCTAATTGTATAATGACCATGCACACCACATTTAAAAAAATGAATTGATCCCTCAAAAATAACTTCATTTACCTTCCCGAAGACAATGTAACACTTCATTTTTCCAGGTATGGTTCATGATTTATGACCCTCATTGCCGCATATACATCATTTACCCATCCCTTGGAAGGATTTTTTAGGTGTTTCATTCCACATCGTTGACACAAATGTTTTTTAATATACTTACCTTTATGATATTACATGATCTTCTATAAGGATTTATTTCTCATTTATATTATATATTATAAAAATCACCATGGATGAGGTGGTCAATGATGAACCTAGATTCTTGGTTGAGAATATCCACAAGAGTTCTCATTTCTCCTCTAATTACATTCAGTTTCTTATTCTAAAATCATCATTGTTTTCATCACTTCCATTGTTTCATTGGTGCCTACTAGATCCATCCACAAATTAAAACCAAAAAGGTCAGTGTGAGTATATTATTAAAATCATCATACAATATATTATGAGGTGGGAAAGCAGAAATATACACTTATTCATGTTATCTTAAACCCATTCAATTTATCTGAAATAACTATGACACTTTCTAATATTCAAACCATTTTAGTTATGTCACATATGTTTAAATAACACCCTATCCAAAAATGTAATCTAAATCGATATCTAATACCAAATATATGGCCCCAACTTTACATGAATCAGAATTCTTAAATGATGTTAATAATTCACATTGAGGATCTATTCAGGTTTAAATATTTAGAAAATTGGGTCACATCTTATACCCAAAAACATGAATATTACATGTTGACACTTATACTAACTATCATGTTTTTCATAAAACAAAAACACTTATAAAAAATAAACATGTCTTATATCATTTATTAGAAATCATGACATATCCTTGATCCAATTTAGGACCCCATTGATCATTATTTCTGTTAAAAATATTTCAAAAACATTTGATGAGCATAAAAATCTTAGTAAGGGTTATAAAATTACGAATGAAATCATTATTCAATCAATACATACAAATAAATGAAGTCATACCACTCAATAATAAAACATATTCTCTTTAACAGAACTCATGAAATCAAAATATTTATGAATAACACATTTGAATCATAAACCATAATTGTAAATTGTAGAATACATAACATAATAATGTAGCATCTTTCACAGCTACATATAGAGTTTCATTTTGAATACCAATCGGGGTATATACCCTAAATCACATAGGAGGAGCATTAATACTTACCTTTTTCACATTACCCAATGCATTGAGAGCTATCTCGGGCTCACTGACCCTAGGTTTAACAGGGAACAACCATTATATGTAAACAATACCCAGAAACCATAACATAATCATAACACATGAACAAGCATAAATGAAAAATAACATTTACACATTTCTATCACAAGATATCAGTTCAGGATATTGAAATAATAAATCCATTATCAAAACCATTTTCAATACCAAAATACATAAAAAATGGTATGTGTTATTTACTTTTTTGTTTAAAAACACTAAACCTTCTTAAGAAAGGAAATGATAAAATGATATTCACGAAGTTGGAAAGGTTGTTGTCACCGCATATTTTAAAAAGAAACATTATTTTTTATCCATTTAATAAAATTATTAATAGAAAATTATTCGCTTTAAATGAAATTAAATTTCAAAGGGTTTTATACATCTTATAAATAAATGTGATGTATAAATTAAAATATGCCTCAATGAAAGGACATTGTGATGAAGTCCCTTACAAAATTTGGGCACCCTAATGACATCACATTAAATATTATAAAATGAGTGTATGGGAGAGAAAAGAGTATTTCCTAACCTTTACATAAAATTTACTATAATAGGGATATATAATAATATATACAAACATATTAATATATAAATTAAAAGGCATAACATAAAATAAGTCTTTGAATAAAAGATAAGGATGAACGTTTCCCTTACCATGAGTCTGAGTCGTTGTGTATGTTCCATGTTCTTCATGAATAATATCTTTAAGTTATTTTTTACGTGATTAAGAACCTTTTATATTTTTATTACTCATTTTATATCACTTATTACAATGTTATAATAATTTTGTAATTATTTAAGTTAATATCATCTGCTTAGTCGATATTTGGTACTTGAGTCAAAAATGAACTTGTTATAATTGAGAATTGTCCATGTGGTAAAAAGTCCATTAATTATTTAATGTTATTCCTATTTTAAATATCATATAAAACCAGTAATGATATTTATTTATAATAGTTCATAACATTTCGAGATATGAAATGAAATGCATAGTCAATTGAGACGTTAAGCTGTACATATGAATGAACGCTACTTTAATTTCTTCTTCATATTTAAAGGAATGATAACATAATGATAAATAGGTATATTATAGTTCTATTATAATATCATATTTAATATTGGTTAAATATGTTCATTAACTCCATCCTTTATACATTTCAGGTATGGAATGAACGAGTCATATCACTATGAGGCGGCATTAGTCCGCACTTCATCAAATGAAATTATTGTATTTACCCATTATTGAAACCATAAATCTATGATATAAATAAAAAATATCAAAGAATATAGAAAATATAAATATATATCCCATATAAATATAGTTTCATCTTAATGGACTCTATGAGAGGCGGTAGTGAAAAATCGAACAATCATCATTACGTGAGGCAGTAGTTCGACGTACCCAGAAAATGTATTTTCATATCAATTAGACGGAGATGTGTGGAAGTTTATTTAGAATACTTCTAATAAAAAACCTAATATAATGAGGATAATGGTGTTGTTATGTTAGGAATTAATAACAATTAATAAGGAGTGGATTAGGTAAGTAAAAGAGAAGAACATGAGAGAATACATTACCATTAAATCATGTAACTCTCTTTGGTTTGAACCAAAAGGCATTATTGAATTTACTTCATCCTATAAGAAGGATTCATGGAGGAATATTGGGTTGTTGTTAGATTATTGTATCAATGGTTTTATTATCCATGATTCATGAGAGTTGTGAGTAATGAGTTAGATGTGATATCCTTTTATAGGGGGGAAGAGGGGCTCTATAGGAATTCTTGAAAGTATAATTTTAATATTAAATGATTTTAAGTTTGAAAAGTTCCTAATATAATTAAATTCTATGATAAAATGAATATATGTCGAAATGAAAACATCCAATATGAATTGGACATGTTTTTGACATTTTTTAATCCTTAGATTTTTTATTTAGCCCCTTTTTACTCTTACTGTTTTATCAAGAATTTAACACTTTGAGAATCCAAATAGTTACCAAAACATGAAAAACATCCAATTAAAGAGTCAATGATAAAATTAAATATTTATAATAACTATTTTACTGAATAATATATTTTTTGTAATTTTATAATATTGAATTAAATATTTTATATTTTCAAATATGAATTATGTAAATTTAGAAAAAATTCATATCATGAATTTTTAAAAAAACCAATAAACACTATATTGATTCGAATAAACATCATTAATACAAAGATAAAATGTAAGTATCATCCATAAAATTTGTGTGTTGCATCAAAATAACCAAATTACATTTATTTTAATGTTTATAATATCATTTATTTTAATCCTTTATTAATGTAGCAATCACTACATCATCATAGGGTCATAATTAAATTTATTTATTTAATTAATAAAAATTATAAAAAAAATACCATGATGTAGGACATCATTTTTTCTTTCTAGTGACTTTTTAAAGTTTTAAATTTCACTTATATAAGTGCATATAAATGTTTTTTTACTAAAATATATATGTTTAGTATACTGTTTACTTATCTTAAAATTAACTTTTATAAAGTGTCATTTTCACATAAAAGTGGTTTCATGGGGTCCCCAAACAACCCAAGGATGACCATGGACGTAAATTATAATCAAATAGTTTTAGGACATGTGATAGGGTAATTTAATATTATTATAATATTATTTTGTACACTTATTTAACATTTAACCATTGAAAATAAAATACTTATACAAGTTAATATTTATAATGAAAAAAAGTGACAAATTTACACAATTTGGAACTCTTGATTCCAAATATGGAATCTTGTTATTCAAATTCAAAAAATAAAACTTGTAGAAATTAATTTAAAATTAATTCCCATTGTTAAAACCAAAAAACATGTTTTTAGGAAATAATAACAACCAATAGTCTGACATGTTTTTATGTCTATTTGAAATGTAAAATTATATCCAATGATAAAAATTAGAATTAATGATAAAAACATAATGCAATTACACTTTTA
The DNA here is from genome assembly GCA_963277665.1 of Viscum album. Taxonomy (NCBI): domain Eukaryota; kingdom Viridiplantae; phylum Streptophyta; class Magnoliopsida; order Santalales; family Viscaceae; genus Viscum; species Viscum album. Next base: position 1,880,370,734 of record OY728140.1, read on the forward strand.
CACCAATTGGAATGGTAATCTAATCAAATAAATAAATCATATGAAAAGGTATTTTTTAATTAAAATCCCGTATTTTTCAATATTAATAAAAAAATCATTATAAAAAAATACCAAAATCTTACTGAATTTAAATTATAATGTACCTCTTCTAATAAAGAAGATTATTTTGTCAAATAAAATATATAAAAGTGAAAAATATAAATATTTAAATAAGGATCACTGTCAAAAGGTTATATATCAACCATTTAAAAGAATTAAATTATTTCATCCTTAAAATCAGATTCATTCTTATTCTATGCCTATAAAATTTATATAAATTAATGAAATGAAATTTAACATATATGTGTAATCATAATCTGGGTTTTTATGTTCATTCCCTAAAATAAAATATCTATGGGTTATCTACCATTTAAAATAACAATATTATGATATTATTTTTTCATATAACTCAATGTTTTGGGAAATATAAGATTTCAAAGAAACCTATTGTTGTGTGTTGAGTATTCAATTGAACACAATGTACTTTTTTCATTAAATTGATATATTATTAATAAATATTAATATATATGAAACATTATTATTCTATAAATACATTGGTCATTACAATGAATGCACTGAAACTTGAAACAAAATAGTTTTATTACATACACCAACATTTTCTATGAAAATATTCATCAAATCATTTATATAGGGATCATGTTTCAAATGGAAATGGGTTAATGATGTAATATGTATTCAAGTCAAATAATCCACCACTTTTATCGTTTTTACCAAAGAGTAATTTCTCGTGAAATCATAATCAAATACCTAATCATTCAGCATTAGAACACAACCATGTACCTTCAATAAATAATCACTATAGATGACAAACTCACCATTTTAGGGAGGCAAGGCTGAAATTGGAGCATTCACTAATCTATTTTTCTGTTCGTCAAAACCAACATCACAATCTTCTATCCAAATATATTTGAAACCTTTTTGAATTAACTTAGTTAATGGGCTAGATAAATGTGAAATTATTTTTTGACAAACTATCAGTAATAACATGATAAACCAATAAAACTACTAATCTCTATAACAATTTCAGTTCTTGTCCATTTGTCATCCACATTTTTTATAGGATCAACTGTTATGCAATCATTATTTTTATATTCATAAGAAAAGAAATATTTTACAACCAAAAAACATGGATGCTGAATTTTCCATAATTTTTTTCAATTATGTTTTTTAAAACAATGATTATATGTTTTTCAGCCACCCCTTGCACTTAGAAAATACCCAAATTTCATCAGTATGCAGAAATGTAAATTTATCCTAGATTTCATGAAATATTCTATTTATATGATTCATTAATATTGTAGGTGGATTAGTCAAACCAAATTGAATAATAAAAACTCATAATCACCATATATATTATAAAAAATCTATATTTGGGATGTCATCCACTTTCATGATAACCTAATGGATTATGGATCTCAAGTCAATCTTAGAAATATACTGATCTCCCTAGATTTGATCAAACAAGTCTTCGATACAAGTTAAAGGATACATGTTTTTAATATTTTTTTTTATTTATTTATCTATAATCAATGAAAAGTATCATGGAATCATCATTATTTTTAAAGAAAACAGCTGGAGCATCCTATGGTGACGTGTTAGGAAAAATAAAGCCATTATCATGAAAAGTCTACAACAAATTTTTTCTATTAATTATTTTCCATTTGATCCATTCAGTATGGGGGGTTTAAATTGTCTTAGATTCATGAAATAAGAAAATAGTGAATTCACTAGTTGAAAAAATGATTAAAATGTCTGTATTTTTCACTTCAGTTATATATAAAAGACGTGAAAAGCTGTAAAAATTGATTTATCACGTCTTCTATTGTATAAAAGTCATACTAAATTGATGAGAACCAATTTTTTACATAAGTTATTTTATAATCGACATAATAAAATCTAAAATTACCCCTATCGTGACAGTTATTTTATAACTAACGTGACATATCAAATCTGGGCACTTTTTCATGCCGGTTATCAAAAGAACCGATGTGATAAAGCTCCATCTATCGCGTCACTTTTTTTATATCTTATATGATAAATTATTTTCTATATTTTTTATTAAATAAATGAAATTAATATAAAAAAATTAGTTTATCACATCAGTTATTAAATAACCAACATGATAATGATTTTAAATAATTTATTGCACCCTTATTCAGTCATTTTTTTTGTCGATCGGGTGACATGTGACTCATCTTTCTCACATGGAAAACCTAGAAATGATTCTTTGAAGTCATTCCCAGTAGCATAATTTTTCCAACAAAATTCATCATCTTTATTATCGTCAAATCTTTGAGGTTGACTCACAACACTCATGTAATTCTCACACGACATGGTTTTAGTTTTTATTTTTTTGTGATGCTGTAAACTAATTTATGGAGATGTTATTTTTCTACATTTTTTCATTATATCATGGTATGATTCATTGTGTTCATTTTTACCAGGATAAATTATTTTCTAGTAAAATAACCCTATGCAAGTGATATATGGGATGTTTATGATTTATTGTGTTTTATCATGTGTGTGTGCGCGTACAGGGGATGTCCAAGGTGGTGGGGGCTGTCAAAGTGGGTGGGGCTATCTAGCGGGTGTCCAGGAGGGTGGGGGTGTCGAGGGGTACCAAACGGGGTGGGGGTGGTGTCCAGGGGTTGTGGGGGATATCCACAGGGGTTAGGGGTATCCAAAGGGGTGTAGGTGGTGTCTAGGGTGGAGGTTGTCCAAGGGGGTAGGGGTGTCCAGGGGTGGGGGGTGGGGGGGATTCCAGGGGGTGATTGGGTTGTCCAAGGGGGTAAGGGTGTCCAGGTGTTGGTGGCATCAATGGGGGTTAGGTTGTCCTGAGTGGTGGGGAGTTGTCCATGGAGGTGGGGTTGTCCAGTGCATTGGGGGGATGTCCATGGAGTGGGGGGGGATGTCCAATGGTTGGGGTGTCTAGGGGTGGAGGCTTTCCAAAGGGGTGGGGGAGGTAGGGTGTCTCCAAGGGGGTGGTGGTGTCCAGGGGGTTTCCAAGGGGGTAGGGTTTTCCAGGGTTTTCTATAGGGGTGGGTTTGGGGTGGTGTACAGGGGTGTGTGTCTCTTGGTGGTGGGGGTGCTGTTGAGATGGTGAGTGGGTTGTCCAATGTTTTAGGGGGTGTCCAGGGGGCGGTGGGGTATAGAGGGTGGGGGTGTCTAGGGGGGTTGGGCGATGTCCAAAGGGGTTGGGGGATTTCAAGGGGTTGGGGGTGTCTATGGGGGTGGTGGTGTATGGGGTGTCCAATGGGGTGGGGTGGTGTCCAGGTGCATTAGGGGGAATTCCAAGGGTGTGGGGGTGTCCAGGGGCTGGGGTTGGTGTTCAGGGGTGAGGGGGTTGTCAATGGGGTGGGGTGTCTAGGGGGTCGAGGGTGTCCAGGTGGTGGGGGTTGTGTTGAGGGGGTGTGAGTGGGATTTCCAAGTGGGTATGGGGTGTCTATGAGGTGGGGCTGTCCAAAGGGGTTGGGGGGCTATCCTGGGTTAAGGGTTTGTCCTAGGGGCTGGTGCTGTCTAGGGGGTGTCCAAGGGGGTGTGGTGGTGTTCAAGGGGTGAGGGGACTGTCTAGGGGTGGGGGCTGTCCAGAGGAGTTGGGGGTTGTCCAAGGGTGTGTGTTGTCCAAGGGGGTGGGGGTGTCCAGGGGGTGTCCAAGGTGTTGGGGGAGTCCAGGGGGTGAGGGGGCTTTCCCACAGGGTGGGGTTTTCTAGAGGGGTCTGGGGAGGGTGTCTATAAGGTGGGGGTTGTCCAAGGAGGTGGTGGTTTCTATGGGTTGTCCATGGTGGTGAGGGTGGTGCCTTGGGGGTGAGAAGGATTTCTAAGGGGGTGGGGTTTTCTAGGGTGTGGGGGTGGTGTATATGGGGTGATGGGGTTGTCCAGGGGGTAGGGGTTATAGGGTGTGTGGGGTGTCTAGGGAGTGTCTGATGGGGTTGGGGTGAGGGCATTGTCTGGGGGGGAGAGGGGGCTTTCTATGGTGGTATGGGTGTCTAGAGGTGGGGGTCGGGTCCAGGGGTGAGGGGCTATCTAGGGGGTTGGGAATGTCCAAGGTATGTCCTTGGGGGTAGGGGTGGGGGTGGTGTCCAGGGGTGTGGTGGTGGTGTCTAGTGTGGGTGAGTGGGTTGTCAAAGGGGGTAGGGGTGTCAAGGGGTGGGGTTGTGCAGGGGTGGGTGGTGTCCATATGGGGTGGGGTGTTGTTTAGGGGTGGGGGAAATCTATGGGTGTGGGGGTGTCCTATGGGTCCAAGGGGGTTGGGGTGGTGTCCAATGGGGATGGAGGTTTTATAGCCCCAACACCCATTGGACACCACTCCCACATCCCCTGGACACCACCACCCCCATGGACACCCCACCCCCTCGATAGGCCCCCACCCCTAGGACTACCCCTATTCCTAGGTCACCCTGGACAACCCCCACCCCTATGGACAACCCCTACACCCTTGGAAAGGCCACCCACCTACTAGATACCCCCTACCCCCTCTAAAACCCCCTTAGTATATATATATATCCAAATGGTTTCATTTAAACCATCATAATATTTTATCTTCAGGTAGTCTATACCAACAGTTCATCTAGAATCGTTGACATAGGTATATTTCAATGAACATCATGCCAATGGTATGTGAAACAATTGGGGAATTCTATCCGAACAGTTTCATATGGGATCCCAATGGTTTCAATTTGTTGGGATGTGTGATATTTTCAATAGTGAATGTATACATATTTTAATATCAATATTTCATATTTTTTTATGGAAGGTTAATTGGATTTTTAGTTGAACCCGGATGTATTAATTGTGTACCTTAAGAATAAATGATCCAAGATGAATTTAATAATGTTATATCCAACTATATTTTCTTTTTAAAATAATTTTCATGAATATTTTTTCCAAATATGCACCCCCATGGACACCCCCAGCCCCATGGACACCCCCCAAGATAGGCCCCCACCCCCTGGACACCCCTACCACATTGGAAACCCTGGATAGCCCCTACCCATGTGGACTGACCCTACCCCCACGGACAGCCCCCACCACCCCCTGGACAGAACGCTACCTCTTGGACCCCCCATGGTATATATATATCTCCACCGTTTCATTAAAACCATTGTAAAATTATATCTTTAGGTAGTCTATACAAATGGTTCTTGTAGAATTGTTGGTAGAGGGATATTTCAAAGACCATCATGCCAACGGTGTGTGAAACTATTGGTGTATTCTTTCCCAATGGTTTCAGGGGCGATCCTAGTGGTTTCAAAACATTGGGATTTGTGTAATTTTTAATAGTGTATGTATATATTTTTTAATATTTACAATTCATATTTATTTTTTAAGGATGGGTGGATTTGGTATCCAGTTTCACCAGGTTGTATTCGTTGTGTACCATAAGAAGAATGAATCCAAGATGAGTTTAAACTGTTATATCTAACCATAATTTCTTTTTGAAATCATTTTCATTCTTTTTTTTTCAAATACGACTATATATTTGTTTTTTATTTAAAAATTGAATTACATTAAAATTTTGATATATTTCATATAAATATATATTTGTCATATATTAACAAGATCTATAATTTTGATATTTGTTATAGGTAATAATGAGTCAAAGTTGGATTATGGAACATTGAATGAGTAATTATTATGAAGAAGGTGTTGTTTCCTTTTTAGAATTTGGTAAATGAAATGTTCTAAGTAGTGAAATTGTTTTCTGTCCATGCGATAACATTTTTAATATGAAGATGTTGAAAACTAGAGAGATAAAAGGTCATCTGATTTTTCATGGTTTTGATTCTAGTTAGACACATTCTATTTTGCATAGTAATACTGGACATAATGTTAAAAATACTTGTGATGATGATTTTCAAGATGGTAACTCTAATGGAATTGATGAAATGATCCATGATTTTTCAGCAGAACAAATTGAGGTTGAATTGATAGTTTCACATCTATATGGTGATGATGAAAACACAACGTATCATGGTGTTACAAATATGACGGTTTGGTCGATGATGTTAGGATTGATAAATCTAAAGGTGAAACACAGATGGAGTGACAGAATTTAACAATGTTGCAACAATTGTTTAAAGATATTCTTCTTAAAGACAACAATCTCATAGTTTCAAATTATTAGGCCAAGAAAATATTATACCAGATGGGTTTGTGATAGAAGAAATTGAATTCCTATCCAAATTGATATATGATATATAAGAAGGAATATGTATTTTCTTTAGAGTTTTCTAAATGTGGAACTTCCCAGAACATGTTGAATGAGAAATCATAGGCTGATGTACATATTACAAAGATCCCCTCCATGTTATTTTGTTATCTTCCTATAAATCAAGGTTTTAAACATTTATTTGCTAATTAAAATGATGCAAAAAGGATAGGATGGCATGTTGATGAGTGGATATGTGAGGGAAAAATACATCATCCAACTGATTTCTACAATGGGAGAAAATTGATGAGCATTATCATACATTTGGAAATGAAATTAGAAAACTCAAACTAGGGTTGTGCCAATATGGAATGAATCCAAACAAAACCCTCAGTAGTACTCATTTTCCATGGTATGTTTATATGTTATTTACATAATCTCTCCTAAACATTGTATGAAGAGATAATCTATCATGTTGAGTCTAATGTTCTCAATTACGAAGCAACCAAGAAATGATATTAATTTTTTCCTGTCACCAATGTTTAATGATTTGAATCATATATGGGAGGATGGTATTAGGGTGTATGATTCTTATAAATTGGAATTTTTTAAATGCATGTAGTTATTATGATCACTATAAAATACTTCCAAACATATGGAATATTTGTCTTTATACATTGTAAAAAGGTGTAAAGAATGTCCAATTTTCGAGCAACAGACCTTATATTTTCAATTGAATCATGGGAGAAAAATAGTTTACATTGGTCATCGAATGTTTTTTCATATTTAATACTCTTATAGAAGTCCAAAAAATGCATTCAATGGATCAAAGAATTTGATATTGCTCCAAAAACATTACCCCTTATGTGTATTTTGAGAGGGTGGAAGACCATGATGCTACATTGGGAAAGACATAGATATCTGGTAATGATAGAAATATTTGGAAGAAAATGACAATATTTTTCTATCAACCATATTTGAGATATAATAAACTGGAAGATAATATTGATTTCATGAATGTGGATAAGAATATATGTGACAATTTTATTGGAAAATTGTCAGATAGTAATGGAAATTCAAAATATGGGTTGAATGTATTATTAGACATACTATAAATGGGAATACGTTTGGTGTTATATCTCACTTATAATGGAAGATGAACATTTCTTCCCCTGGATTGTAATACATTATCTATGATGGAGAAAATTAGCTATTTTCAGTGTCTACATGATATCAATGTGTATCATGGTTATTTTGGAAACGTAATAAATTTTTTCTCTTTGAAGGATTTGATGTTGATAGGTATAAAATCTCATGATTTTCACATCATGATTCATCAACTTATACCAGTTGCATTACATGAAATATTTTCCATCCGTGTCAGAAATTCTATAATGAACTTTTTTTTATTTTTTCAATTCAAATTGTAATAAATTGATTGATGGGAATTCTTTGAGAATTTTGGAAAAGGATAGAATTTATATACATTTTCAATTGGAAATGTATTTTCCTCCATCTTTTTTTGATATAATGGTGCTTTTAATGATTAATCTAGTTTGAGAAATAAATCATTGTGTACCATTATATCATTGTTGGATCGATCTATTTGAATGGTATTTGATAATATTGATGGGATATGTTTTGAATACATATTGACGTATAGCCTCCATTATTGAAAAGTATATTTCTGAGGTGGTTTTGGAGTTTTTTAGAAGCTACATGGCTGTGGAAGAGCAAACAGGATTACCTCTATCTCTCCATTAATGAGTTAATATTGATAGAAAGGGGATTACTAGCATGAAATTCAAATCATTGTCAGCTGAACAGGTAAAGAAGTTAGAATTATACATCGTTAATAACAGTTCTGATGATTATGCATATATCACATTGCATATTAATGAGTAAAAACAATGTCATCCAAAGAAGTAATAAATGTGTATTTTTAATGAGTAGAACATAACATTTCTTTTCGTTGTTTAAAAATTCATTTCATGGTTTATCACATGTATCTGAGTCATTAAAATTTTTAGTGGGTGGTCCATGTTTAAATGTGATAACATGGTCCGGTTATAATATTAATGTCTATAAATTTCATATGAACGCTCATGAAAACAAATCTACAGTTCATAATAGTAGTGTATTGGTGTGTACGGAAGCAATTCATTTTTCGGTTTCTAAAGAAAAAAAACCCAATTTCTGCATCAATATCATTTTATGGAGTCATTGAAGAAATATGGGTGGTTGATTACATTAAATTTAATGTTCTTGTTTCTCATTAAAAATGGTTTATCGGTAACAATTGTGTTATACATGATGAATTTGTAATGATAGTTGTCAATCAGAATAAAATGGAAGACAAAACAAATTCTTTTATATTGGAACACACGTAAAATAAATTTTTTTGTTGTTGACCAATCAAATATGCAGTGGTCTGTTGATTTACAAGGGAAAAACAATATGTTAGTGAGGATCAACTTTATAAAGATGGTTATTTATATGAGATACCAACTTCCATGGAAGTATTAGTAGAACATAATGATGAATGTGTTGAAGACATGGTTTGTGCCATTAGGAATGTTCATGGAGAAGGAATTTGGGAAAACCAACAATTTTTACATTTCTAATATTATAGTAACATATGATTATTTATTTTTTATATTTATTTTTTTCATAATATGTTCGATATTATAATTTTTTGTTTATTAAAACTCTTAATAAAACAAATAAATAGATGTTTTTCTTTTATTATAATTTTGTTCAGTTTAATTTATCATGTTTCCCATTGTGTAAATTATGTAACTATTATTATCATTGATTGAAAATTACTTTACCATGTCTACAACGCTACAATTTTTACCATGTTTACAATGTTTGCCATGTCTAAAATGTCTACCATGTGTATCATGTGAACCTTATTTACCAAGTTTACCATAGTTTACCATAGTACACTGTAGTTTACCATTACATAAATTATATATTTATTGATTTTGTTGAATAACATTTACACTACCATGTTTACCATATTTACCATTGTTTAACATTCGTACTATATTTACCATGTTTACTATTATTTAACATAGTTCTATTTTTTCATTTTCTATTTACATTAGTATTGTAGTATTTGAATTTTTATATTTAGGAACTAATGTTTGTTTTTTTTATTTGAAGGATAATGACAGATCAACTTGTTGGTCAACCACATGATTCATGAGAAGAGCATAATGATCATACCTACAGTGAGTAGCATTAAAATTCACTTCTTGATGTTCCCCAATCTCCCCCATGTGCTCCCATAATGACAAATAAGAGTTCACTAGTTGGTAAATATGGGTTCATAAGTTTAGAAAAATTATCACTTGCTTATACGCAAGAGCAGAGGATAATCATTGAGTTTGATGAGAATGATATTCCTACGAGTCTAAATGAAAAAAAATTAAGTGTTACTATCAACTCATGGTAAGTGAAAAGTTAAAATTTTATATAATGATTGGAGAAGTGTGGAAAAAGTGATAATATCTCAGTTGTGGGATTTGATATTTGTATGATCGTTTTCTATTTATTTCTTGATTCATTAAAATTTTCTAGTATAATAATTTGTTACCTCTTCTTTATCAGATCACATTTGATATTCCTCACACTGGAGGTGTCTGGAAAAAATTCTTATCAATGGATGTTAGGAGGTGGAGGGATTTCAAATAAACCCTCACATCTGATTTTAGATTTGGTTATGGGAGTCATGAAAATCCATGTCATATATGTCCTTTCATAGAAGAAGATACATGGACAAAATTTATTTAATGATGAAGAAAATATTCATTTTTGGTAAGGGAAATGTAAAATTTTATATGATTTCTTATATAAATGAACTTATTAATGTATATTTAATGATTTATTATTCTTAATTTATAGAAAACAAGGACATCTCATATGGAGATCCATTATAAAAATGTATACCCCCATAGTTTATCTCGAATAGGTATATACATTATTGGATGAACAAATAATGGCAGAAAAATTGAAAAAACTAAGAACTGAGTATTCAAGCTCTGGAGAGGTTTCCCATCTATCCCAACAATCTAGACATGAAAAATGTAAGATAGATCAGATGGGGGAAAAGGGGAAATACATTTCAGAAGATTCGAGATTCGTACCTGAGAGGGTTATAAGATATTTATTTTAATTATTTAAGTTAACCATATTCCTTATATAATTTGAATCATTAAAAAAATTATCAATTAATTAAATCATAATTCTTTTGAGGATCATAGCTTAGTGGGGGTATTTACAGCTACTGGGAGGCAATATATTTTATCTGCCGCATTAGGAAATCCAAAACTTCTTGGTCATGTATGAGGATATCTGACGTGTGTATTAGTAATAAAAGTTTTACCATGTTCTTCATCTTCTTTCGTTGATGTTGTTTAAAAAAAATAGAATTATTTGAGGCCTATGTTCACAATATTAAAGAAATGATGGAGGAAAATATTAGATCATTACTATAGTCCATGTTTTCATTCATGAAAATAAAATTTCAAAATAGAGCTCTCACTCCTCCTCCTCCCCCTGTAGAACCAATTATTTATCACCTACCTCCGCCAGTAGATGCCATCCACCATCCTCATCCTGCGTACCCCATTTTTTATCCTACTCCACCTCTTCTACTTCCTAATTATTTTTAGTAGTATGTTGATTATCCTCAACATAATATTGTTTCATATGGTTAGGTATATTGTATAAGAGATACAATTCATCATCAATAGTTAGAGGTAGAGTATCAAATGGCCACTATACATGATATTTTAGATAGATCAGCTCGAGTAACATTACCTATTGATGAGGTGAAGGTAGTTGGACATAGTATCGGCCATTTTTTAATTTGGTCATCTAGACTTCGACGACACATTACAATAGAGGTGTGTGTGTTATATATTTTATTTTATTTTTCCTATTAAATATTTTTTTAAATTTGAAAACTAATATTTTTTTCAATTTTGTTTAAATGTATACATAAATGGTAAATAAATAATGTGTATATAACAATATATACAAATGGATATAACATGAAATACATATTCTAGTAGTCATGACAGATTTTCAAGATATTCATTTTGCTGGTGGATCATTATGATTTTCTAATGGAAGCTCACATTTGTGGACATGCAATAAATGTGGGTATTATGAAAAATTTCATCACGGATGTTTTTACAAGAGATAATTTGGCATCATCATGGTGAAAATTATTTCCAAGTATGTCTTAATAACTTTTCTCGGGGTTATATTTCTTAAAAATGTATTCTTATATCTATCTATTATTGGGTATCATTATATAATGAGTGACAAGAATGAGTGGGTAGATGTATATGGATTCATGGACCCGCATTTGATTTCCCCTGAAGCACATGCATTTATGAGGAACAAAGAATGATTTATATTTCTGAAATATTTTAACATAATATAATCACATAGTATTGGATGATTCTTTTTTGTGATAGGTATGAAACATTTATCTAGAAAAGTGTTCATTATATTTTAACATAAAAAACCACAATCTTAAAATTTTCTTTTATCAGTGATCATTGGATGTTAGGAGTTTTTTTTTCAATGGAAAAAACACATTATTGTATATGCTCTGTCCATGGCGATGTGTGATAATGTTATAAGAATATTTTGGAAAATTAAGTTTAATTTTTTTAATAATTTTATATATTATAATGAATTTTAAATTTATCCAATTCATATTACTTTATAATAGGGGATGGGTCTAATATATGAAAACACAATGAAAAAGAGTTCCATGATCAAATATGTAAAAGTATATGTAAATATCTCTTTATAATGTATACTTTGGATATATTAAATAAAAATCTATTTTGAATTTACACTCATTTAGGAATAATTTTCATGAATAACATGTCATCATCGAATGCAGATATTATATGTTAAATTTATGTTTCAAATAATTACAACTGGAACACTTGTGAACTTTGACCTTGAATGTTTTATTTTAAACATTAAAATAATATTTTATTTGATTTATTCATTATAAATGTTAATTACTATCCATTTAAATTGTAGCTATTTTATTACCCTCAACCTTATTGTGGTAATGATTTATAACACTTAGAAGTGGAATGATCAAATTATTTTACAAGTATGATTTAATTTTAGTTTGTATTCAGTGTAAAATGTAATTTTAAATATTTTCATTATAAATATTTATTTATTAGTGGTTTAGGTTGGATTTAGGGTTTTTGTTGACAATGTTTGTTTTGAATGTTATATATTTGAATTTTAAATTTGGATCTACTTCTGATTTTGGTCTAGTTCTGATGGTTTTCCTGCTATGGACTTTAGTGCAGGGGGTGTCCGGGGGTGTGGGTGGGGACCTGTGGGGTGGGGGGTTTCTAGTGGTGTGGGAGGGTTTTCTAGTAGGGTGGGGGGTGTCGAGGGTTCTATGTGGGTTGGAGGGTGTCCAAGAGCGTGGGAGAGTAGTCCAAGGGAGTGGGGGATGTCCAATTGGGTCTGGGTTGTCTATAGGGTGTGCAGGGGTGGGGGTGTCCATGGGGTGGGGGAGGTTTTTAAGTTTTTGGGAGAGCTATCCAGTGGGGTGGGGGTGTCCATAGTGTCCATAGGGTGGGAGGGTGTCGAGGAGGGTGGGAGGGCTATCCTGGGGTGGTGCTTGTCTAGGAGGGTGGGGTCTATCCAGGCGGTGTCCAAGGGTGTGGGGGTGTCCAGTGTGGTGGGGGCTTCTTGGGGTGTGGAAGGTTGTCCAATGGGGTGGGGTGTCCAAGGTCTCCATGGCGGTGGGAGGGTGTCCCTGGAGGGTGGGAGGGTTGTCCTGGGAGTGGGGGGATTTCCTGGAGGGTTGGGGTGTCCAGGGGGTATCTATAGGTGAGGGATGTATAGTGGGGGTGGGGGTTTCCAGGGGTGGGATAGGGCTATCATGTTGGGGGGGGGGGGGGTGTACAGGGTATCTGTGGGGGTGGGGAGGGTGTCCAGGATTGTGAGAGGATTGTCTAGGGGGGGGGGGCTATCGTGTAGGGTGGGGGTTGTTCTGGGGGTATACAGGGGTGTTCATGGGTGTGGTTTGTTTTGAGGTGTGCGAGGGTTGTCTAGTGGTGTAGGGGATTTTAGGGTTCCATAGGAGTGGTGGTGTCTAGGAGGGTGGGAGGATATCCAAGGGGTGGGGAAAATCTTGGTGTGCGTGGGGGGGTGGGGGGTGGGGGTCCAGGGGGTGTCCATGGGTGGGGGGTTCCAGGGGAGGGAGAGAACTATCCTGTGTGGTGGGTGGTTTCTAGGGTGTCCATGGTGGTGGGAGTGTGTCCAGGAGGGTGAGAGGGTTTTCCAGAGTAATGGGGTACTCTAGTTGTGTGGGGGTTGTCCAGGGGTTGTCCAGGGGTTGTCCAAGAGTGTGGGTAGTGTCAAGTGGGTTGGTGGGGGGTTTCATGGGGTGTGCGGGGGTTGCCCCGTGGGGGTGGGGTTGTATGGGTTTTCCATGGGGTGGAGATGTCTAGGGGTGGGTGGACGGTACAGGGGGTGTGGTTTATCAATGGGGGGGGGGGGGGTCCACCGGTGGGTGTTTTAGGGGGGATCAGTAGGGTGGGGGTTTCCATGGGTGTGGGATGGTTGTCCAGTGGGGTGGCGGTGTCCATTGATTGAATTAGGGTGGGAAGGTTTCCATGAGGGTGAAAGAGTTGTCCATGGGAGTGGGGCTCTCAAGGATGGTGTGGTTTGTCCAGGGGTTTCTTGGGATGTGGGGGGTTTCCATTGGGGTGTGGGTTTCTAGTGGCATAGGAGGCTTGTCTAGTGGGTGGGGGTGCCCAGGGTTACCATGGGGGTGTGAGGGTGTCCAATAGGGTTGGAGGTTTTTCTAATGGGAGGGGGCTTTCCAGGAGGGTGGGGACCTGTCCAGTGGGTTTCCAGGGGTGTGGGGGTGTCTAGTGAGGTTTGGGGTTTCCATGGGAGTGGGTTTTATGTCTAGTGGGGTGGGGTTGCCTAGGTTTTCCATGGGGGTGGGAGGGGGTCTAGGATTCTAGAAGGACTTTCTATGGGGGGTGGGGGCTATCCAAGAGGGGAGGGGTCTGTGTAGGGGTTATCCAAGGGTGTGGTGGGTGTCTTGTGGGGTGGAGGGTTTCCAAGGGATTGGGCAGGATGTCTAGTGTGGTGGGTGTTCAGGGTGTCTATGGGGGTGGGAGGGTGTCAAGTAGGTTGGGAGGGATATCTAGGGAACTGGGGTCTTTCCATGAGGGTGGGGGTTGTCCAGGGGGTTTTCGTGGGTGTGGGGGTGTCAAGGGGGTGGGGGATTTCAAGGGTGTGGGAGGGTTTTCCAATGGGGTGGGGGTGTTTGTGGTGTCCATGGGGGTGGGAGGGTGTCCAAGAGGGTGAGCTGGATGTCCAAGGGAGTGGGGGCCTATCCAGGAGGGTGGGGGGATTTACAGGGTGTGTCTGTGATAGTTGCGGTGTCCAGGTGGTGTCTATGGTGTCCATGGGAGTAGGAGGGTATCCATGAGGGAGCGAGGGCAGTCTAGGGGGTGGGTGGAAGCCATAGAGGTTGGGTGTTGTCTAGGGGATGTCTAGGGGTGTGTGGGTTTTCCAATGGGGGTGGGGTGGGGGGGTTCAGGGAGTATGATAGCTTTCCTGTGGGGTGGGGGTGTCCAGGGGGTATATGGGGGTGTAGGGTGTCCAAGAGGGTGGTATGTTGTCCTGTGGTGTTGGGGATTTCCATGATTTTGGGTGGGTGGGGGATGTCTAGGGGTGTGGGGTGTCCAGGGGGTGTGGTGGGGGAGTTCCAGGGGTGGGGGAGGGCTGTCATGTGTGGTGGAGGGTTTCCAATGTGTCTCTGGGGGTGGGGGTGTATAGGGGGTGAGCGGGCTATCCAGGAGGGAGATATCATAGAGGGTGGGGGTGTTCAGGGGTGTCCATGGGTGTGGGTGGTGTCCAGTGGGTGTGGGGGTTTCCAGGGTTGTGGGGGGGCTGTCTAATGGGGTGGGGGTGTCTTGGATGTCTTTGGGGGTGAGAGGGTGTCCAGGAGTATGGGAGGCTGTCCAGGGGAGTGGGGGTATTCAGGAGGGTGGAGGGCTATCCAGGGGGTGTCCAGGGGAGTGGGGTGTCTAAGAGGTGGGGGTTTCCAATGGATGAGGGAGGATTGTACAATGGGTTTGCAGTGTCTGGGGTGTACATAGGGGTGGGTGGGTTTTCACGAGTGTGGGAGGGCTATCTAGGGCGTGTGGGGTGTCTAGTAAGGTTGTGGTATCCATGCATGTTGGAAGGCTATCTAGTGGGGTGGGGGTGTCCCTGTGGGGTGGGAGGGTGTCCCGGAGGGTAGGTGGTCTAACTAGGGGAGTGGGCGGTCTAAGAGGGTGGGGGGGGGGGGGGTTGTATATGGCGGTGTCCTTGGGTGTGGGTGGTGTCATGGAGGGTGGGTTGTTTCCTAGGGTGTGGGAGGACTATTATGTGGGGTGAGTCTGGGGGGGGGGGGGGGGTTTCTAGGGTGGCCTTGGGGGTTGGGTGTCCAGGAGGGTGGGAGGTCTATTCAGGGGTTCAGGGGGGTTTCTCATGGGGTGGGGGTTTTGGGGTGTGGGAGGGCTTCCTTGTTTGGTGGGGGGTGTCTAGGGTGTCCAGGGGGAGGGATGGTGTCTAGGAGGGTGGTAGGGTTATCTCGGGGAGTGGGTGTTGTCTATAATGGTGGGGGTGGGGATGATGTCCAGGGGGTGTCTAGGGGTGGGGGTGTCCAAGGAGTGGGGGTTTCCAGGGTTTTGGGTGGGCCGTCTAGTGGGGTGGGGTGTTTGGGGTGTCCATGGGGTGGAAGGGTGTCTAGCCGTGTGGGATGGTTGTCCAGGGGGTGGAGGCTGTCCAGGTGGTTGGGGGTTGTCCAGGGGTGCGGTGGGTGTCTCGTGGGGTGGGGAAGGGGTGGGTTGGAGGGGTGTGGGAGGGTTGTCCAGTGGGGTGGGTGGTTTTGGTCAGGTTTGGTTTGGTTTTGGTATGTTTTAGGTTTTTTTATTATAGGTCATTGTTGTGGTTGAACATTTTTATAGAAAAAAGTGTTTTTTCGTCAATTATTTTATAACCGACCTTAAAAAATGCATGTTAATGGGTTTTTACGTTAGTATTGGAATACTGACGTAACAAATACATGAGAATAGGTTTTTACATTGTTTCTTTCATAACAGATATAATAAATGGAATGAAATATTTTTTTACGATTGTTATTTTATAATGGGTGTAGTATATATGTTTTGACATTGGTTATTATTTATCCAACATGAAAAACTATTGACATACTTTTTATAACGTCGGTTAAGAAAATAAACGATGTGATAAACTCTTTGGAGGCACAATTTATTACGTAGGTCATTATATAACAGATGTGAAAAAATATATACTGAATCGGTAATATAAAAACCGACATAATAAATCATGACTCCAAAGCATTTTTCACATCAGGTTTTGATGAACCGATGTGAAAAATGATTCTCATTTTTTATTTTTACGTCAGTATTAAATTAACCATAGTAAAAAATAATGTTTGTTATTTCTCCTGTAATAACTTCGGCTAATTCCAATGTAAAAAATAAAAAATAACCACCATAAAAAATGATTTCTTCACAACAGATTCCTCTTCCCGATTAGGTATGTCCCTAGATAACTAATTATCAAAAATGTCAAGGTATTCATTTACAAATTGAAAGATCATTAATCAAAATAGTTCATTTTTTTCAATAGTGTGGGAAACATAAATTTATTTTCTGTCTTATAATAGTTTATTTGCTTCCTAATATTTTATCAATTGTATGGGATTGATCTTCTAAAAAAAATAAAATTTTTGTGAAAAAACTTCTTCATATCTACTATTAATCTTATCAGGATAAATAGAAATCCAATCAGTTCCCATAATGACCCTAAACTCTAATAAGGTAAAAACAACAAGTCTTAAAGGTAAGGTCTTTCCAAATTCAATTAGAGAAAGTTTCTTAGAATTCATCATTGCTATAATATTTCTCATAATTCATTAACACTATGTTCTGGTCTCATTTGTTGAGATGATATATATAATTTACAATAAAAATCATTAGAAATAATTGAATTTATAGACTGAAAATCAAACTATACTTTAGAAAAATCTGTGTAAACAATATTGGTACCTAATCCAACTTCATTAGATGGCCTGATGTCTACTGACATAGTCAAAATGTATCTCACTACACATTCCTTCTTATATGTTGGTATCTTTGCATCATTCATATATCTCTTTTTAAAATCATTTCATAATGACCCATATCTCCAAATTTAATACCCATTAGATTTTCATTTATGAGGATTAGTCTTAATATAATTTTAATTACAATCATGGTCTATATTTTAAATCTTACAACAACAAAAAGACTTTCCAGTTATGGTAAGGCATTACCCAATGTGTTTTTACAACACTTTTCCCAAACTAGAAACTATAATTTCTTACCATTGTATTTCTTTGGTTGATTATTAACAATTTATTTCCATATGGACCTCTTCTTATCCTTTTTGTAATAGTGTGCACATGATCATACGAAAATTCCATCTCTACCCTCTCAATGCATTGTACATGTTTCACAAAACATTTGACTTTATAGGAGGCCAATTCCCTTGGATACCTTGGATTCAATCCTAAGTAAATGTGGTTGAATTTTCTATCAAGAACCAGAATATGATTTGGATCATACCTCCCCAGTTTAGTGAAATTTATTTCATACTCATCCATTGAATCATACTAATTTTTTATCAATTCTAGCAATTGATTCTTCGTATAAAGTCACACCACCATAGGAAAATATTTTTCACAGAAAAGGCTTTTAAATTCATCCAACTCTAAAGAATCAATCACCCATTTGTCCATGATATTTTTTCCATTGAACACCACTGATCAGCTATAACTTCAAAACAAAAACTGTAGTGACATCCCATTTGATTATCAGAACACACCATTGCATAAAATATATATTCAAGGGAATTAATCCCGCATTCAACATCTACGGGTTCTGAAGATCCATTGAATGATGGAGGGTGTTGTCTAATAAATTATTTTAATATCATCATTTTCTATTGTAATACCACTTGTTTATTTCTTTCATGGATGCCCCTCCATTTATTTATTACTTCATCTAAGCAATTACTGTCACAAACTACTTGTCTCCAATCGCTACCATACCGGGATAATGATTCGGAAGGATTTCATTTTGTCTGTGCCTCTCCTTCTCAACTTCCCTATTTCATATTTGGAAAACCATTCTAAACAAAAATATCTTAGTCAAAGTACCATGGTAATCATTAAATGCTATATCATTTCAAATTAACAATAAAGTAAAAATAATTTATGGTATTCTATTAACATCATCATAACCAGTAATGTTAATTATACCATTCTATGATACTAACAATAAATAACCAACCCTATTATGTTACATAATATTATATTTTATTCAAGAACTCACTTCCATTAATTTTGAGGATCATTTCAGGTTTTAAATTATATAGAATTTTGATATAATACATACATAACATTTTGTTTTCATATAGATTATATTCCAATCAAACAGAACCCATTTATTCCAAAATATATAACATTTCAAATAAAACATGTTTTCCTTGAAAAATTTTCATAACATTTAACACAGATTCATTATTTGTCTTACTCATCCTTATACCCTGTGAGAATCATTTAAAAATATGGGATGATCACAAAAATTTCAGTAAGGGATATAAAATTAATTAATTAATAATTAGTCCTTGAATAATTAAAATATATGAAATGATTTTCAAAAAAATTTAAACTTCTGGAATTACCCACATAATCATGTAACCCTCTCGACTAACTTATAATTTATAACCCTTACGACTACCTTACAATTTGTGTAATCATCACAGATCCAATGGGAGTAACCATAGAGATGACCTCTATCATACACATTAATTCTGAATTTAAGGGAGATATAGGTCACAAAATTCATCATAAATAATGCCCAAGAACCAGAATATATTCATAAATAACAAATAATTTCATAAAAACTTTTATTTTAATGTTTGTAAAATAGAGTTTTTAAAAGAGTAGTAAAAGAATTATCATATAGATATCATATATTTGAAGCGAGACAAAATGTGTGGATGAAATATATAAATAAACTATAAATACTCATAAATAAGTAGAGTATAAAAAAATTCACCATGCCAATAATTTTAATACCACATAAATAATGATGTAAAGGGTTAACCCAAATAATGAAAATTTGGTTCAGAATTCCATTACCTAAGGTTTATCTTACGTTATATTCATTTGAAATTAATGTATTATGGTTAAAATAGTCTTATTAATATCTTAAAAACACATATTAATTTTTATGACACTTTATATGATCATTGCTTACAATTATTTCACACTTTTGTTATTTGTATTTTGTTCCTACTATTGTTTTGGGTGCGTTTTTACGTGACTTCCATGTCTAGTTTTATAGGATTTTCTTGTCGAATGGAAATAAAATTACCTAAGTGGAATGTAATTTATTAATTTTTTTGCAAAATATATAATGATACAATAAATCATTATGTTGTAAAATATTATTATTGATCATTAGATGATACAATAATGATATTTTTAATGTAATTTTGGGTCGTTCCTCAAAAATTGTGAACTTGTTTCATTATATAATTTAATTTCATGCATAAAAGTTTATTCGAGATCATAATGTAGGTTAAAATTACACATTAAATTATTTTTCAACCATTAAAAGGGTTTTATGATCATATTTGACGGATGTAATGGATATTGCAAACACATCGTCCACGATTTTGGTAAATCGGCCCATCGTGGATGATGTTTTTATTTTTACAACATGTGGGAGATGAGAGGAGGGATGATGATGAATATTTTACCAGAACATGGTAAAATACTCAATATATAATATTCTAGAGATATAATTCCTCCTAGATATATGGATTGAAACATAGTTTAGGAAAATAAATGAATTAGAATGAAAACACATGAAAAATGAAGAGGATTCATACCACATGATCTCTTGTCCTTCAGGTCCTCCATAGGGCCTTCAGTTTTTGGCTTTTGGTGAGACCAATAGTTCATGGATGTGGGCATATACATAGGGAAGGGATTTTTCAGGACATTGATAATTTCAAGCCTTATTATTTTTTAGAGGAAGAGTGGAATGATGGTGGTATTGATGATGGAAGGGAGGTGGTATTTGACATTATTATAATCATAATATTAATAAATTAATTCAAGGCAAGAATATTCTTGATTAATGTGACAAAAAATAGTAATTATTTCATGTGATTTCAAACCAATTTGGTTTACATCATCATTTAATCACCTATGATGTAGTAAAACAAGTCTTCATCATTTATCATAATTTCTTGTATCTTAGTATTTATCAAAAATTAATGAATTTTAGAAATTTCCCAAATATTTAACATAAACATTTTTAAGGTGCATAAATCAATTAGGAAATCCATTTTTAAAAAATAATTTTTTAAATATTATTAATTTAATTTATATATAAAATCATAATTTTACCAAACATAACAAATTTAAATCTATAACTATTTTTTTAAAACCATGTGAATTTAATCATGTTTCCATTCTATTAAATGCCTAAGAAAACAAAATAATAATATATTTTATTATTAAATAGGGTCATATTACTATTCATAATGGTATGGTACAATTCTACAAAAATCAGGTTGGTTCCATTAGACTCTAAATACCTTAATAATCACAATTTTAGAAAGACGTTATTTGAAATTAAAAACATAGAAGCAAAAAAATCATTATTAAAATATAGTTATAACTATCTAATAAAGAAAAGTTTCATCCATTTCAATTCATTTTTAAAACCATTGGTTGTTGCCATGTAAACCCAAGAATATATTTGGGATTGTATTACTAGGTTTGGATTACAAGGACAACTCTACATTAACCATTGATGATATAGATAAAAAAATTATCTTCCCCTTTTAATTTTATTACCTCTATTTAAATCTATACTGCAACCATATACACATAATTTTATCCAAATAATAAAATTATCTTGGTTACCCACACAATATCAATTTTAATAATGATTGAGGGTGTTATCCTTCTCAATGAATTACGTACGTGGTTTCAATGACTGACCATATATTAATTATACATTATTTCATGATTTATAACATAATGGTACACATGATACAATCCTAGAAGATCATGATTCCCATTTTCATTGGAAATATAGGTATATATAATATTAACATTAAAAATGGGTCTAACATCACTATTTAAGAAAACATCACATTTTATTACAATAATCTATTAAAACATCATGGGATATAATGTGGATGTACATTAAAAGGGATTAGAAATAAACCCAATAAGGGATTATAAAACCATAAAATTATGTAAATTATTACATGTTTTACATGAGTAAATTCAGGAAAATTTAATAGGGCAGAAAAGATTATTATTGAACAATGAGGTGTGATATTATTTGGATAATGTAAAGGCAACATTGGAATGTAAATTACATGAATCATTACATCAAAAACATAAATCATGCCTAACCTCTTAGAAAACATAACAAAGTAATATTAGGAAAACCTCTCATAGGCCATACATGGAATCTCATGAAATAAAAAAAATATCCAATGCATTATAGGGATATATAATTTTGGTCCAACCCTTTAATTTCATATAATATTGATGCAAAAATGTGCCACATACAACATAAAACATAAGGGAATATTTTTTCATTTAAGACCCCCTGATTAAGAAGTGTATATTAAATAAATATAAATCTCTAATGAATAAATTATTGGAATAACTATATGAATACCCATGAGTGGTAATTTAGAAGGTTTTTCATAATAATAATGTTTGTAAAGGAAATCCTGGGTTAACATATACAAATAACATGTGTACATAAAGTATTATAGAAAGGGGTAATGAGATATATATTTTCCTTTCAAAAAAAATATATTTTTTAATTATGAAAATTATCTTTTAATGGAAATGTAGTAAAGTAGATAAGTACACAATTAGATAATGAAACTATATTGTTCATAAAAACCAGATATAAGAAATACAGTTTCTGCATTTAAGAAATCGTACACCTATAGATACTCTATTGTAAAGTAGAAATGTTCTTCTCTAAATAATCATTGAGGATATTTTCAATATTTTTTCCAACAAGATCCATGTTCGAATAATATCTTCCTCAAAAAATTTCTTCCAATTCAATCAAAATGCCAATATGCCAAGTAGTTTTTAAATCTAGTCTCCCTGGTCCATAGAAATGTTTACATTAATGTGCCTCTCAACCATCCTATAAAATTCCAATTTCATAATAACAAACTGTAAATAATTTTCCATGAATTATATTTTTTTAATTAATGTTGGCTACCCACTCATCACACACCATAAATTCCTTTCTATTAGGTTGTGTATCGTATCTAGCACAAAAATTTTCTACATTTACCTAATCAAGAAATATTCTTCCCTTAATTGTAATAATAATTCCATAGTGGGGTTACCCTTCACCTATTTAGTACCTTTATTCATTCTTGAGGAGATGTTATATGCATGGTTTCAAACCGTTTGAGATTGATTTACATTACATGATTATATAGTAATCATAGTAATATTTAAGAAACAGTAGTTATTTTTCTGTTTGTGGCCTCCGTGTGTACTTAATATACCTATCTGAATCTATGATAATGTTTTTTCCCATTTGTGAAGTGGATCTATGATTATTATCTTTAATGTCTACTTCTTTGGGATCAATCGAGGAGTATAAATCAAAAGACATATCCTCTTTTGAATCTCCTTAGGTAACCTCTATTTCTTTTCCTTCTTCATAATCGTGACACTATTTTCACCCATCACTACAACATGACTGCGATAATGGGTAAAACTTCTTATAGATTTAATTGAATATTTATGATGTGGTCTACCCAATGAACCCTCAACTTGAAAATCGGAACCTCAAGGTTTTATAATACTATTTCCCATAAAATAGGATTTTTATTGGTATCCTCCCAGACCATACATTGATGGTGTCTACCACTTATTTGATTTCCCCAAACATCCTTATTTACTGTAGAATCATTGATAGGGATGGAAGGAACTGGGTACCAAAAAATATCTACATCCAAATAGACTTCTCTACCCTTCTATCCAACAACTTCATAGGAGGTGTAATTCCTTATTGACACCTCACAGACCAAAAAAACCTTCCATATGATTCCATGAACCTTACCTGGAAGGGGGATGACACCAAAATCATGCATCAACCGAGAAAAAAATCCACTACACATGGCCCTGTATACATAAGTATTTACCCCTTCATGGTTTATGAATACATAACTACTAGAGTCTCCTAAATAGGAAATGTCTATCATTTGTCCTTTAAGGAACCATTTCCCACATTATATTCAAGAAAAAATCCCTACAACTGGGACCCCTCATCTGTTACTTCCTTCCCCATGTACTAAATATATTAGAAAATATGACCCTCTTAGTTGTAATCTAACCATTTGGGGGTTAATTCCTAACTAATGTAGGATGATATGGTGTTGTATAATCATTATTGACCTACTGTTGGAAAACATCATGAAGAACCATTCCAGAATGTTTCGACTGATTTTTCCCATTTGGTCCACCATTGTCACATTTCACCATCACCAAATGCATCCATATAATTCATGAAACATTGTAACACATAGGATTACATTTCCAAGACAATAAATAGTAGGTACATATCTCATACAACATTTATTAGATGATGGATTTATTATAGCAGAATTCCTCTCCAAATAAATATAGTCCAAAACCAATGGAACCTTCAACACATAAATCACCACACTAATAAGAGGATAAATATAGTTATTGACTAGTCCTTCCGTTCATGGAAATCATAAGGATAATATGTTGTATGTTCTTAAAAATATCCCAAATTGATTAATATAAAATCAAAAGTAATAATGTAATGATTGTTCATGGTTGATGTTGAGAGTGATATGATCCCTTACTTTAATAGTGTGATTCTAAAAGCAATGTAGGAGATTATTTGAATCCTAGGGGGATATTGAGAGTACTCTAACATTGTAAGGGTATAGTAACATCAATCTAATAGGGTTTTTAGAAAATTTCACTGGGAAGTTTGGTGGGTTAATATAACAAATTAGAGGATAATTCATTATTATTTTCCCAACATATGATTTGGATACTTTTTTTAATGGATTCAAAAAAACAATACATACCATGGTTCTTCAAATGGATTATAGAAATGTGGAATGTTTTTCATTAATTTATACTTTTAAGGACCCAAAAATAATAATATTAGGACATTCATGAGGTGGATGTGAGGCTTGTTTTAGAAAAATTGATTTTATTACCTTTTAATATAATATATGTTCTGTAGGATTCATTAAAGTTTTATATTATTTATAAAATAACATAAAAATTAATTATTTTAATTGGGAAACATAAATTTATCCTTTTATAATCCTCATTTCATTTATTATATAACATATAGTTATTTATAAAGTAAAATTTAAAAATTGTATAATTAACCAGTAATAAATTTTTACCTAAAAATTTCCCTATATAAATAAATATGAAAAAACACTATTTTGTAATTTTATTCTAATTTCAAAAATAATATATATTTTATCAAATTAATTTTCTAAATATGAAAAATTATACTTTTAAAAAATCTCATATTATTGGAAAATATTGGATTATTTTATTATTAGTTTTCCAATGCTTCTATAAATTTTATTTTACTCCATAAAATTATCAAAAAAGATTATATTTGTTAAAAATTACTTTAATAAATCAAAATTTTATAATTTTATTTTCTATCAAAAAATCAGTAATTTATTTAAAACTTTCTGTCATTAAAACATTATATTTCCAAAAAATACAGTATCATTTTCATAATATCAAAATCTAATTTTTATAAATAATATTATTAATTATTATATATGATTATTATAGAAATAATTATATAATGACTAAAATTATAAAGAAAATCATACTATTAGGGTCTATATACTCATTGATTTATTACATCAGTGAGTGCATTAAGAGTACAGTGTGTGATGGTGATATTTTCATGTGGTGTATCAATGAATATATTTTTTTTCATGATCATAATGAGAAAGAAATTATCCCATAAATGGTTTTTATCATGCTTATGTTATAGAATATTTACTTTGGATTTATCATGTGAAAAACCTAGTGATGTTATAACCCGAGAAATCACTGATAAATTGGTTTCATATTGTATGATCACACTGGTCGAGTCTTTCTTTTCCTTTGACTATGTCAAATAAATCTTATAATTTACCCTAATATTCTAATATTAATGGTTACTATACAATGAATTTATTCTCAATAATTATGATTCTTAATGGTTTTTTTAATCTAGAAACCCATATTATTTTTTAATATAACTAAAGTACTTCATGTTATTTCAATAACACAATTTCATAATAATCAATTTATACACTGTCAAAAAGGAATATAATTAATAAATTTTGGGATATTTAAATTATTAACACATTAGAAATTAACCCCAATAATGTTTCATTTAATAAATTAAAATGGAAAATGGAAATTCTATTTCATTTCCTTTTCTAGGACCTGTGTCACATCCTCGTACATTTAGTTCTTCCAAAAATATTTGATGGTGTAGTTTTCAGGTTTTTAAAGCACTTTATATATTTTCAATGATCTTAAATAGATTATAAAAGTATGAAATATTACAAAACAATTTTATAAAATCTATATATAGTACATTTCAGGGATCTGGTATACGTGGAAGGCATCAAGGCCTTTAAATAAGTTTGGTTCCATTGTTAGTCGATTGTCCAGAAATCTGATGTGATCTATAATATCAAACAGATGAATATGTCATGGAATAATAATTCCCTTATTCCCAAACCTCAGGACTATCCACTATGGAAATATAAAAGGGAAAAAATTTCTCCAACATTAATCACCAAGTCACATTAATTATATTCTTTATGAAATTTTGGTTGAAATTGTTCGTATTGGGATAATACAGAATGGTTTTAACTATCTTCTCATTTTTTAGGTATGATCTGGTCCCATTAGCATTCGTTCTCCAACATTATGCCAATATTCTTGAATCTAATATCTATTTCCAATAAAATCATATTATGATTCCATTTTATTGCAATAATTTATACTATTTCTAGATGAAAACTTATGTAGGGGATGGTGTTAGATGGAAAATCCTTGGAAGCCCATTGAACATTATTATAGTATATCCCCCAATGTTTTGGTTGGTCCTTTCAGACTGACCATCTATCTATTTTTTATAATCTATGATGTATCCTATTATTTTATCGATGACTTTTTTAAGGCTTCTCCTAAACATCAAGGTAATCCTTAGATCATTATTAGATAAAATAGAGAATGGAAGTCTATGAAATCATACCACATCACTTATGTGAACATGGTGAGTTGATCAAGAGTTAAATATTTTTTAATAGTAATTAAATTTACTATCTTCATCTAAAAATAAACTACCAACCATAAGGAATTTTTGTCTTTATATTTCTACAAGATTCTAATGAAACAATCTATAGTCATTTTTTATTATTTCATTAATATAATAGGAAATATTTCCAACTACCCTGTGACTTAAATCATTCTACCATAACATATAGGAATATAATGAATATAGAAAGAAACACTGTAATCTATAACTTCATGGTGTCCCACTAGAATAATTGCAACAATTATTTTTAAAACACAGTGTTTATTATATAAATATAGAAGGATTGACAACATGTATCCTCCATGATTTCCCTCTTAATATTTTGTTTTTTAGAGATATATATTTGGGCTGCAAACATTCTAACTCTATATTTGGAAATTTTGATCCCCAAAATGCTTTCTAAAATATTTTTTCTCATGTAATCTTCTTTATGTGCATCCTTGATCCTCTTAAGAAGATACTATTGAGAAGTTATATGTGTAAATTATTGTGAAGATCATTTTATTATTCCCATTTCCATTAATTTATTTTCCATCAAGATTGGATCTCCTTAAATCCCCATCGTGGATATGGTTGGGGATCCTCTCAAGTTAAAACATTTTCTATATTTTTTTAATTCGTTTGATTGAAATAAATTATATAAGAATAAAAAAATTTCAAATATATCCACATCTACTGGTGAATATTAATATCCTCTTATGTGAATATATACTGGAGACATTTATAATCCATAAATATGTAACCCATATACCCATAAAGATAATGTGGCATAATCATCTATGAGTATACAACTATAATGAACTCCAGATAATGTTTTTGGTAATTTTTTTAATAAATCAATAACAGGCCATTGGAATATGAAATAACATTTTCATCATTCATGTGTACACCACAAATTACATTTATGGATTCATCACTTTAGATCACCCATCCATACATATTTTTCAGTATTGTGAGAATTTATAAAGTGATTCTCTTTTTATTAAACCCTTTAAGGATCTCTTCAAATTATTATTTCTATATAATCATGTGTTTCTACCCAGTGAGCTTTCTTAGTGGGCCTAAATATATAGATAAGTTTATTAATAAATCGAATATATTATTAGTTAATAAATGGAAACTATATATTCTCATCATAGAATATTGTCTTATAGATCCTTTAATTTCCCTTAATTGTAATGATCTATATATATGACAATGTTGGTGATAATATTATCCATGAATATGAATTTCAGCTTCAATAACTATCATTTACAACCATTTATATATATATATATATTCCTTTCACAAGGAATTCAATAAAACATTCAAATTATCCTCAATTCCCTCAATACGTTTACAATAGACATGGTTATCTGTAATAAAGTCTAATAAAATTCAATGAAATCTATAAATCCTCTTAATTAAGTCATTTATTTTTTCTAGAAAAATAGTGACTCTAAATAGAATATCTAGGATAACATTGTGCTTGTACCTTGTATTAAAATCATTCTTATATATATCCTTATTATTTAGCCTTTCTTGAAAATATTCTAATTTAATTTCCACCGTAGAGATATAATAAAATCTATAAATCTAATAAAAATTATCATCAATCCATTGAATGGAAGACCAGTTATTCATTATGATACTTTTTAACATAATATTATGTGTGCCCAGGTGCAGTTACCCATCTTTCTTCTTAATGAAGAGGATCATGGAACATCCTGGTAAATCACATGGTCATACATATCCTTTTTTAGATATGCTTATATTTTTTTCATCATATCAACAATTTAAAAAATATTTATTCTCTTTATAATCATGAACATAATCAAAACACTATATATGATCTCAATAGATAACTCAAACAATCACCTAGCAAGAAGACCATAAAAATGTTCTTGAAACATATCATTAGAGTATTATATAATGGTCATGTCATAAACAGTGATATTTTAATTAGTATTTTTCATTTCATCATTATACCCTTTCTCATATGGAAATAATATGATTTCATTATATATTTTTACTATAAACATTTCATCATTTTCAATAAACTACTATAGAATCAGATGAAATTTTATATATGTGGGGTCATTTCATGCACTCAAAATTTATGTTAGCATTATACATGGAAATTAAATCAATGACTTAAATAGAATAAAATTCCACCTCCTATATTATCACTTGGTTTTCTTGGAAATTCATTGTACTTATTTGAAAATGTAATGATTTATATTATAGATAGTAAAAAACTACTCATTATTTATTTTCACAATGTACATGACATTAATGTTTTGATATGGTTATTAAATAGTTCTACTAAAAAATAATTTTAAGAAAGAATGCATTGATCTATGGAAAAATACTTCTTTCATTCACTATTTGATATTATTTCTAATCATTTACATAACTGAAAAAACAATTTCTGAGAAGGATTACCAAAATATTAATATAATATCATAGAGAATATGTACATTAATGTTATAACACTAAAATGAAATATATACCATATCCAATTAATTTATATGTTTCAATATATGTAATAATTAATAATTCTCCAAACATGACATTATTATGGGAGTATTGTTATTTTTATAGTGGTTTATAAATATCCTGTGAATTTACAAATGCATATACAAAAAGAGTGTCACAATAGATGGGTAGAAAGTCCAATTTTCATGCACTATGTAATTATTATGTCTAGAACAATACTTCCTCTTGTTGGGTAATTACATATATGTAAAACTATTTTAAATCTAAGTAAACTTGAATTATCTAGAGAGGGATATATTTTTAACGAATCCACATAATATACAATTTACCAGGATTTCTTGGCCGATTTTCCATGTTTATTAATATCCCTATCGATTTAATAAGTGTTTTCGAATCCTAATTCCCAATAATAACTATACATTTTTGCATACAACCATGCCAACCCATATTTTTAATAAAAATTATATTATGATTAATTAGAAAATGGTAAAAAAATACAATAAAAACTGGTGTAAGGTGTAGTGTCATTGGAAAATTAGGTACAAAGAACAATATCATTGAACATGCGTACACCATAATTATATAAATACTTTGAAAAATGACTATATTTTCATTGGATATTCAAATATTTTATGGGATAACTAGTGGATGTTTATAATAAATGGGTTAGATATAAAGCCCAGAAAATGAAAAAATAAAATTTATATGTGGTAATTAAATAATTTTGATCCAAGTTCCATATAATACTATCATAATTGGGGTTATAATTATAATCGTGAACATTGAGATATGATATAATGATGATTTTATATTCACAATACAGGAATGAAGAAATAACATAAAACATAAAATCATAGAGATTATTCATTTTTAAAACCATGGAAACATTACATAGTTCATAGAGGAAAAACACTAGTTCCTGATATGTGAAATATGATGATATAAATACATTACTAAAAGCATTGGAGGGTTTATAATCTAATGCTCACCTTTACTTTCATATCATGTTTATGCATATGAGGGGATCTTATATCATAAAAATAAGGATGTATTTCATAATTATGATCTCATGATTATGGAATTTGGGTTATATATATATATATGTAAACATATAATTAATTATGGATTTTTAAACTAATTTACTAACATACAGTAGAAATTGTGATAGGATTTCAGAAAGAAAAAAAAATTGTATGGAAAATCACTAGCTAAAATTACCAATATAAGAGGTTAATATAATGGTTTATAAAATAATTAAATGATAGATGAATTAGAATATAATTTATTCGGAATCATTATGAGAGTATTCAGTATGTTTAGAAAAATATCCTGACATGAAAAATTTTAAATGAAAAGAATTACATGTGGAAGGTTCTTGAATAATGTTTTGATGGTGAGGATCCATTACACTGAAAAGGTTCTCCATTAATAATGGGACAAGATTCTTGAGAGACTACAACACCATGGGTTGACTCTAAATAATTAAAGATTACATTACATCATTATACCATTGTTACTAGTTATGAGTAATTGATGTTTCTGTGGGTTTATATTGAAAATGAGAGGATAGTTATTTATTAATTTATAAACATTTGTTTTGGATTATATATTATAATGCATTCAAATATTGTAATCTTCACAAGTGGTTTTACAATGGTTTTTAGAATAGAAAAGTGTTTTTTTCATTTCAATACGGTTAAAAATCAATGAAATTAAGAAAAACCATTGATGATGTGGAATTGATTAATGTTTATTATGAAAAAAGTTAAATAAATAAACTATAATATATGTTTTAGAGGATTTTATATGGGTTGAAATATTAAATAAAACAACTTCAAAAACAATGTTTTTAAGGGTAAAATGTAAATTTTGTATTGGGATATCTTTCTAGAAATAATAATATCATTTGTTTTATTCTATGATGTCATAATACACGCCATATACTTATACAGAATTTTTCTTTTACAAATAAATTGAAATATCTCATAAATTTATGAAAAATACACAATTGGATATAATTTAATTTTTATTTTCAAATTTAATATTTCTTTTTCAAAATAAATTTTAATATAGCTTAATTGTTCCTTTAAAATATATAATCCTAATTTATAGAAAACTACCATGTATTTTTTTGATATAAATAGTTTTTTGAAAAATATAATAATTATATTTTAATTCATAAAATTATATTATCATTTATATTTATTTAATAAATAAATAATAATTATTTTTAATTACTATATATTTTATTTTGAAAATTCTTCAACTCATAAAAATGTGTGTCTTTATTGAAACTACAAAAATCTTAAAAATAATATATATGTTTCGTCATAAGAAAATATAACATTTTTAATGTTATTATTTTATTGTTATAACTTATTAATATAATCATTATTCCCCCCTCATTATTGGGTGGGGTGGTATGGGTAGGGAGAGTTAAGGGGCATGGTGGTGGGGTTAAGTCCCCAAGCCTGGTGTTAAAATGCATTTTCATCCTAGCATTTTATCTGCTTTCATGGTTATAATCATTTTTTTATTATAATCAATATTTTATAAAAATATAACATATAAAAAATAATACAAATAATGTCTATGTAAAACTACCTTTATTTCACCAGTGAATAAACTATTTGTAATTTTTTAAATGTTGATATTCTCATGCGATTGATTGGAAAAAAAATATTGGGTGATTGTCTCGATGCTCTAGAACTTCTCCAATAAACATGTATCTCTTACATAAATTGTTTAATATCTTATTTTTATTGGTTATGTGGAAGTCACAATGATTGTTCCTCCCTTGTATGATTCTATAAATAGGATACCAAGTGTGTGATCATAATGGTTGAGGCCATCACTCCTATTTTCAATTTCAGATACACATTAACATAACCCATAATATTCATATACTAATGGATATCATAAAGAACTTTATTAACAATGGTTTTTTTCTTAATGGTCATTTAGATTTTATATAAAATATAATTGAAAAATATAATTTTGTTCATTTATTTTTTATAACCTTATTTAATAATAATGTATGTACCAATTTGAAATTTTTAATTTCATTTATAAATGTCTTTTTTTAGTTTTGACAATAATTTTTTGACCGTAATCCATATGGATTAACTGATACACAATCTAATACAAGATACGATGATACATACATATAGCCCATAAATAATAAATATTAGTAAATTAATATTCATTAAACATCATTATAGTATATGAATATACTATTAATGTTTTTTATTTTGGGATATGATACACAAAATTATTTCCGAATCAAGACAATAAATATCTCTCATAATGATCTTCTTGCGTAATTATCTTCTTAGACATTCCCCACTTAAAACAATTATTATTCATCTAGGGAATCAAAACAAAAAATATAGATAGTATATTCCCAATGATGGTAAAAAATAGATATTGATCAATAATAATAAGTGAGAATAATATAATATTTTGGGTATAATTACATGATCAAGATGTCTAATAAATATACCTAGTTTGTAAATGATATTTAATCATAACAAATTGCATAAATATTTATCCAAATAAAAGAAAAAATAGTTTGAATGATTATCAATAACCTATCATAATCCATGATAAAATATAAATATCATAAGATATATATATTTTTGGATTTTAGATATGTTTGGAAACTCATTTTCATAGTAACAGATAATTTCTAGATCAATAATTGTTGTTTGGTCTCATTCTCTTTTCTGTCATACTATTAGTCAATGTTTACTCACAAGATTATCGTATTGGATAGTATACCTTACTAAATGGGTTCACCCCAAATTCCAGTTCTAAATATCCCATGATATATCGATTATTAAAAAACAAATTAGGATGAAATGTTACTCTAGGACTACCTGTCACCTAATCATAATCCATTTATGTACATGTTAAGGTCGTAAAACCCTTATCATATCTTTATATTTTTACCCAGTGAAATGAAAAATGAATCCTAAAAATTATTTTCATTGTAATAATAAACCATACAAAGAAGTAATAAGGATGGAATTGTAGTACCACATAACACTTAAAGAATAATTAATAATAAAGAATGTTATCTATTAGAAAAATATTTAAAACATCATTGAAATATTTTTTAGGAACAAAATTTTTTAATTTTGAAATAACATATTTAAAATAAATAAATTCATAAATGGTAAAGTTAAATTTATAATGAAATTAACAATAGATAATTGAATTGGAATCCTCAAATCATGAATTTGTCATGTTGGTTGTAAATTTTATTCATTTTATAATCATTAAAACAAACATTGTAATAACAAATTTTGTAAAAAGAACCTTTCTCTAAAAATAGCATGATTATTATTTATAATGATATTTTTTAGAAGTTCATATCCAGATAAAATGATCATTTAATATAAAAAATTCAATAGTGAATAAATTCATGACATTATATTAGAAAATAGTTATATAAAAGATAACGGGTTTCTAACTAAAAGAGGTGAAATAACATGGACTTTAAAAAACAATTAGACCCATTTACAGTTCCTAAGAGAAGAAAATGGTACTAAATTAACAAAATTCTCTAAATAATCATAATATATTAATAATTAATGGGGTTTATTATATAATTTTTTTAATTTTATAAATTTAAATTCAGGAATAAAGAATAAAAATTAAAATGAGATTGAAACATAAATATATTATCTCAAACATCATCTAGCTTGCTTTATGTTTGAAATTATTTTATAAAAAATAAATGGTTACTGTAAATATATTTAATTACCATAATAATTTATATCATAAATATATATTTCTTAAATATAAGATATTATAAGCCATTAAAAAATAAATATTCAATAAAATCATTGATCTATGTGATAAATTCCTTGATTTTCATTTATAATTCCTTACATTAATCTGTAATCTTATACATCGATAATGGTTTCATAATCGAGATAATGTTAATAATGATATTAATATAATATATATTCAACAAATACATATTTATAATCATCATATATAGATATATATCACATTTAATGTGTTCATTGAAATAATAGGTCGTAGGTGTGTAAGATAATTATATTGAATTTCTAATGAAATCATTAAATTAATGATAAATAAAATTTTATTATTCAAAAAACATAAAACAAATTATTGGTTATATATATGTATTTATTTATATTAAATCAATCATAATAAAAAACAATGATTGATTTTCATTGAAAATGAACTATATCACTATGTGTAGGTCATTAACTACATGTACACACGAGGGATACATTCATTCCCTAGTTAATAAATAAGAGAATGGATAAATGTTATTGTATAGTAATAATTAAATGTTATTTCATTACAGTTATTGAGGTTATTATTTTACAATATGTACACTATATTTTGTGAAAATATATGAAAATTTTGATTTAATGTACATGGTTAAGATTTATACATCTTTTTGAGAAACATCATTTCGCAAACACATTAAGAATTTAATGGTATGTATTTAGGAATGAACTTATGGACAAGGATGTATATAATGAATATAGATATGTATTATGGTTGTGTTATTATAATAAAAAATAGTCATTATTTTCAGATAATATAAGAGTGGTTATACCCTTTTATATAACAGTTAGAGGGCATACATAGGATTATATAAAACTTTAAAAATTATATATAACAAAATAATATCATGTTTTACATAGGACCCCAAAATTTAATAATAAGTTATGATAAAGATGATATACTTTCAAAAAAATAACATTTTTTAAATTTTATGTAAACATTTTAATACTCTTATCTCATTTAAACCACATGAAACTCATTTTAACCATAATTGTGACAGCTAAAAAATATACCCTCATAAAATAATTATAAGTCCAAAAATAAAAGGAGATATATATTTTAAAAAATATTATTATTCATTATTTTTTATCCATTTCATCATGTTTGGTTTATCAAGGTGTAATAAATTAATTTTTAAATTATAATAAAAAAACTAAAAAAATGAATGTAATGAAAATTCATTATTAAAGAATAAAAATTATTTCACATTTAAATAAGGTAAAAAATTGGTTCCCAACTTATTTTAAATAATAAAATATATTTTTTGTAAAATTATATATATATTTATATTTATATTTCATATTCTGACCATGCCCTTAAATTAAATTACCTAAATATAGTTTTAATTAGAATAAAATATTACTTATCTTCATTGATGTCATGATTTTATTCAAAATTAAGAACAATGTTTCAAAATTCCTTATATAATGAAATAAATTTATTTGGTAAAAAATCCCATATAATGTGATAAACTAAAGTGTTATATAGATGTGACGATTTACACCATTGTTTCAATCTAATTGAAGTTCTTTTACTGGGTTGACAAATAAATAATATTATATTTATTTGTAAAGGACAGAATTAAATTTAAACTACAAAATTATATTATCTATAGTAAATAAAAATATAAACCCCTTATATTAAAATAAATTCACGTAAGAGTTATCATGTTGTTTAAAATGAAACTGGGTAGATTAACCAAAAATCTATTTTTTTAAAAAAAATCCACAGAGGAATAAAAAAATTTGAATACAAATATAGAATAAAAAATTCGAATAACCAAATTTTTATTAGTCACAATATATATTAACATATGTATATTTGAATCTATTTTGAAAAAAACAATGAAAAATGAAAATGATTTAAATTAATAGACAATTTTTAATAAAAATTTATATATTAAACAATTCACAATAAAATAAATCTTTTCACAGTAATTAAAAATTATACACTGTTATTAT
This sequence comes from Viscum album, assembly GCA_963277665.1. Taxonomy (NCBI): domain Eukaryota; kingdom Viridiplantae; phylum Streptophyta; class Magnoliopsida; order Santalales; family Viscaceae; genus Viscum; species Viscum album. The sequence continues at coordinate 1,880,406,757 of OY728140.1, forward strand.
TTTAATTTGATAATTTTAAAAATTGTATCGTATTTTTGAAATAGTATTTTTAAAATATGCAGAAAAAAATAAAAAAAATTTCACATAAAAATAACAACAAATTGTAATTATGGAAATGTAAAGTTAATGCATGAAATGATTATACTGAAAACAAAGTACATATTTGATAATGAATATATGTTATATAAAACCATTCTAATATATTAATATATTTTTTTATTCTTACTAGTACATCAAATTTTAACATAAATTTTAAAAAAGTATTTTCTAAAAGATAATATTTATATATGAGTTCATTTTAACTTACTGTTTCATGTAAAAAAGATAACAATGAATCAAATTTATTTAAAGAGAATAATACCCTTAAATATCAGGGTGTTGCATTATAACATTTACATTGGCCTAATCCCTAATCATTAAAACTATATGTACATCGATTATAATATGTGCCTTGTTTGTATAAAACAACTTATTACAACACCAATTCTTCCTTATTATAAATGAAACACAAGTACAAGAATATATTTATAGTGAATAAAAATAATGAATAAGTAATTACAAAATTACAAATGTGACTACATGGAAACTTGGAATCCATCAAGATAAAAAATAATCCTTTATCGATGGTTTTCATATACCATCACTATTTTTCATATAAAAAAACATATTGTTCCTTTGAATATAATTGAACCCTACCCCTATCCCCAAACCCCTTGATATGGATCCATTACTTCTGGAAACCACCATTTCCCCCAATCAATCATTTTTTTGCCCCACTTCTCCACTAATCTAAATACCTCAAAATCGACCCCCTTATTCCTAATATTATTAGCCCTTGCCTCTAGCACCTTTATACCTTGAATCCCCACGAACACCCACTTCCCCACATTGCATTTCCACTAATTCCACACTTTAGTACTCATTCCCCATCACTGCAACCCATTTCACTTTTTTATTGATGATTTTAATCATATCCTTCACTTATCATGAAATTTAGGGAAAAAATATATATATAACCCCAATCATCATTTATGTATTGATCAGGGTTATAGGTGTTTTTTAGGGAAAATGAAGAAATGGGAATTTTCTATGTATGCACCATGTACTTAAGAGTACATGTCGTGTACATGGTAGGTACATATATCTATGTACTGGCTGTGTAATGGATGAGTACATGGACATGAAGGGGACCTGGAAGACAACCTAATGAAGGGACCCATTGAGGCTAGTAGAAGATGGGTGTATTAAATAAACACACCATATACCTTTATTTTTATTTTATAAATCAGTTCTGGGTCAGGTCTTACATATTGAACACCCTTTATCTCCCTTCATTTTTCACAAGAGAGTGATGAAACACTGAAGAACATTGAAACCCTACTGATTATATGTCTGAACTCTGATTGAGGAGTTTTCGGGTGTATTGGATCCCCCCAACGAGTTATCTCATTCCCTAAATCCGTTCATCCTATCTCTCTCTCTCCTATGATTTTTTAAATTAAAAAAATTTCTTTCCCTTTTAATATATTTCTCTTAGTCTATGATGATTCAAGGGCTGGTGTTCAAGATTGTTGATCATGGGACATCATGTTTAGTGGTTTGTTCCTTTTGTTCATTTTTTTTATTATATATGCATAATGCACTGAATACATTTGTTTAGAGTATTGTGTGTTTGGGATATTTAGCCCGGTATAATACTTGATATGGTTTTTTAACTAAGAACGGTTTATTTCATATGAATATTGTTTTATACAATGATTATGGCCTTATTTCCTTTTTTAGATTGATTACAGCCGTTTGATCTATTATGCCTATTATGATAGCTCTGTTTTCCATTTATTCTGTTGTTTGTATGGAGAAATTAATTATATGTGATTCATGTTATTTTCAATTTGAATTTATGACCAAGGGGAATTTGGCTGTGAAATCTTCCCAAAGTAGGGTAATTTATGTATGAATTTTTGTTATGTGGACCTAGAGGTATTGACTGTGAGAGATGTCAGGTGGTCATAGACCTTAGGGGTAAAAATATGTGAGCTACCCATAGGGTCGTTATTAAGTAAATCTTTTCCCCTAAGCCATTGACTGTGAGAGATTCTAGGTGATCAATTTATATTATTTTTTCTATGAAAATAAAGGGGGTTTTGACCATGAGAGCTTACCCAGTAGTCGTGTTTAAATGATTAGTGTTATGTGAAACCAAATGGGTCAGACTATACGAGCATTCCTAGAGGGTCATTATTTTATAGAATTTATTATACATTAAACAATATGGGTTATAATTTTAGATCATTCCTATAGGGTTATTTATTAATGATTGAATCATTATTACGAGTCTTCCATGAAAAAACACAAGCTTGGACTCTATCTTACATGATTTTTTTGATGTTCATATTATATGTATGTTTGTTATTATTATACAAGGGGAGAAAGAGCATTGGCTAGATCCCATGGATACATTATTCAATGGATTGAATAATTAATAAATGTCAATGAATGTAATTTGAAACTATAATGTCCCGAACCCAGGGGCCACTCAATGTGGGCCCCCAACCCAGTTGGTCAGATGACCTCATCCGCATTTTCCCTAATTCCAGAGGCTACCAACTAGCAGCGAGGGCCCATGTCTGATAGTGGGGAAACTATGCCATCTTTTGTCAAAGTGTAGCGCAACGAAGAAGAATTATATAACATAAAATAGCAGAAGCAGTAAAAAATATATAACTGAAATGGATAAATGATATAAAATAGAACCAACCGTCATATCTAAGATATGCAACATGCAACTATTCAATGAAAACAGCAAGAACATAATATACTAAAATACAATACAATACATGTCTTGTACAAGGTACAACCAAATAAAACCACAACAGTGTACACAAAACGCAGAAGCATTGCAATCCTAGGCTCAGTCCCATGCTCTCATACTCCTCTACCACAATCATGTACCTAAATGGGGACTCATGTCCCTATTTACACCTGTAATAATATAGTCTATTTGGGATGAAGACATGACCCAAACAGAGTGTGAGAAATAAATCCCAGTAGGCACCCACCAAAGGCTCGTGCCCAACTTTCCGTGAGAATGTTCAACAAAAGTTTGAAAATGTAAATATAATAAACTAAGCAGTACTAAAAAGTAACAAACTACCTGTTATACTTCTATTTTAATATTCATTTAATAATTCAATTTAATAAAATCACCATAGTGAATATTATATGTAAACAGTCAGTGTCCTCAGACATGCTAACCCTTACCCTCATGAAAAGAGAATCCAAACCCACAAGATTATTCCGACAAGAATATCATATAATTCCCAAAAGCATACAAGGTGTTGCCCACATGCACAGAATCTACTACCCACATGCACGGAAGGAGTTACCCTCAAGTTAAACAAAACACTGCAATATGCTAATCACAACACTTCCCTCTTGCTAAAAAAGTAACTGGGTCGTGCCCAACATATTATCAAGAAATTTATATACAATTACTCTCAGGGAAATTTATAAAATGCCAAAATTTAAGTTATACACTCGGGTAACCTAGCCAAATGACTAAATAGAGGATCACACCCCAGGGGTGTTCATATATCCAAGCAGCGATCCCAATGAGCAGTTTATAATTACATTCAATTACCTATACAATCCTAGGCATTTAAAATATCCATGGACACATCCATACAACACCCCAACATGTGTTTGTTGCACAACGGTACAGAAATTCGGCACATTAGTTGGAAATAAACTCCAGAACACCTACCTTGATCACCCCTGATCGGTAAACGTGAACGATCACTCCCAAATAATCCACGAATGACATAGATCCGGGTTAAAATAATTCCTGTTCAAATGTAATTAACAACCCTTGGAGGAAGAATTGGTATGAACATCGAAAGGATATGGGAGAGCTTACCCATACGGTCCCAACATGATCGATGGAAGCAAAAACTGATTCCTGGTGCACAGTTGGGAGATCACAGAAGCTCTGACCCTCCTCTCGAGCTCCTCTGATGTTCTAAGCCTGCTCTATGAATAGAGGTGGCTACTGCCCATTTTATTTGTAAAAAATAAACTACACTTTGAGTAATTTTATCATTTAACTGTTCCTCTGGGGAATAACATTTCACCGCTGAACTATTTATCTGTCGACATGAGTACACGACGTGTATTCCCGATTACATGGCGTTTACTTTGGCTCTGCTCATGGCTGCCTCCACTGACATGCTAATCAACTGTTGACTGAATACACGACATGCAAATACCCTATACCCTGCGTGTTGTCTGTTTTTACACCTTTCATCCTTGACAGGCCTATAGGCCATGTGTACCCCCACACGGCCAAAGTACCCGGCGTGTGGAAAATTACACGGTGTGTTGTTACAAAATTTGGGATTTTCCTCTGTTTTCCTTATTTTCTCAAAAACTATTAAGGAAAATGAAAAATAAGAAACCCGTACCTAAAAACAAGAACTGAGTTCTAAAAAACATCCCCCTTAAAGAAATTCATCCCCAAATTTCCTTCATAAGGGTGGTAAAGATAAAAGATCATTAAAATTGTGGTCACTAAGCACGTACGTCGACCTACCACTACCAGGTTTCATCCTGCACTCAGCCATGCTACCATAGCACCAGTACAAGAGGAACTGACCAGCCTCAGTGAACCGTCGTTCTCCTATCAAAGATAAAAATCAGATGCTCCTCAATGGACGCATTGACCTGAACCTCAACCTTCTTAGGATGAAAAAGGTGAGACATGTATGAGTGATTACGGCACAACTGAGATACATGGAAAATGTCATGCGTGGCCCGGTACATCTGTGGTAACTGTAACCGATAGAAACCAACCGGACTCTCTCTAGACTCTCAAACGTCCCCACATTCCTCATTGAATGTTTACCCTGTCTCCTAATCCACATGTGTCCCAACCTCAGTGAAACACACAAAAACACCTGATCCCCGACTACTAACTCCAAGGGTCATCTGTGGGTACCAGCATAAGATTTCTGATGAGACTGTGTGGTATCCATCAACATCTGTATCAACCAGACCTGCTCTAAAGTCTTCTGCAAGAGACGTGGTCCTAATAAAGCTACCTCAACTACCTCCAACTATCACATATGTGACCGGAATGACCTACTATATAATTCCACATATGGTGACATCTCAATAGTTTCCGAAAAACTATTATTATAGAAAAACTCGACTTGGGGTATATTCTTCTCCCAAAGATCCCCCAAAGTCTAGGACACAGGCACACAACATGTCCCCAATCACATGTATCATACACTCTGACTGCCTATTGGTCAGAAGGTGTTAAGATGTTCTTAGAAGCACATGTGTACCGAGTGCCCTAAAAAACTCTACCAGAAATGAGACATAAAATGGGAATCCCACTCTGAAATGATAGAACGAGGGATCGCATGAAGGGGTACGACATCTCAAATATACAACATCTCATGCTTGTCAACACTGAAGGTCTCCGTGATCGATAAAAAAATGAGCTACCTTCGTAACTATGTCTACAACGACCCCCATGAGATCAATTCCTCGAGGTGACCTTGGAAACCCATTCATGACATCTATCACGACATCAACCATTTCCATTCTGGAATAGGTAACTACTGTAATAGTCCAGCTGGCCTCTAATGATCCACCTTCACCTTCTGAAAAGTGGAACATCTTGTAACAAAATCAACTACCTCTCATTTCATACCCAGCCACCAATACTAACTGTCACGAACCACCATGAGTCGACCCGGAACTGGTCACCTAGGCCAGCCCGCGACAATTCCCGAGAGGCGTTCCCGATCCTCCCGGGATGGTGACAAGAACCAAGGGCATCAATAGAGTACACAAGGGAACGATTTCGCCCATATATAGACAATCAAACAAACAGCGGAAATAAACGGACAACCCAAAATGAATTTATATAAAAATTGAACAAAATATTTTTTTATACAAGAAACTAAAGGTAGAACAAAAACAAAAACTCAAATGAACAATACCAATGACCAACTAACTCCATGTGACACTTCTGGTCACTCTCCAACACAATGATCAAAAGTCGCCCAAGGTGATCGAACTAAAGATGAAACCTGCACAAGGGCTAAAAAAAGAAGAAGACTATAGGCGTGAGTATTAAAACTCAGTAGGTTAGCCCGATATTCTATTTCCAATGCACATTCCTTTAAAATAAATTAAACATCAATTTATAGTTTGAAATTCAAGATATTAAAGTATGGTTTTCAAATGAGGTTCCATGCTATAATAATTATCAGACAAAAACATGCATGTTTAATAAACAAAAATGCAAGTAACAATTTTTTTCAAAGAGGTGAAACTTCAAAATGAAAATAGTTTTCAAGAGGGATGCTTTAAAGAATTTTAACATTCAAATAAATAACACATACTACTGAATTTACCAACCAAACACACCGTATGCCGACGGTGAGTAAAAAATATCCAATGAGCACTAGTCACAGGAATACCCCTAGGCACTAGTTAGTTGTGAGCCCCAGGTACCTCATATCTCGGTGAAAGTAACCATAATAAATATCTGTTCTCGTGCACGAGCCACTAGTAGGGAACATACCCATAACCTAGTGGTCCCCAATCATCTTCATCATCATAGTTTAGTTAGTGTTGTCATCATCAAACTTGCTACGTGAAACAGGGGCCAACCCCCACAGAATCACTAGCATACTAGTACACGTCCGCCCACCTAGATACCCGAGATTCCCATTAGTGCTAAATAAAGTTACACATATTATCAAATACTCATTTCACATCCACATTCCATTCCAAAACCATAAAAACACAAACATCCCATAATCTTTCTTTACATTTCTTACACTAATCAATAAACCGCTAAATATTTTGGTAAAACAATTTCATGAAGTGCATTGAGGCTTTGCACATAAAACTCTTTCAAAAACATTCTTTAAATTATAAACACACATAATAACCAAACCAAATCATATTTGGAAGCCCAATAAACATTTAATAAAATCATTTAATGGACCATAAAACAATCCCAATTTCACAACTTGTTATATACAAGTAAAACACTCCTTCGTTTCTAGGAAATGCCAAACGGGCCTTTAAACATTTTCTCAAAAATAACCTTTGATGAAGGTATGCATTATAATTTTATTAAGGATCTGTATAAACATCATTTACGGTAGGAAACCTCATTCATAAATCTCTTATAATACTCAGTTTACATATTCAAAACACAACCATTTTCGTAAAGATGTGAAACAGTCCATTTTTTTGGCAACTCCGGCCAAAATATGTTGTAAATCAAAACCCACTTGTTTTTAAAAACAAATCCAAATTGGAAATAAATATAAGTACCCAAAAATACCATTTATAATTCTTCCAATTCCTTTATAAATCCAACCAAATAACTTTTAAATCACACATCACACATAAAAGCCAACCGGGCAATTTACCGAACACATGTCATGCCCTTTTTAAACAAAACAATTTATTTTATGTACATGAAAAGGAATAAAACACCAATTGAATGTCATATTTTCATTAAAGATACTGTAAAATGTTAAAAATACCATAAACTAGATTATAAACTCACAAAATATTTTCAAAGATAATGGAACATTTAAACAAACACTTGTTGATTACTTTCATGACAAAACAACACTACCTTTCACATAACAGTGATTAAACAACGACTTTTCACACCAAGAAAATTATAAAAAGGATTTAAAATAATAATATACATTTATATCAGTATTGGATAATATTAAAATTATGAAACTTCTATGATAAAAGCATGTGCAAGGGATATCCTACCTCAAATCTTTGGCGTAATTGAAACGCACACCCGAAATCACCCGCCGTGGGTCAATAAACCCTAAAACTATAACTACAAGACCTAAAAAAACATAAAACCCATCAAAAAACATTGTATAACAAAACCCTAGGTCGATCAATACTAGGGTACAATATAAATCAAATAAATAATGAAAGGATGGGGGAAGAGGAAGGAGAAAGGAGAAGGAATCTCACCTTTCACCCTAGAAAACTCTTCATCTTCCATTAGATCTGCAACCCTAGAGGGAAGGGTATGGCTTGAAAATTCATGTAGAGACTCCTATGATATGGACGAACCAGGGAAAGAAAATTGGTGGCCAAAAGAGTACGAATTGATTAATTTATGAATGATACAATTTACCTTGTCAAATCTGGACGATTTGAGGTATCCTGAGAATTTTCTCCCTCTTACGCGACACATATGAGCTCCAAAGAGGCAAAAACGATATTGGGGGTGAGTATAGGGATATTGGATTCTGGTGGGAGGTGTAATCACCGAAATATATTAAAAAATGAAAAATATATAAATGAAACAAATCATTTTTTTTACAGGAAATGGGCCCATGGGCTGGCCCAATACCTAAATAAGTAACCCAAATTCACCCAGCTTAAAAATTTCTAATGGGTCCAAAAGGATAAATATATTTTACTATATCAGTATAGGACAATTGGGAAGTTGATTGGGTGAAAAAGGATGAAAAACAAAAGAGTTATAAAAGAAACAAATTCAGTTTTTAAAACTGGGAATGGGCTCACGGTTGGCCCAAATCATGAAGTAACCACCCTTTCTTCAAAAACTCCTAAACAAACAATGGGGATCCCAAATTATAGTGGTTAGACATATATGAAACTTCAAAACTCAAGATTAATCTCATAAAATACCCATTAAGAGGATCGGGATTTCTAATGGTCCGGATCAATACAAAGACAGAAAAAAACCCGTGTGTGACAATTCTCCCCACCATTAAAGCTTTCCGCCCCCGGAAAGCCATAACACTTTCCGGATGAAAAAAAAACACCTAAGGATTCTAGAATGTACTCCCCACCATTAAGAATCAACTATAACTAGAAATGTTCTTAGTATGAAAAACCAGGAGACCCATGGTGGGTCTCCCCACCATTAAAAACCAACTAGCAATGAATAGACAGGAATTGAACATGAGCTAGAGTTGGGACTCCCTCACACAAGCCCAAAAAAACCCTCCTACAAAAAACTACTATACCAAGTTAATAGAGTTACAACATGAACATATAAAACACCCACTCCCGAATGGAGGGGATAATAACTTGGTCGACTCATTCAACACAATTCTGGACCCCCATCACTTGGGGATGGGAGGGAAGGGGACCCAATAATTTGGCCACTGAAACAACAAAAGAAACAAAGAAACTACCCAAAAATCTCCCCCTATGAATAGGTAACACCAATACTGCACCTGATGTTTACAGGCGGTCTACAAAGGGACATTGATTGAAAACCCACATCCATGAAGGAATAACCATAGACACTGTGTGAGGGGTTAAGTCCACCACGCTTGTTGCGACAAAGGGAAATTCATATAAATGAAGAACCAAAACATTGGAATAGAAAATAACTTAACAAAACAGAGGAGTAAGGATCCTAATTGAGCACTCCACACCTCTGTCTATTTTCTGACTGCGTGAAAAGATTCACTCCAAGGCCTATGGCTGGAGCCCTGATTCTTGAAGCATTTGCTGCACCACAGTCAGGTGATAAGGATCACACCACTCAGAAAAACCACACTTGATCACCAAACAAAAACCTTCATCTAAATAGTAACTCATAGATACATATCAAAATTCTATCTCAGTCCAAACGAGGGGCGGAATGGACAAGGAATACGACGAAACATATCAACATCACCGAACACAACTGCTCTATCGAAAAGAATTATCATAACCTAGAAGCACTTTTAATAGATCCCAAAAATCTCTCTAATCCAACAAACAGGTTGAGGCATCATCAAAAGAGGTAGATTTAAAATTTGAAAGGAATCCTTAGGTTGATCAGCAGGAAAGATTTCCAACACATAACTACCCATGGCCACATCACAACATCAAACACATTTTTAGAACCCCAATGAAAATTACTCCAAAACCAAGCCACCAACAAGATCTCATCACTAGATAGAACAAGAGTATGGATTCTAGATCACATGGAAGCTAACCAAATAAACAACTCTTCTAAGACATAGAAAAATCAAGCCACATAACCATTGGTTTTAAAAAAGACCACATTTTTCAGCTCAAAACAATTTTGAAAACTCAATCTAACTTGGTGGGTTTCCACGTTCACCAATGGTGTTTGATCAAGTCTCACCCACATGCACATTTCCATGCCACCCCTGGCACCCAACCACCATACCATATAGGCCATACATCCAGATATAAATAAAACCATGCATGTGAGCACCCATGAAAACACCAAAGGCTAAAATTAAACATCATAATTCAAAAAAACAATTTACCTCCAAAAGGAACACCAACCACCAAGTCAAAAAACATTTTCATGTTTCACAAAAAAACCACAATTAATTAAGAACCATTTTCTTGAAAACCTACCCCTTTTCATTTTTAAAAACGTTTTAAATAACCAAGCCACTCCAAACAACCCCTTCCCATTATTTTAAAAAAAATTAGCAATGTATATTTTCTTAATCTGAGGTCCATTGAGACCAATAACGTTTCTAGTAAAACACCAACCGATCAAAACTAATTTCCAAAACTAATTTATCCCATTCAAAAACTTTATAAAATCCTAAAATACCCCATTTAAAAAAAGATCCAGAATCACTTTAAAATGATTCACAATTTCAAAACATTTTATTTCAACAAACCACAAGTTTAGATTATGGATAATCCAATCCCTTTAAATCATTTCTGCTTCCCTCCATTTTTTTCACAAAAACACAACCTTCCAAAACCATTCTTATATTTAATTATTGAAAACCCAATTTTTTCACTTTTCAAAATATAATCCTTACATTAAAACCCATTTCCACAATTCTCACACAAGGATTTTAAAAACAGAAATTCAGAATTCATGAAAGGATCAAGAGACCCAAAAAAGGGAACTAGTGTCGGTGGGTGACTTGACCGTATGGTTGGCGGCCATATGCCAAACACAACACCAACACAGAGAGACTTATTAGGACCATTCCCCAGCTCCACATGGCTTTCCAGGCCCGGTGAGCACATGAAAGACATTGGTCAGACTCCCCTTGTCATATCCCAATACCAAACAATCAACTAGAGCAAAGGACACTAATAAAACAGGACTTCCATGGAAACCTGAGGATTAGAACAAGAAAGAGTTCGCGACGCTCTTCTTGCACTTACCCCTCAAGTCCCAACAATCCTACTCCATCTACCTTGACATCCCCAAAATAACAAGGGCGCTCTAAAAAGAAAGGTCCGCTAATACCCAACCTCCCTCTGATACCATTTTGTCACGAACCAGCCTGAGTCGACCCTGAACTGGTCACCTAGGCCAGCCCGCGACAAGTCCTGAGAGGCATTCCCGATCCTCCCGGGATGGTGACAAGCACCAAGGGCATCAATATAGTACACAAGGGAACGATTTCTCCCATATATAGACAATCAAACAAATAGCGGAAATAAACGGACAACCCAAAATGAATTTATATAAAAATTGAACAAAATATTTTTTTATACAAGAAACTAAAAGTAGAACAAAAACAAAAACTCAAATGAACAATCCCAATGACCAACTAACTCCATGTGACACTTCTGGTCACTCTCCAACACAATGACCGAAACTCTCCCAAGGTGATCGAACTAAAGATGAAACCTACACAAGGGCTAAAAAAAGAAGAAGACTATAGGCGTGAGTATTAAAACTCAGTAGGTTAGCCCGATATTCTATTCCCAATGCACATTCCTTTAAAATAAATTAAACATCAATTTATGGTTTGAAATTCAAGATATGAAAGTATGGTTTTCAAATGAGGTTCCATGCTATAATAATTATCAGACAAAAACATGCATGTTTAATAAACAAAAATGCAAGTAACAATTATTTTCAAAGAGGTGAAACTTCAAAATGAAAATAGTTTTCAAGAGGGCTGCTTTAAAGAATTTTAACATTCAAATAAATAACACATACTACTTAATTTACCAACCAAACACTCCGTATGCCGACGGTGAGTACAAAATAGCCCATGAGCACTAGTCAGAGAAATACCCCTAGGCACTAGTTAGTTGTAAGCCCCAGGTACCTCGTATCTCAGTGAAAGTAACCATAATAAATATTCGTTCTCGTGCACGATCCACTAGTAGGGAACATACCCATAACCTAGTGGTCCCCAATCATTATCATCATCATAGTTTAGTTAGTGTTGTCATCGTCAAACTTGCTACGTGAAACAGGGGCCAACCCCCACAGAATCACTAGCATACTAGTACACATCCGCCCACCTAGATACCCGGGATTCCCTTTAGTGCTCAATCAAGTTACACATATTATCAAATAATAATTTCACATCCACATTCCATTACAAAACCATAAAAACACAAACATCCCATAATCTTTCTTCACATTTCTTACACTAATCAATAAACCGCTAAATATTTTGGTAAAACAATTTCATGAAGTGCATTGAGGCTTTGCACATAAAACTCTTTCAAAAACATTCTTTAAATTATAAACACACATAATAACCAAACCAAGTAATATTTTTCATCCCAATAAACATTTAATAAAATCATTTAATGGACCATAAAACAATCCCAATTTCACAACTTGTTACAGACAAGTAAAACACTCATTCGTTTCTAGGAAATGCCAAACAGGCCTTTAAACATTTTCTCAAAACTAACCTTTGATGAAGGTATGAATTTTAGTTTTATTAAGGATCTGTATATACATCATTTACGGCAGAAAACCTCATTCATAAATATCATATAATACTCAGGTTACATATTCAAAACACAACCATTTTGGTAAAGATGTGAAACAGTCCATTTTTTTGGCAACTCCGGCCAAAATATGTTGTAAATCAAAACCCACTTGTTTGTAAAAACAAATACAAATTGGAAATCAATATAAGTACCCAAAAATACCATTTATAATTCTTCCAATTCCTTTATAAATCCAACCAAATAAATTTTAAATCACACATCACACATAAAAGCCAACCGGGCAATTACCGAACACATGTCATGCCCTTTTTAAACAAAAAAATTTATTTTATGTACATGAAAAGAAATAAAACACCAATTGAATGTCATATTTTAATTAAAGATACTGTAACATGTTAAAAATACCATAAACCAGATTATAAACCTCAGAAAATATTTTCAAAGATAATGGAACATTTAAACAAACACTTGTTGATTACTTTCATGACAAAACAACACTACCTTTCACATAACAATGATTAAACAACGACTTTTCACACCAAGAAAATTATAAAAAGGATTTAAAACAATAATATACATTTATATAAGTACAATATAATATTAAAATGATGAATCTTCTATGATAAAAGCATGTGCAAGGGATATCCTACCTCAAATCTTTGGCGTAAGTGAAACGCACACTCGAAATCACCCGCCGCGGGTCTATAAACCATAAAACTATAACTACCAGACCTAAACAAACATAAAACCCATCAAAAAAACATTGTATAACAAAACCCTATGTCGATCAAGACTAGGGTACAATATAAATCAAAGAAATAATGAAAGGAGGGGGAAGAGGAAGGAGAAAGGAGAAGGAATCTCACCTTTCACCCTAGAAAACTATTCATCTTCCATTAGATCTGCAACCCTAGAGGTAAGGGAATGGCTTGAAAATTCATGTAGATACTCCTAATATCTGGACTAACATGGGAAATAAAATTGGTGGCCAAAAGAGTATTAATTGATTAATTTATGAATGATACAATTTACCTTGTCAAATCTGGACGATTTGAGGTATCCTGAGAATTTTCTCCCTCTTACGTGACCCATATGAGCTCCAAAGAGGCCAAAACGATATTGGGGGAGAGGATAGGGATATTGGATTCTGGTGGGAGGTGGAATAACCGAAAAAGATTAAAAAATAAAAAAGATATAACTGAAACAAATTATTTGTTTTAAAACAGGAAATGGGCCCATGGGCTGGCCCAATACCTAAATAAGTAACCCAAATTCACCCGGATTAAGAATTTCTAATGGGTCCAAAAGGATAAATAAATTTTAATATATCAGTATAGGACAAGTGGGAAGTTGATTGGGTGAAAAAGGATGAAAAACAAAAGATTTATAAAAGAAACAAATTCAGTTTTCAAAACTGGGAATGGGCTCATGGTTGGCCCAAATCATGAAGTAACCACCCTTTCTTCAAAAACTCCTAAACAAGCAATGGGGATCCCAAATTATGGTGGTTAGACATATATTAAACTTCAAAACTCAAGATTCATCTCATCAAATACCCATTAAGAGGATCGGGATTTCTAATGGGCCGGATCAATACAAAGGCAGAAAAAAAAACCGTGTGTGACACTAATGTCTAAACTCATGGTACATTTTTCTAACTCTGGGATGAACAGAACAATATGAAGCATGAAACTCCCACATCAACTCCTCGCATAAATCCCCTAGAACCCACAATAATCCATGGAAACACTGTACCTCATCATCGCCTATCATCCAACCAGGAGGTGGGTCCTCACATGCCACCGACTCCTGTAGAACTAGGCCTTCTGAATCCAATAGTTATCCCATAATCACTCTATCTCGGAGGGTAGAAGTCATAGCTAAGGAAGAAAGATATGTTTGAATCTAACTATCGCGCACCTCCAATTGCATCTAAATGAAAAAAATCCATAAGCTTCCACTCACCACTGGCCTCTTTCACTGCCTGTATCTATGTTTTCTTGCTCAGTGCATCCGTAGCTGCATTACCCTTACTGGGTTTATAGGAAAGATCGTAGTTGAAGGACTGATGGTATTCATCCCAACTTCCCTCTATCAAGTTCAAGTCACGATGGGTAAAGATATATTTAGGACTTTTGTGGTCCGTAAATAACATAAAATGCTCTCCCAAGAGATAATGTCTCCAACAGCGTAACCCATGGACAACTAAAGCCAACTCGAGGTCATGTGTTGAGTAATGCCTCTCATGTGGCCTCAACTGTCGAGACCCGTACACAACTACTTGATCGCCCTGCATCCACACTGCTCCATTCCCAATACCTGATGTATCATAGTAAATAGTATAGCTCTTCCCTTGATCTGGATGTATCAGTATTGGTGCTGATGTTATCCTTCCATTCTGCTCTTGAAAGGCTATATCACACACTTCTGACCAAACGAACATCACACCCTTCTTAGTCAAACCCATCAATGATGCTGCTAAATGGGAGAAGTCCTGCATAAAGATCTTGTCGTAACCAGCAAACCCTAAGAAACTCTGTATCTCAAAAACGTTCTTAGGCTGCACCTAGTAAACTACTGCTCTCACATTCTCTAGGTCCACTACAACTCTTACCTCTGAGATAATATAACCCAAGAAGTGTATCTCGTCCATCCAAAAGTGGCACTTTGAGTGCTTAGAAAATATCCTATGATTTCTTAGTGTACTCAATACGATCTCAAGATGGGTATCATGGTCGTGTGGAGTGATAGAGTACACAAAGATATCATCCACGAACTCTACAACAAAATAATCCAGATATATATGGAACAGACGATTCATCAGAGCCATAAAAACTGTTGGCGTGTTTGTGAGTCCAAACGGCATAACCAAGTACTCGTATAATCCAAACCTACTCTGAAAATCAACAAGCAGTATGTCTGATGGACTAACGTGTAACTGATGATACCCTGATCTCATGTAAATCTTCGAGATCACTTGTGATCCTCGATGTTGATCAAAAATATCATCAATCCTTGGTATGAGATATCAGTTCTTAATCGTAAACTAGTTCCACTTTCGATAATCCACAGAGAGTCTGAGGGTACCATCCCCCTTCTTAGAAAACAAGACATGCGAACACCAAGGAAAAGTACTGGGTCGGATGAAACTTTTTGCCTGCAACTCCTCTAACTACCTCTTGAGCTCCTGCAACTCAGGTGTATCCATCCTATAATGAGGAATTGACATTGGTGCCACTCCGGGCACATGCTCAACAGAGATATCCACCTCCTGTTCTCGAGGTATACCTGATAAGTCATCCAAGAAGACATTCCTAAAATGATCAACTACTGGAGGGAAATCCTTCTGAAAATTTCCCTGGTTATCCTGATACATACTCACAAAATGGGCTGTCAAACCACCTCTCCCATGATGCTTGTGTCCAAATCGACTTTCCTGAACATCCCATTCACCCTTGTATAGATTCTCTCTACCCTCTAGTGATGTGAAACTCACCCTGCGACGATAGCTATATACAAAGGTTCGAAAGGGTACCAACTAGTCCATCCCGAGAATGACATTGTTGATGCTCCGTTCATCACAGAATCAAAAGATTGGAATAGGGGAATATCTGAGCTCTATTTGATTCAACCTTTCGACAAATATCAAAAATTGACATAAGAATGAAAAATAAGAACATTGCACAAGGGTCGCGTAAGTTCTACAATGGTCACAAAAGTACTCTTGCGTGCCCCAATGGTCGAGCAAGTACACCTGTGCGCCGAAGTTGGTCACGCGTGTCACTTGGGTGCCCTAGGTGATAACCGCACGGGGTCTTCTCCAGCTAATAAATACCCCTGGTGGGCCCCCCATTTCGGGAGGAATTTTTTCCATAATTCAGAAACCGTGCTCTGAACGCCCAAGACATTTTTTTAGGTCTTCCGAACACTTATAAGGTAATTTTTTACCTATAATGGAAGGTCTAAATAGGAGGAGTAAGGTCTAAGTGTTAGAATTCACTAACACTTGCGCGCCTAAGTGTTTTACCCTTAAAGGAAATGGACACACTTGTGCGCTGCCCTACATCCTCACCATAACTTGCGCGCCATCTTATGGATAGTCTCTAGGGATGATTCTAAAGGATTTGATCAAGGATCTCCCAAATAATACTCTAAGGGGCTGAAAATCGTGCATGTACCCATGTTCCACGTAGGTATACATGCGCGACCAGGACTTGCGCGCCCACGCAGTACCTACGCGCCTTCCAGGACTTGCACGCCCTACATTTTTTGGGTGTCTTTCTTGCGCATTTTCACCCCTCTTATGCCATTCCACATCCCTTATTCAAAATTCGATCTTCAAGACACTCTTCAAAGCCCTTTATGGAATTATTTCTTGATTTTTATTCCTTATCGGAAAGTAACTCCGTGTAAAAACTCTCAAAATATAGTTATTTACGCATCATTATGTCACTAAAGATTGTGATTTAATTCATTCAACCTCATCCTTTAAGATGAGGGAATCCTTAACCTGGGCCTCCTTTTTAGTAGTAATCCCCAGTCCAAATTCTCTTTGCTGTTGGCATCCTCCTTAGGAGTACTCTTGAAGCCCTCTAATCTTGGAATCCTCCTTAAGAGTAAGCCCCTGTCTTAATGTTCCCAAATATGGGCATCCTCCTTAGGAGTAAGCCCCAACCATAATTCTCTTAACCCGGGCTTCCTTTTTAGGAGTAAGACCCAATCTCAAATATGGGCCTCTTTTTTAAGAGTAATCCCCAGTCTTAAATTTCTATTGATCTGGGCTTCCTTCTCAGGAAAAAAACCCAATAATAAGTCCCCTCTTAAATTGGGCATCCTCTTTAGGTGTAAGCCCCAAGATTGGAGTATAAAAATCTCCATGAATCACATATACCTTTATGGACCATGTTCCTGGATTTCCTCCCTGAAGTAAATCTTAATCCTCATTTATTTTGTGCAGTCATACAAACATAATCCCCAAATCATTGCATCCTTCATGGTACAAATTGTCTGGTTTCACCGACACCTCTTGTTTCTCACACCGAGCATGACTCACGTGAACATAGAGTGTAAAAGTAATCATGACATCGTTCCTGAGCCATCAATCATGCATAAACATCATACTCCCTTACTCGAACTACATTGGTTCTGATTCCTCTTCCAAAACAATGGATACGTAGGTAGCTCATCAGCGGGTACTATCCCAACAATGAAATAATCCATGTCCTCCTAAATGACAATAAACTTCAAGTGCCCCACTGAGTGGCTTTAAAACCAGTATGGTGATCATAATGTCCAAGATATTTTTATGTATTTTTAAGGATACCATCAACTAAGAATCTCTAACAAATACATATGATTCCTCATTGATTAAGAACATCGAATACATATAAAAGATTCTCTAAATTTCTTACGTAAAAATTATTGATTGTCAGAATAAAGGAAAGATCATTTTATACTTGGTAATGTAAGAAGGATTCATGAACATAACATAAATCTATAAAGAGAGTCCTGGTGTAGACAATAATTCCCCTCAAAAAGGTGTGATGAGTCCGACCTCCCATCCTCTCAACCAATGAAAATTCCTAAGCCTCATCAGTCCTCAACAAATGAGCGCCTACCTTTGGAATGTATGTCCAAATAGAAATGGAATCATTGGATGTTTCTGTTTCTATGAACAAACCCGTTAGAACCTGATTGAATGTTTGAACCTTCAATTAACGAGGTCATCCCCCATTCCAGAGGGAAACAAAAAAGTGTGAACCCGAAGTGAATCCTTAACCATGTTAAAATGATTTTTTACTTATTTTTAGGCCCCTATTTAAAACTCAATGAAAGGTCCAACAAAAAAAATCATTGATATATGTACTCATCCAAAAGATGTAGTGGATGAATTTATCTTGATTACGCCTGTTATATCAAGCATGAAATCTTTTCCAAGATTTTCTACATTCTACGAAATGGCTACTCTCAACATCTCACATATGAATACGTCTGCTGTGATAACCTTTGCTGTGAATGCAACTGCTGCTACTCCTACTATATCATCATCTGCTCTGAGGACGACATCACCTACTAAGCGACTTCAACGCTGGGTATCAAACACACTGGTTAAAAAGTTCCATAAAAAATGGTACTATTCCAACTCTGGAGGCTTCCCGACAGGCCCTCCAAGTGAACTTTTTACCCTAGTCGTCCGGACAGCAGCGATCAGTGATCAAGAAGTAGGCGGTGCTAACCACTATTTTCAACTGTTTTGGGTCGTTATCCCCAGAACACAATCACCATTCGCTCCCTTATTATGTGTAGGTGAATGAGGAGGTCCCTCAGGTCCTTAATTCAAAGAAACATGAGTCCTTACTGAGGGCTCCCATCAACAATCGCCACCAGACTCATGCGACAGTGCGCTGTGAACATGATGAGTGTACTGAATCCAGGCTTTCGGCTCAGGTTCCTCGAACATGAGTAGACAAGATGAATTGCCAGAGGAGAAATCCGGTTAACAGTGAGCAGGTTCTCATTTTGTCATCCCCAGAGAAGTCCACCAACCTAACTTGGTGGCAGGCAATGAGAGGACACACACACCTTCCTGATTTAATTCCGATGTCTAGTAGACTCGTCTGGAAGCATCACGCCAATCCTGCCAGGCAATTCTGGCAGAGTACTATAGGAAAGAACATATACCTATTTATACATCATCAGCTAGTCCGTAAGCTGGTCTGACTACATATGATGGAGCTCGTCAACCACGTTCGGTGAAGTGCAATCTGTAGGCACATACACCTGCTAGTACTGATCAACCCTATCAACAGTCTCGATTGGTAGCATTCGGAGAAGTCGGTCGAAAAGCTCTGACAACAAATAAGAGGTTGACTCAACCTTCTGCCCCCACACATGAGTACTGTCTGGATTCACTGACAATAAAAGGAGGAAAAGAGCAGGCACATACACCTACTCCAATCAGGGAATGGATGTATATCTCCATTCTGGCAGTTGAAGTCACCAAGCATATTCTATCAATGGTTAAAGAGCAATAGAAAATGCCTGCTCATATTCGGGATGCCTTCCAAGATATTATAACGGCTTCAAGAGCATCACAGGGAAAGAAATGCAAATCTATCCCTAGCAGTGGAGTGACACATCAATAGTTCACTCCAGAACAGACACATACATCTACTCCAGTCCAATAGGGTAGGGGGTATACTTCCCCATATCATATAGACAACCATGTCAGGAACATACACCTGATTGGAGTGGAGATCGTCAGCCTAACCTAGAAATCTCTCCTGATCAAGAACATACACCTGCTCAGAGCAGCCACTTTCAGCAACAAGTGTTTTCCAATGTGAGTAAGAAGGCGACTAAAAAGAATACCCACCTAGCACAGTCAAGAGATCAAGACCAATCTGTAAGAAGGCCTTACTCGATGCTAGAGTTTTTGAAGTCCTCAGACAGTTATCTGTTGGAATTCAAGATTATACTCCCTCATTTCCCCATTGTGGGAATATTAATTCCGAATGTCTTCAATAGACACTTCCTCATGAAGGCTTTCCTCATGACCATTTGGTTGATCTCGATGTTTCATCTTCAGATGAGAGCTACAATAACCCGTTGTGTGGCCAGAAGACCAAGGAGCAAGTGATCTAATCTTTTGTTGTAACCCACCATGGTGGTCCTCCCCATGATGATGAATTTCGCTGCGAAAGTCCTCTCTACAGTAGTGATTCACATTTCCCGGAAAATGCTCAGTGGACAATGTAGTGCCGAGAAACCCCTCTTATCATGAGGCACATGAAAATATGAAACCAGTCATGTATGATGCTTCATAGCTAGCAGGAGAAATACTTTCTCTATCAGAAGATAACCCAGGGTGTAGGTCATCCTTCGAACAACCCCTATGTTATACATCTTCTAGTTTGATCAATGGTTTCTCTACCAGTCTTGTTGAATCCAATGAAGCAACAAGGAAGCACCAGCTCTGCTCAATTCAGTATAGAGACGTGAAGCCTGACATACATAGATATTACATTACTTTTTCGGAATACATAATACATAACAAAAAACAAACACACAAGGACAGTAATAGTTTAGTGTCTTTGGAAACTTGGAACGTAATCTTCTAATCGTGGTGAAAGATCATCAAAATTTCCCATAATGATCTTCCACTTTTTGGTTCCTTAACTAAAACCTTTCTTTTAATCCTGGGGGAAAATAAAACATAAAAAGGGTGATCTCAAATGCTCATAAAGTGTAATCATGGATAAAATAAAACATACAATATACATTTGAACTTAAAAACAAGAACATAATATTTAAACATAAAAATCTTGAGCAACGGCTTAAAACATAAAAGTATATAATGCATAGATCATAATGGAACATAAATAATGACAACATAGCATGGAAATAAAACATGTAATTGTGGCATCCATTAAGCACATGTAATTATTTCCATAGTAGCCAAGGCATTGCTTCCAAGACTATCTTAGTGGACATATTATCTTTCTGAATCGAGTTCTCTCCTCATTCCAGTCCTGTAATACAGAACCAGATTAACTTACTGTTCCATCCATGTCTATCTCATGAGATATAAATCATTACCCAATGCATTGGAGGGAGATATAGGTCACACCCATCTCATAATGAAATCATTCTTACTTGTGCCACAAAATAATCATACATCATTTCTAAAAACCCAAAAAATAATATGGGTTTCATAAACATCATCCCATCATAACATAATCTATATAAAATAAATGGATATAATTTCATAATGAGAAAAGTTAAACCATGTAAATCATAGAGACATGATACTTGAAACATACACTTATGAAAAAATGTCTTCTTAGATGAAAAATGGTTTTGATAAAACACTTGAAATGAATTTTTGAGGAAAATATCCTTTCTTCTTCAAAATCATTCTCTTTTCACAAAATGTCATGAAATTTTAAATGAAAATTATTTTTTTGAAAATAGTAATGAAATATTTTTGAGGAGGCTTCATAAAAATAATGCTTTATAAAACCGTAAAAATCCGTTCGTGCCGTATAAGTTAAAAGAACATTCTTCTCATTCTTTTGCTGGAAAAGTAAAAAAAGTACCTCGTAACGTAAAACAAAAGAATTATTCCTTACATACCATGTAGTAAAAGTCAAAATGGGTAAAAAGGACATTAAATATACATGAAATGTTTTTTATAAAACATGTACATGCATAATAAAAATAACCCCAGTAAATATTTACGAATAAACAATCTCGGATAAGAATGAGATTGGAATATTTATCCCTTACTTTAGGTCCGATATACTTTGTACGTATCCGAAACTCCTGTATAATGATTCAAATAATGTCATTGACTTATTACAGAATCATATTCATTGTTATGATATCATATATGGTTCACTTGTGACTTTATATTACCCGTTCTTTTGTAAATTGCATGTTAAAGAGAGTTTTGGGTAAAATCGTTTCATTTGTCGTCCGTGTTTTGACTTGTAATTATTTATATTATTACATAGATCACGATTACTTAATTCCAAAATATAAAACATGATTTATATATAATATATATTCAGAATATACACATATATAATAGATCGATAAATGGAAAGAAATACACCGTTCATGGAGACGGTAGGCTGTACATACGCATGAACGTTGTTTTCGTTTCCTCATTGAATTGAATGGAATTAATTGGATGACATACATATATATATACATAAATCCAGTATCATTATTATGTCATATAATTTATGACTACTTATTATATATACATTATAATCATTTATGAATGGTTAATCATTGAGAATGAATCCCATCACGTCGTGGAGACGGTATTCCTTATGTATGCACGAGTGATGATATCATTCCCATGATCATGGAATTTTATTGGAGTGTATTTATACTATTAAAGAGTAAATAATACTTTTCAATAATCATATATAGTTATTTATTTTCACCATTATACCCATCCAATTAAGATGGTGGTTGAAAATAGATTACACCACGACGTGGAGACGGTATTCTGTACGTACACACGCGCGATGATTTTGTTTTTCGTAGGATGGATAGATGGTGAAATAGGGTTGTTTCATACTTATAATAACATATGAGTAAATTAGTGATACTTATGTTATTACTTCATAATTAAACAACTAAAGATGAAGAAGTGGAAGAAGAAATAAAGTTGAAAGAATTGGTAACAGACATTACATCTTCTTTGAAGCGCCTCCTTGAGACCTACTTTTAGGGCACTAAAATTGATCTTTGAAGAAGACCAGGACTTCTATGATGTTTCTAGGGAAGTGGAGGAGAGAATTTGGCAGGGGTTTTCCAATCATGAATTCTCAAAGTGGTGTGAGGAAGAGAGGGAGGAGGTGACCTTTTATAAGGGAGAAGAGGGGCACCTTTGGAATAACAAAAAATATTATTGTATTATAAAGTCATATTTGGTTATTAATAGCTCCAAATTGATTTATTTAGAAGATAAGGTGGGGATGGGTCGAAATCCTCTCATCTAATATAATTTAAACAAGTTTAGATTGTTATATTAACGTTAACTTTTTGTTTTCTCTCTTAGTTAATTAGATTGACATTTACCATGTCACTTTGTATTTGTATATTATATAGTTAATAAATATACCATATACATCCAACCAACCACCAAGTGGTCCCTTAATGATAGACCTATCATGATATAAGTATCTTGGCCGAACCATAGATTTTTAGGAATATAATAACAATTAATAATATAATATTGGTTTTAAAAACTATTTTCTGTCAATTTTGACACTATTTGGTAATTGATTTTTGTGAAAATTATAACAGACTTATTAGTTCGAAAAAAGTTACATAAATCGATACTAACATGTAATATTAAAATTTAAAATTATTGGAATTCAAAAAAAGTCTCAAATTACATTTATTTGCGTATTTATAACATTAATTATGTCAATATTTCATTAATAAGATAATTAATGCGTCATCATTGTGTCATAAATAAATTAAATTAGTTTAAGTCTAAAAATTACAAATAAAATACCATTATGTAAGAAATCTTTTTATCTTTATAATTCATATTTATAGTCTAATTTATATTTTGTATAACCTTATATTAATAATGATTTATTTATTAAACATTGATTTTAACTATTTTAACCCTTCTTTAAATAAATTAATAATAAATGTCGTAATCTAATCCAAGTGGGCCTAAACGGTCATATTTTATTCCTAAGGTTGTTTTTTTCCGAATTACACTTATCCAATAGAAATAGGACATGTTTTAGGGTAATAATAATATCATTTTTAGGCTTAATTACCCTATTTACATTGAACCGTGAAAAAAAAGTAAAAAGTTACTATTCACCAAAAATTATTTTCATCTCACTGAACCACATTTTAGTACTTGATATTAACTGTGTCTCTTGGATTTTGGAAATTCCACACACAGAAGTGGTAAAATTATGTTTTATGAAAAATTAATTTTTTTTAACTACAACTTACTGGTTTCACTATTCATCAAAAAATGAAAGTTTCCAGAAAAATACCAAAAATTATGCCGAATATATATTTGATAATATGAACTCAAACATGATGTCTATTTTACCAAATTCTAAACATATCAGTTGCATTAATTAATTTGAATATTAATTCTCGTTTTCAAAACAAATAGTGTGTTCTTAATAGATAATAACGATCAAAAGATTGACACTTTTTTATGTCTGGTTTAATTGTGAAATTACATCCAATGACCAACATTGTATTAAATTGTAAAAATATATTCTAAATATACATTAAAACCACTGAAATTAATAATTTATCACTATTAATTATTTCGATTTAAAAGGTTTTTTTTTAATTAAAATTTAGTAATTTTCACTATTTATCAGAAAATAAATGTTATCCGAAAAGTAAAAAAATTTCACCCTAAGTTAATATCGATATTCCTAATTCAATAATGAAGTCCATTTTGAAAGATAAAATTTATAAAATTTCAAAATGTGTGTATTACTATTCATAACGGCTAGTTCATAATAATATTATAATAATATCTCGTTTAGTGAAACTCGGTATTACGTACTACACACGCTATCGAGGAAGGTCGCGATTGTGTTTAATGCAAGGCAAGTCAAGATGTGTGTTGTGAAAGCTCCATTTGGTGTATCGTATAACACAAGATATTAATGAAATTAAAAAGAATATTTTTCATAAAATCTCAAGGTGTTACATTCTACCCTCCTTAAAATGAATTTTGTCCTCAAAATTCATCGGGGTTATAAATGGTTTACTACTTGAAAGTTTCTTTAATAGAAACCCACATCGTAAAAAGAAATACCCAAAGTTTTCTTTAAAAACTAAATTATGAAAGGTAACGGTTACCCAAATTAACTCATCACTGTGTTTCCATGTAGGAGAACATATGTGAAAATATGGATATGGAAGAAAAATCTAACCATCAAGTTATGATGGAGAGTGGTAGAGAACATAGATATGAAAAATCCAACAATCAAAAAGCCATAAATTTGTGACGATCTAAGGTACCATCTGATTCATCGGATATAAGAGCACTAGGATAACATTTTTGGTTTTCAAGATCATTTCCCTAAAGTTGATGAAATTGGAATTAGAATAAATACATTTGTGATTTTGGTACAGTCTCACCGTTGGTCGTTCTTTGGACTATTTCCACTTAATCTCTTAAAGAAATGAAGTTGAATTTGTCATTCGTGATGTGTTAGCAGATCAAGTGATAGAATGATGGGTCATTCCATCTATCTCAAACCAAATGTTAGAAAAGTTATCAAAAAATACATAAGTCCGTCTATAGTGAGATTAATCATATATAGTTCCTAAAATGGACTTATACTTCATATATCATACTTATTAATATAATAAAACATGATTTACCGAAACAGGGACTTCCTGTAGGCCAGTGGTAGGTGATAAAGGCCAATCGTACTTCGGTTGTGGGTTCGATTCCCACAGCCTTGTTTGACGCGATGGGTTGTCGCCCATCCTGCAGGTTGTCCTTTTTCTAAAACTACATAACTATAAATTCCGATAAATAATATTGAAAAAACTTCAATACATAAACAATACTAACTTATTTCCAACATAATCCATTCCAATCTTCAGGCTTATCCAAAATACTGTTGTCCAATCTAATATTATAGTGAAAACGATTACCAAAGATTTCATACAACTAGCATGTTAATACCATCGTTGATCCCCATATATCATGAAATGTGTCTTGATGTTCACATTCCAATCATTCGAAGGCCATAATCATGTATTCTCTTGATGAAATGAATACCCATTTAATCGTATTGAAAACATCAGTGCTGTCAAAAGTTAACTCTTTTCACATACCAAAACCTCGAACCACGATATAACTATTTTTTTATATCAGTCATGAGCTCATGAATACTATCAAACATTTCATTTTCTCGTTTTCCAATCATTATCTGCATATCATATTTTTTCCAAAAATATTTTAATCACTTTTCATGGTTAATAGTACCATAAAATTATTGAAAACCACAATAGACCAATACATAAATATTCGAATATTCCACGATACTATATACAACATTATTTTGGAATCCCATTAAATAAACACTTAATCATTCCACCACATCATTATCATATTCAACATCACCAATAGTGATCGCATGTGACAACCCTTTTTCCTTTGCCTTAAGTGGTGTCTCATGGAAATCATCACTAAACCTTGGATTAGGTCATTTATTATCATAATGCCCCATTTCCTTGCAATTGAAGCATTGAAGTGTTGGTGGTGCGTTCTCTATAGTCTTTTCTTTATTCACATAATTAGAATCCGTTTTCCATTACTTAGACACTCATCAACTTGATGCCCTTCTTTTCCACACATAAACCATTTTCTAGTCCCTTTAATACAATCTCCACCATTATTCTTTCCACGCTTTTAGCATAAGGAATCATTCATCTTCTTTTCACCAATATTATGAGATTTCTCCTTGAACTCCATCTTTCATTTCTTGTCAAAAATATGAGATGGATAAGTAACACCAACTTCCATTTCTACCTTGATTTCACAACGCACAATTTCGTCATAGCTAATGAAGTCTCTTATAGCTAATGCCCTTTGAATATTTGGTTTTATTCCACTGAGGAATCGATCAACTTTACTTTCAGGTTGCATGATAAATCCTTATGCATACCTTGCAAGCCTTGTAAAATGCACTTCGTATACACCAAAAGATTCATCATCCTTTTGCTTTAGTTCAAGAAACTCATACTCCATCATTGTTCAAAGAATACGAGGGAAGTACTTATTGAAAAATAATTTCTTGAACTCGTCCCATTTTATGGACTTAATTTCATCTCTTGGCCTCATATTCTTGATATGATTCCACCATTGATCAGCTTCACCTTCCAAACGATATACTGATAAGATGACTTTATCATTTTTAGAACATTGATGAACTGAAAATATCTTTTCAACAGTACTGATCCATTGTTCATCAATTAGTGGATCAGAAGACCAACAGAAAGAAGGTGGATGTTGCCTCATGAAGGACTCAATAGAATATTGTTCCCTTCTCTGCTCATTTGGAAGTCCAGAATGATTCATAGATTGTGTAAGTATCACAATAATATTTTTCACTCTATCTACCATAACATTTGTTTGTTCAGGAGGAAAATCATTTCATTGTCCATTGCATTGATCAACACAGTTCTTTTGGGTTCCATCCATCGTCTCACTAGTGCAGAAAACGTTTTTTACGTCACCATTTTTTACGTCGGTTATATAAAACCGACGTCATAATATGTAAAACGAGGTTTTTTACGTCGGTTAAGAAATAACCGACGTAAAAACCTGTGTTCGGTACACATTTAACGTCGGTTATTTTTATAACCGACGTTATTAATCGCGCGGCTTCGTTTTTTACGTCGGTTATTTTTATAACCGACGTAACAAACGCGGTTTTCGAAGGCCCTTTGACGTCGGTTATTGAATAACCGACGTAACAAACGCGGTTTTTGAAGGCTTGTTTACGTCGGTTATAAAATAACCGACGTCAAAAAAGAATCCGCAGATGTTTTTGACGTCGGTTATTACATAACCGACGTAAAAAAACGCGGATTTTGAGCCATTTGTTACGTCGGTTATATAATAACCGACGTAAAAAATGAATCGGAGGAAGGTTTTTACGTCGGTTATTGAAATAACCGATGTTATAAATGTTTTTAAAACAATTATCACGTCGGTTATTGAATAACCGACGTGATAACTCATTTAAAAATTTACCCAGACCCGTGGATTGTCATTCGCGAGTTTACCTTCGACAGTCGCGACTCGTCTCTCTCGCGCGTAAACCCGAATCGGCTCGTCCATTTCGTTGGTTTAGATTCGTTTTGCGATCATCGTTTCACATATTTAATCTCCTCGGATCAATCATCTAAACTCGTAGCACTCAGGTAATCCTCCCACTCGTTCGTTTTTTTTCGCGGATAGTAAATATATATGTGTTGTGATTTTTTTGTTGAAACTAGCTAAGATTCTTCGATTGCGAACCCTTTTAACTCGTTTTGGCACCATAATCTTATTTATCATCCCTAGATCTATTTGTTCGACTTGCAATATTGAGTAATTTTATGATTTCACTAATTTTTCATCGTTTTCTATAAATCTCCGAGAGGGTTGGGGCGTGTCCATTTGGATGGGTTGCCCTTTTACAGTTGTTACTACTTTATTCACACACAAACATGGCATAGGTGCATGGATTTGGGGTCGGGGGTGTCCAGGGGGGTTTACAAGGGGGTGGGTGGGTGTGGGGGCTGTCCAAGGGTGTGGGTGGGTGTTGGGGGGTGTCCAGGGGGGTGTCCAAGGGGGTAGGGGGTGGGGGGTGGTGTCCAGGAGGGGTGGGGGGCTGTCCAGAGGGTTGGGGGGTGTCCAGGGGGGTGTCCAAGCAGGTCGGGGGTGGGGGGTTGTGTCCAGGAGGGGTGGGGTGCTTTCTAGAGGGGTCGGGGGCTGTCCAGAGGGGTCGGGGGGTGTCCAGGGTGGTGTCCAAGGGGATGGGTGGGTGTGGGGGGTTGTCCAAGGGGGTGGCGGCCTGTCCAGAGGGGTCGGTGGGGTGTCCAGGGGGGTGTCCAAGGGGGTGGATGGGTGTGGGGGGCTGTCCACGTGGGTGGCGGCCTCTCCAGAGGGTATTTGGGGTTGTCCGGGTGGGTGGGGGGGCTGTCCAGAGGGTTGGGGGATGTCCAGGGGGGTGTCCAAGGGGGTAGGGGGTGGGGGGTGGTGTCCAGGAGGGGCGGGGGGCTGTCCAGAGGGGTCGGGGGTGTCCAGGGGGGTTTACAAGGGGGTGGGTGGGTGTGGGGGTCTGTCCAAGGGCGTGGGTGGGTGTTGGGGGGTGTCCAGGGGGGTGTCCAAGGGGGTAGGGGGTGGGGGGTGGTGTCCAGGAGGGGTGGGGGGGCTGTCCAGAGGGTTGGGGGTGTCCAGGGGGGTGTCCAAGCAGGTCGGGGGTGGGGGGGTTGTGTCCAGGAGGGGTGGGGGTGCTTTCTAGAGGGGTCGGGGGCTGTCCAGAGGGGTCGGGGGGTGTCCAGGGTGGTGTCCAAGGGGATGGGTGGGTGTGGGGGGCTGTCCAAGGGGGTGGCGGCCTGTCCAGAGGGGTCGGTGGGGTGTCCAGGGGGGTGTCCAAGGGGGTGGATGGGTGTGGGGGGCTGTCCACGTGGGTGGCGGCCTCTCCAGAGGGTATTTGGGGTTGTCCGGGTGGGTGGGGGGGCTGTCCAGAGGGTTGGGGGATGTCCAGGGGGGTGTCCAAGGGGGTAGGGGGTGGGGGGTGGTGTCCAGGAGGGGCGGGGGGCTGTCCAGAGGGGTCGGGGGTGTCCATGGGGGTTTACAAGGGGGTGGGTGGGTGTGGGGGGATGTCCAAGGGCGTGGGTGGGTGTTGGGGGGTGTCCAAGGGGGTGTCCAAGGGGGTAGGGGGTGGGGGGTGGTGTCCAGGAGGGGTGGGGGGGCTGTCCAGAGGGTTGGGGGGTGTCCAGGGGGGTGTCCAAGCAGGTCGGGGGTGGGGGGTTGTGTCCAGGAGGGGTGGGGGTGCTTTCTAGAGGGGTCGGGGGCTGTCCAGAGGGGTCGGGGGGTGTCCAGGGTGGTGTCCAAGGGGATGGGTGGGTGTGGGGGGCTGTCCAAGGGGGTGGCGGCCTGTCCAGAGGGGTCGGTGGGGTGTCCAGGGGGGTGTCCAAGGGGGTGGATGGGTGTGGGGGGCTGTCCACGTGGGTGGCGGCCTCTCCAGAGGGTATTTGGGGTTGTCCGGGTGGGTGGGGGGGCTGTCCAGAGGGTTGGGGGATGTCCAGGGGGGTGTCCAAGGGGGTAGGGGGTGGGGGGTGGTGTCCAGGAGGGGCGGGGGGCTGTCCAGAGGGGTCGGGGGTGTCCAGGGGGGTTTACAAGGGGGTGGGTGGGTGTGGGGGGCTGTCCAAGGGCGTGGGTGGGTGTTGGGGGGTGTCCAGGGGGGTGTCCAAGGGGGTAGGGGGTGGGTGGTGGTGTTTAGGAGGGGTGGGGGGGCTGTCCAGAGGGTTGGGGGGTGTCCAGGGGGGTGTCCAAGCAGGTCGGGGGTGGGGGGTTGTGTCCAGGAGGGGTGGGGGGCTGTCCAGAGGGGTCGGGGGGTGTCCAGGGGGTTTACACATCGATTTGTTTTATATTTCAAAATTGTTATATTCAAATTATGATTTTTTTCATATAAACATATATTTGTCTTATCTAAAAAATATATATATTTTTTCTATTTGTTATAGGTAATAATGAGTCGAAGTTGGATTACGGCACATTGAATGAGCAATGAATATGAGGAAGGTGTTGATGCCTTTTTGGAATTTGCTAAACGAAATGTTCCAAGTAGTGACATTTTTTTCTATCCATGCCTGAAATGTCTGAATATGAAGAAGTTGAAAAGTAGAGAGATAAAAGATCATCTGATTTGTCATGGTTTCAATCCGAGTTACAACCCTTGGATTTGGCATGGCGAAACTGGACAGAATGTCACTGATGATAATGAATCGCAAGATGGTAACTCCGATGGAATTGAAGAAATGATTCGCGATATTGTAGCAGAACAAATTGAGATAGAACCGAGAGTTGCACGTCTATATGGTGATGCTGAAAAACCATTATATCCTGGTTGTACAGATTTTACGGTTTTGTCGGCGGTGTTAAGATTGATTAACCTGAAGGCGAAACATGGATGGAGTGACAGAAGTTTTACAGAGCTGCTACAATTGATGAAAGACATTCTTCCAAAAGATAACGATCTTCCAGATTCACATTATAAGGCCAAAAAAATATTATGCCCGATGGGATTGGGATACAGGAAAATACATGCATGTCCGAATGACTGCATTATATATAGGAAGGAATATGAATTTCTGAAAGAGTGTCCCAAATGTGGGACATCACGGTATAAGGTGAAAGAAAAATCACAAGCTGATGTAGTGATTACAAAGCTCCCTTCAAAGGTATTTTGGTATCCTTCTATAATTCCTCGTTTCAAACGTTTATTTGCTAATTCACATGATGCAAAAAGGTTAAGATGGCATGCTGATGAGCGGGTATGTGATGGAAAAATACGTCATCCAGCTGATTGTCCACAATGGAAGAAAATTGATGCCCAGTACCCTACATTTGGAAATGAAATTAGAAATCTGAGACTAGGCTTGTGCACAGATGGAATGAATCCATACCGAACCCTCAGTAGCACACATAGTTCATGGCCTGTTTTATTGGTAATTTACAACCTCTCTCCTGAAGTTTGTATGAAGCGCAAATATGTCATGTTGAGTATCATGATCTCTGGTCCAAAGCAACCCGGAAATGATATTGATGTATACTTGTCACCGCTGATTGATGATTTGAAACTTTTATGGGCTGATGGTATTAGGGTGTATGATTCTTATAAAATGGAATATTTTCAACTGCATGCAGTGCTTCTATTCACTATAAATGACTTCCCAGCATATGGAAATTTGTCTGGATACAGTGTTAAAGGGCATAAAGCATGTCCAATTTGTGAACAACAGACGTCATATTGTCAATTGCATCATGGGAGGAAAACAGTGTACATGGGTCATCGAAAGTTTTTGCCTATGGATCACCCTTATAGAAGACTAAAAAAGGCATTCAATGGCTCACAAGAATTTGATACTGCTCCTCAACCTTTATCCCCTGAATTGTATTTTGAGAGGGTGAAAAACCTTGATGTGACATTGGGAAAGACACAGAAATCTGGTAATGATAGACATATTTGGAAGAAAAGGTCAATATTTTTTGATCTACCATATTGGAGGTATCATGAAGTCAAACATAATATTGATGTCATGCACGTGGAGAAGAATATCTGTGATTCTTTGATCGGAACATTGCTAGATATTAAAGGAAAGACAAAAGATGGGTTGAATGCAAGGTTAGACCTACTGTCAATGGGAATACGTTTGGAGTTAGCTCCCACTCCTAAAGGAAGACGAACATTTCTTCCCCCGGCTTGTCATACATTATCGAAGAGGGAGAAAAGTAGCTTCTGTCAGTGTCTTCATGATATCAAAGTGCCTCAAGGTTATTCTTCAAATGTAAAAAATTTTGTCTCATTGAAAGACTTGAAGTTGATAGGTATGAAATCACATGATTGTCATGTCATGATGCAACAAATTCTACCAGTTGCACTGCGTGGAATATTGCCCATCTGTGTCAGAAAGACTATAATGAGGTTGTGTTATTTTTTCAATTCAATTTGCAACAAGGCGATTGATGTGAATGCTTTGAACATTTTGGAAAAGGATGCAATTATTATACTTTGTCATTTGGAAATGTATTTTCCTCCAACTTTTTTTGATATGATGGTGCATTTACTGATTCATCTGGTTCGAGAAATAAGGCTTTGTGGACCTGTATATCTTCGTTGGATGTATCCTTTTGAAAGGTATATGAAAATATTAAAGGGATATGTTAAAAATCCATATCGACCTGAAGCCTCCATTATTGAAAAGTATATTTCTGAGGAGGTAGCAGAGTTTTGTACGAGTTACTTGGCTACGGCGCAACATATAGGTTTGCCTCCATCTCGCCATGAACGGGTTAATAATGAGGGAAAGGGGATTCGTGGCTTGAAAGTCAAATCACTGTCAGCTGAACATATGAAGAAGTTAGAATCATACATCTTGAATAACATAGCTGATGTTCAACCGTATATCACATTGCATATTAATGAGTTGAAACAATGTCATCCAAAGAAGAAAGAAATGTGGATTTTGAATGAGCACAACAAAACTTTTTTGCCATGGTTTAAAAAGACCTTGCTTGGTAGATCAGATGTATCAGAGACATTAAAATGGATAGTGGGTGGTCCATCTTTAAATGTGATAACATGGTCCGCTTATGACATTAATGGCTATACATTTCATACGAAAGCTCAGGACAACAGAAGTGCAGTTCAGAATAGTGGTGTATTGGTGTTTGCAGAAGCAATGCATTTTTCGAGTGCTAAGGACAGAAACCCAATTTCGGCATCAAGTGCATATTATGGAGTGATTGAAGACATATGGGAGGCTGATTACTTTAAAATTAAAGTTCCCGTTTTTAACTGTAAATGGTTTATCGGTAACAACAGTGTCAGACACGATGAATTTGGAATGACACTTGTTAATCTGAATAGATTGGAAGACACAGCTGATTCTTTTATAATGGCAACACATGCCAAACAAATTTTCTATGTAGTAGATCAATCAGATATGCAGTGGGCTGTTGTTTTACAAGGGAAAAACCAATATGTTGGTGAGGATGAATTTGATGAAGATGCTGATTTATGTGAGATCCCTACTTCCATGGAAAGATTAACAGAACATAATGATGAGTATGTTGAAGACATGGTTTGTGCCATAAGGAACGATCACGACGAAGGAATTTGGGAAAACAATCCAACTGTACATTCCTAAAATTACAGGTAACACAAGTTTATTTCTTGTTTACATTTAGTTTTTTCATATAATGTTAGATACTGTAAATTTTTTACTTATTAAAATATGTATCAAACCAAAACGATAAAACAATAAAAACCGTAAAGAAGAGAAGTCCTGGGCGCACCGGCAACCGGTCCTCTCTGTCTGAACCACCGGCCGGCCGCTGGCTCACCACCGGCCGGCCGGTGGACCAGACAGATCCTTCCTCTCTGTCTGGATCACCAGCGGCCGGCCGGTGTTGAGCCAGCGGCCGGCCGGTGTTGAGCCAGCGGCCGGCCGGTGGTTCAGACAGAGAGGAAGGCTCTCTGTCTGGTCCACCGGCCGGCCGCTGGATCACCACCGGCCGCCCGGTGGACCAGACAGAGAGCCTTCCTCTCTGTCTGGATCACCAGCGGCCGGCCGGTGAGGAGCCAGCGGCCGGCCGGTGGTTTAGACAGAGAGGAAGGCTCTCTGTCTTGTCCACCGGCCGGCCGGTGGTGATCCAGCGGCCGGCCGGTGGTCCAGACAGAGGAAGGCTGTCTGGTCCACCGGCCGGCCGGTGGTGAGCCAGCGGCCGGCCGGTGGCATCAGTGATTCCACTTTTCAGCTTTCTTATGCCAACTCCTTGGCAACATTTTGCCTGTGTTTACCATGTTTATCATTGTTTAACATGCTTACCATATTACCGATGTTTACTATTATGTAATTTAGTACACTTTTCTATTTGTGAACTAATGTTTGTTTTTTTGATTTGAAGGAAAATGACAGATCAATCAGTTGATCAGCCACATGATTCTGGAGATGAGCATATTGGTCATACATCTGGGGAGGAACATTCACATGCTCCTATTACGAAAAAGAGTTCAAAGGTTGGTAAGCGTGGGTGCACACGTTTACCAAAATTATCACTTGCCCGTACGAAGGAGGAGAGGATAGTCGTGGAGTTTGATGAGGATGATCTTCCTAGAGGTCCAAATGCTAAAGATTTTAAGGGTTTTGTAGCAACTCAGGCTAAGAGCAAAGTAAGCATTCTATATGATGATTGGAGAAGTGTGGATAAGGCGATAATTTCTCAGCTGCGGGAGACCATCTTGGTAAGATCTTTTGCTATTGTTTGACTGTTCTTTAAATGTTTCTAGTATATATAATATTTTTAACCTCTTTTTTATCAGATGACATTTGATATTCCTGACACTGGAGGAGTCAGGAAGAAATGCTTATCGTTGGCTGCTAGGAGATGGAGGGATTTCAAATCTACCCTCTCATCTGATTTCATTTATGGTCATAGGAGTCGTGAGAATCCATGTCGTATATATCCTTTTATAGATGAAGACACATGGAGAGAATTTTTTGAAAGTAGAAGAAAAGAATCATTTTTGGTAAGGGCAATGTAAACTTTTATAAGCTTTCTTATATAAATGATCTTATTATTGTTTTGTTAATGATTACTTATTCTTAATTTACAGCAAACAAGGAAAGCTCATCAAGAGATCCAATCTAAAAATGTATACCCTCATAGTTTATCTCGGGGAGGGTATGCATTATTGGAAGAACAAATGATGGCAGAAAAATTTCAACAACTAAGAGATGAGTCTTCAAGCTCTGGAGAGGTGGCCCCTCCATCCCCTCCATCTAGACATGAGAAATGGAAAAGAGCTCGGAAGGGAAAAAAAGGACAATATCTTTCGGAAGAATCGAGACTCGTAGTTGAGAGGATTGTAAGATATCTATTTTATTTATTTATGTTTACTATTTTCGTCATATATTTCCAATCATTATAGAAAAGTTCAATTACTTATTACAGGACTCTCTTGAGGAGCAGAGTTCACAGGGGACATTTACACCATCTGGGAGGGAATATATTTTATCTGTGGCATTGGGAAAGCCCGAACATCCTGGCCGTGTAAGAGGATATCCGACAGGTGTATCGGTAAGAAAAGTGTTGCCACGTTCCTCAACTTCTAACGTTGAAGGAGTTTATAAAAAAAAATAGAATCGTTGGAGGCTGAAGTCCATAATATTAATGCGACAATGGAGGACAAGATTAGAGCATCGGTGCAGTTAATGTTTGCAGACTTGCAAAGACAATTTCAGGGTGCAGCTCCCACTCCACCTCTCCCAGTAGCTCCCACTCCCCCACCTCAGCCTGCGGACCCCATTTTTGATCCTCCTCCTCCGCCGCAGCTACCTACTTATTGTGAGTTGTATGTTGATGATCCTCAACATCATATAGTTGCATATGGGATGGTATATTGTATAGGAGATACAGTTCATCATCAACAGTTAGAGGTAGAGAATCAGAGGGTCACTGTACAGGATATTATAGATAGATCAGCTCGGATACCATTACCTACAGATGAGGTGACGACAGTTGGACATAGTATCGGCCATTTTTTACTTTGGCCATCCAGACTTCTTCGACTCATTACCATAGAGGTATGGATGTTATATCTTTTATTTTATATTTTTATTAATGTTTTATCATTTGATAACTAATATATTTTTCAATTTATTTTTACAGGAATACTTCAAAGGTAAAGAAATACTGTATAGACAACAACAAAGACAGATAGCTATGACATCAGATGCAGATACTAGCAGTCTTGACAAATTGTCAAGATATTCAAATTTGTTGGCGGATCATTATGACTTTACAATGGAAGCTCATGTCTGTGGACGTGAACTATGTGTGGGGATTATGAAAACTGATATCATGGAGTTTGTCACTGGAGATAAGTTGGGCATCAACGTGGTGCAAATTTTTATCATGTAAGTCTTAACTCCTTTTCCTTGCGTTATATTTATTAAAAATGTATACTTATGTCTGCTTTGTATTAGGTATATGTATAAAATTTGTGAGAGGAATGAGCTGACAGATGTATATGGATTCGTGGACCCACAATTGATTTCCCCTGAAGCATGTGCATTGGATGAGGAACAAAGAATGCTTTATATTGCTGATAGATTTGAAAAGAATGTAATCACACAGTGTTGGATGATGCCTTTTTGTGAGAGGTATGAAACACATCCCTCTCAAAGAGTTAATTATCTTTTAACATAAAAAACCACTAACGTTAAATTTCCTTTTCTCAGGGATCATTGGATGTTAGGGGTTTTTTGCCCTAGGGAGAAAACACTTTATTGGATATGCTCTCTCCATGATGATGTGCGAGAAAGTTTTAAGAATATATTGGAAACGTAAGTTTCAATTTCACAATAGTTTTATATATTATAATGAATTTTAAATTTACCCCATTCGTATTATTTTCTAACAGGGCATGGGTCCACTTTCGAAAAAGCGCAAAGAAAAGGAATTACAAGATCAAATATGTACATACGAAGGTAAATATCCATTTATAATTTGTACATTTTGATTTATTACATAAAAATAATATATTGAATTTACACTCATTCAAACAGAAATGTCATGAGCAACAAGGCATCATCGAATGCGGATATTACATGTTAAGATTTATGTATGAAATAATAACAACTGGGACAGTTCTGAGTTTTGACCTGGTAAGATTTCCTTTTTCTAATAATATTTCAATTTGATTTATTCATTATACACGTTGACTACTATCCTTTTCCTTTGTAGCTTTTTGATGACCCTCAACCCTTTACTGCTGAAGATATCAAACACTTACAAGTGGAGTGGTCAAATTATTTTACAGGTTTGATTGACTTTTAGTTGTTTGTAATGTAAAATGTAATTTTGAATATTGTCAATGTAATTGTGTATTTCGTAGTCGTTTAGGTTGGATTTAGTTTTTTTTGAAGTTGACATTGTAAGTTTTGAATGTTATATAAGTGAATGTTTAATTTTTCTCTACTTCTTGTTTTGGTCTACTGTTGATGGTTTTTCTGGTCTGGATTTTGGTATGGGGGGAGAGGTTCCAAGGGGGTGGGTGGGTGTTTGGGGGGTGTCCAAGGGATATGGGAGGGGTGTCCAAGGTGTGTTTGGGGCTGTCCTAGGGGTCGGGGGGGTGTAAATGAGGGTGGGGGGGTGTCCAAGGGGCGGGGGGTGTCCAAGGGATATGGGAGGGGTGTCCAAGGTGTGTTTGGGGGTGTCCAAGGAGTCGGTTGGGTGTAAATGAGGGTGGGGGGGGGGGGGGCTGTCCAAGGGGTGGGGGGGGGGGGTGTCCAAGTGGTGGGGGGGTGTCCAAGGGATATAGGAGGGGTGTCCAAGGGGTGTTTGGGGCTGTCCAAGGGGATGGGGGGGTTTCCAAGGGGTAGGGGGGGTTTCCAAGGGGTCGGGGGGGTGTCCAGGGGGTGGGGGGCTGTCCAAGGGGTGGGGGGTGTCCAAGGGGTGGGGGGGGGGGGGTGTCCCAGCGATATGGGAGGGGTGTCCAAGGGGTGTTTGGGGCTGTCCTAGTGTTCGGGGGGTGTAAATGAGGGTGGGGGGGTTGTCGAAGGGGTGGGGGGTGTCCAAGGGGCAGGTTGGGTGTAAATGAGGGGGGGGGGGGTGTCCAAGGGGTCTGGGAGGGCTGTCATGGTGTGGGGGGGTGTCCAATGGGTGTTTGAGGCTGTACTAGGGGTCTTGGGGGTGTAAATGAGGGTGGGGGGGTGTCCAAGGGGTGGAGGTTGTCCAAGGGATATGGGAGGGGTGTCCAAGGGTTGTGGTGGGGGAGGGCTGGCCAGGTTGTTAGGTGGGTATAGATGAGGGTGGGGTTCAGTTGGGGCTTGGGGGAGGGATGGCATGGCTATTTTTGTTTGGTTTCTGGTTGCTTTTTGGTGAGAGCAGTGCAATTATTTAAAAAAAAATAATTTCTTTCACGTCGGTTATAAAATAACCGACGTGGTAAATAAATCGGTAGGGGTTTATCACGTCGGTTTTTTCTAGAACCGACGTGATAAACCGTTCCCGGGGATTTTATCACGTCGGTTCTTAATATAACCGACGTGATAAAAGGCCTGGGAATCGATTTACCACGTCGGTTATTGAATAACCGACGTGCTAAAACGTTTCCCAGGCCTTTTTATCACGTCCGTTTCCTAAATAACCGACGTGATAAACGATATCCCAGGCGTTTTATCACGTCGGTTTAGGTAATAACCGACGTGATAAAGCCCCCCGCGCATATTTATCACGTCGATTCTTATATGAACCGACGTGATAACCACCGTGATGTTAGGGATATTACGTCGGTTTTAAATAACTGACGTAAAAAACGTTATTTATAACGTCGTCCGTATTAACGTCTCCTAAAAACCGACGTAAATAATAAAAAATAACCGACGTAAAAAACGTTTTCTGCACTAGTGTCTAAAACCCAAAATGAATAGTGTGAGAGGAAAAAATCATGCAAGGGAAAACAACATAATAA
This sequence comes from Viscum album, assembly GCA_963277665.1. Lineage (NCBI taxonomy): Eukaryota > Viridiplantae > Streptophyta > Magnoliopsida > Santalales > Viscaceae > Viscum > Viscum album. Next base: position 1,880,445,786 of record OY728140.1, read on the forward strand.
AGGGGGAGTACCTTCAATATCTAACATCTTAGGCTTAATTCTATGATCGATAACAAAATTCAAGGAATATAACATATACTTATACTTAACCTTATGAATATCCCTAGACATACCTTGGAAATATCTCTAGGGATCTCACTAATGTTCTTGCATCCTAGTTTTCAAAGTTTGACTAAACCTTTCCTATGATACCAACTATAACGGTCTGGATTACTTACAAAAGACTATAATTGATACCTATCACAACACTCCATTGGTGGCTACACCCCCTGGGCGGGACACACCACCATCCCCAGTGGTAGCCATTTCCTCATGAAGCCCTTGGGCGGAGAGCCCACTAGTGCAGAAAACGTTTTTTACGTCACCATTTTTTACGTCGGTTATATAAAACCGACGTCATAATATGTAAAACGAGGTTTTTTACGTCGGTTAAGAAATAAACGACGTAAAAACCTGTGTTCGGTACACATTTAACGTCGGTTATACAAATAACCGACGTTATTAATCTCGCGGCTTCGTTTTTTACGTCGGTTATTTTTATAACCGACGTAAAAAACGCGGTTTTCGAAGGCCCTTTCACGTCGGTTATTGAATAACCGACGTAACAAACGCGGTTTTTGAAGGCTTTTTGACGTCGGTTATAAAATAACCGACGTAAAAAAAGAATCCGCAGATGTTTTTGACGTCGGTTATTCCATAACCGACGTAAAAAAACGCGGATTTTGAGCCATTTTTTACGTCGGTTATTATATAACCGACGTAAACAATGAATCGGAGGAAGTTTTTTACGTCGGTTATTGAAATAACCGACGTTATAAATGTTTTTAAAACAATTATCACGTCGGTTATTGAATAACCGACGTGATAACTCAATTAAAAATTTACCCAGACCCGTGGATTGTCATTCGCGAGTTTACCTTCGACAGTCGCGACTCGTCTCTCTCGCGCGTAAACCCGAATCGGCTCGTCCATTTCGTTGGTTTAGATTCGTTTTGCGATCATCGTTTCTCATATTTAATCTCCTCGGATCAATCATCTAAACTCGCAGCACTCAGGTAATCCTCCCACTCGTTCGTTTTTTTTCGCGGATAGTAAATATATATGTGTTGTGATTTTTTTGTTGAAACTAGCTAAGATTCTTCGATTGCGAACCCTTTTAACTCGTTTTGGCACCATAATCTTATTTATCATCCCTAGATCTATTTGTTCGACTTACAATATTGAGTAATTTTATGATTTCACTAATTTTTCATCGTTTTCTATAAATCCCCGAGAGGGTTGGGGCGTGTCCATTTGGATGGGTTGCCCTTTTACAGTTGTTACTACTTTATTCACACACAACCATGGCATAGGTGCATGGATTTGGGGTCGGGGGGTGTCCAGGGGGGTTTACAAGGGGGTGGGTGGGTGTGGGGGGCTGTCCAAGGGTGTGGGTGGGTGTTGGGGGGTGTCCAGGGGGGGTGTCCAAGGGGGTAGGGGGTGGGGGGGTGGTGTCCAGGAGGGGTGGGGGGGCTGTCCAGAGGGTTGGGGGGTGTCCAGGGGGGTGTCCAAGCAGGTCGGGGGTGGGGGGTTGTGTCCAGGAGGGGTGGGGGTGCTATCTAGAGGGGTCGGGGGCTGTCCAGAGGGGTCGGGGGGTGTCCAGGGTGGTGTCCAAGGGGATGGGTGGGTGTGGGGGGCTGTCCAAGGGGGGTGGCGGCCTGTCCAGAGGGGTCGGTGGGGTGTCCAGGGGGGTGTCCAAGGGGGTGGATGGGTGTGGGGGGCTGTCCACGTGGGTGGCGGCCTCTCCAGAGGGTATTTGGGGTTGTCCGGGTGGGTGGGGGGGCTGTCCAGAGGGTTGGGGGATGTCCAGGGGGGTGTCCAAGGGGGTAGGGGGTGGGGGGTGGTGTCCAGGAGGGGCGGGGGGCTGTCCAGAGGGGTCGGGGGTGTCCAGGGGGGTTTACAAGGGGGTGGGTGGGTGTGGGGGGCTGTCCAAGGGCGTGGGTGGGTGTTGGGGGGTGTCCAGGGGGGTGTCCAAGGGGGTAGGGGGTGGGTGGTGGTGTCCAGGAGGGGTGGGGGGGCTGTCCAGAGGGTTGGGGGGTGTCCAGGGGGGTGTCCAAGCAGGTCGGGGGTGGGGGGTTGTGTCCAGGAGGGGTGGGGGGTGCTATCTAGAGGGGTCGGGGGCTGTCCAGAGGGGTCGGGGGGTGTCCAGGGTGGTGTCCAAGGGGATGGGTGGGTGTGGGGGGCTGTCCAAGGGGGTGGCGGCCTGTCCAGAGGGGTCGGTGGGGTGTCCAGGGGGGTGTCCAAGGGGGTGGATGGGTGTGGGGGGCTTTCCACGTGGGTGGCGGCCTCTCCAGAGGGTATTTGGGGTTGTCCGGGTGGGTGGGGGGGGCTGTCCAGAGGGTTGGGGGATGTCCAGGGGGGTGTCCAAGGGGGTAGGGGGTGGGGGGGTGGTGTCCAGGAGGGGCGGGGGGCTGTCCAGAGGGGTCGGGGGTGTCCAGGGGGGTTTACAAGGGGGTGGGTGGGTGTGGGGGGCTGTCCAAGGGCGTGGGTGGGTGTTGGGGGGTGTCCAGGGGGGTGTCCAAGGGGGGTAGGGGGTGGGTGGTGGTGTTTAGGAGGGGTGGGGGGGCTGTCCAGAGGGTTGGGGGGTGTCCAGGGGGGTGTCCAAGCAGGTCGGGGGTGGGGGGTTGTGTCCAGGAGGGGTGGGGGTGTTTTCTAGAGGGGTCGGGGGGTGTCCAGGGTGGTGTCCAAGGGGATGGGTGGGTGTGGGGGGCTGTCCAAGGGGGTGGCGGTCTGTCCAGAGGGGTCGGTGGGGTGTCCAGGGGGGTGTCCAAGGGGGTGGATGGGTGTGGGGGGCTGTCCAAGGGGGTGGATGGGTGTGGGGGGCTGTCCAAGGGCGTGGGTGGGTGTTGGGGGGTGTCCAGGGGGGTGTCCAAGGGGTAGGGGGTGGGTGGTGGTGTTTAGGAGGGGTGGGGGGGCTGTCCAGAGGGTTGGGGGGTGTCCAGGGGGGTGTCCAAGCAGGTCGGGGGTGGGGGGTTGTGTCCAGGAGGGGGTGGGGGTGCTTTCTAGAGGGGTCGGGGGGTGTCCAGGGTGGTGTCCAAGGGGATGGGTGGGTGTGGGGGGCTGTCCAAGGGGGTGGCGGCCTGTCCAGAGGGGTCGGTGGGGTGTCCAGGGGGGTGTCCAAGGGGGTGGATGGGTGTGGGGGGCTGTCCAAGGGGGTGGATGGGTGTGGGGGGCTGTCCAAGTGGGTGGCGGCCTCTCCAGAGGGTATTTGGGGTTGTCCGGGTGGGTGGGGGGGCTGCCCAGAGGGTTGGGGGATGTCTAGGGGGGTGTCCAAGGGGGTAGGGGGTGGGGGTGGTGTCCAGGAGGGGTGGGGGGCTGTCCAGAGGGGTCAGGGGGTGTCCAGGGGGGTTTACAAGGGGGTGGGTGGGTGTGGGGGGCTGTCCAAGGGTGTGGGTGGGCGTTGGGGGTGTCCAGGGGGGTGTCCAAGGGGGTAGGGGGTGGGGGTGGTGTTTAGGAGGGGTGGGGGGGGCTGTCCAGAGGGTTGGGGGGTGTCCAGGGGGGTGTCCAAGCAGGTCGGGGGTGGGGGGTTGTGTCCAGGAGGGGTGGGGGGCTGTCCAGAGGGGTCGGGGGGTGTCCAGGGGGGTTTACACATCGATTTGTTTTATATTTCAAAATTGTTATATTCAAATTATGATTTTTTTCATATAAACATATATTTGTCTTATCTAAAAAATATATATATTTTTGCTATTTTTTATAGGTAATAATGAGTCGAAGTTGGATTACGGCACATCGAATGAGCAATGAATATGAGGAAGGTGTTGATGCCTTTTTGGAATTTGCTAAACGAAATGTTCCAAGTAGTGACATTTTTTTCTGTCCATGCCTG